>OX371021.1:842500-1288143 GCA_947308005.1 Yponomeuta malinellus | reverse complement strand
ATTTTTACATATTCAATTTTTACATATTCAAGTTAAAAGGAGAATGCCCAATGCTCGTCTTCAAATGTTTCTGTATCTTCTAATGACATGACATTTATTTAGTTCTTTAATACCCTTAGATGCTCCTTAGAAAATATCAGGAGCATTGCTTTCGGGAATTCAGAATATTACATGTATACTCAGAAATAAAAAAAAAAAATATATATATATATATATATACATTCTGTTGTGGCGCCGGATTAAGAATAGCGTCACTCCGTTTCGTTCCGTGGATGTCGTAGAAGGTGACTAAGGAAATCAATTACCAGGAGACGGGCAGCAGCGTCTTCCTGAGATTCCAACCGCATACTGCGATCGCCAACCCGCCTGCCGAGCGTGGCGATTATGGCGAAACCCCTCATGGTTATGACGACCACGAGAGAGGCCTATGTCCTGCAGTGGGCTTTAAATGGCTGATGATGATACATTCTGTTCGTTAAACGTCATATACTCGTATAATGTTAGCCGCTGACTTCAGGAAAAGGCAGCGAAGAAAAGATAACACTTCAATCAGATTCTCTTGGCCAGTTTCTGAATTGAGAATACCGTTAAGTAAATATTTAACTGTAGTGCTGTCTCTTCGAAATTGTCAGGAAGGAGCGTGATAGAACGTTAGTTAAGTATTTACTTAGTTAACTTCTCAATTCGGAAACCGGCCGGTAATACATTAGTTGGTACTGATACCTACTTAACCTATCTATCACCGACCATACCATAACAAGATTCACCGACTTTTATGACTCACTTATGGGCTCAATTACTTAACTGTCGTTTTCGGTTTCACCACCGTTTATCCGTCACAGTGCTGGGAATATTGTTACTGATAGCTGATGGTCAGAGATATCACTCATACAATTTGTCAAAGGTTAACTCGGCAAATGTCATGGTGCAAGTCGTTTTTCTACTTAGTAGCTGGATAAAGATTTATCATCATCATCATAATCAGCCTATGCTTGTCCACTGCTGGACATAGGCCTATCCTATTGCACGCCACCGAGCACGGTCCACGGCTACTCTCATCCAGCTCCTGCCAGATAAAGATAAAGATTGCCCCTGAATAAACAAATAGAGCTTGCGCAAGCCGGCCTCAGCCGCAGTTTCTGTGCCATTTTGAATAAAACCATTTTGCCTTTGACTAACTTTGGTCTCCCCCCGCAGCGCCCTCTTTCACCCCATCGCCCCGCGCGTGGAGTGTGTCTCCCCCGCGTCCCCGCGCCCCCCGGCTCCCGCCCCCCCGCCGCCCCCGCCGCGCCCCGCGCGCGGCCCCCGCCCCAACGTCGGACCCAGCGGCGGGCTTTTGGGTAAGAACGTTGATATTATAATAATCTGGATTAGATTGTATTATATTATGTTATCTGTGCACACTAATAAAGTCCCCAAGATGGGCTAGAATAGGCCTAGCCTATTTTGTGGACTGCCGTTGGACCACGTATTATGCACCCACCCACCTCTTTTGTTAATTAATTTATTATGTAACAACTGCTGCTGTAACTGAGTAATATCAATCAATCTTTCTTTACCATATATTACATCTAGAATCTAGTTTAGAGATTCATACAGGGTTGATAAAATCATGTTTTTTTTTTTTAAACTGATAGCATTTGGGTTGAAACCCATGTTCCCAATTGCTGATTGACGGCGGTAAAAGCCAAATACTAGTGCTTCAAATCATGTTTTCGCTCATAGTAAGGGGGTGGTATAGCGACTACAAATTCTCAAATGCGCTTAGAAAACAAAATCATCTTGCTTTTGGGGCAAGCGTTTCTCCCAACCGCGCTACCATCGCCGGTCTTGACTTCAACTTGAGAACGGGTGGACCCATCTTTATGATGTTGGGTTTGTTGGATTTGTCTTCGCACCGTATGGCGGAATAACTGTCAATACATGTGGAAAATTAACAACTAAATTATTGTTTCTCAGGCGGTACGAAGTTCCCCGGGCCAGCTATTATTAACTTGACAAAAATGAATAAGCATCTAGTCTATCCGGTAAACTTGGTCAGTAAAATGGCATTTGCGTTGTGACCAGTTTTTTAACAGAAAAATAATAGGGATGTACGACATAAAATATTGACTTAGTTAATTTATTTTCTTCATAGAATGATCTCACAGCTAATGTTCGATACTTAAGTGATATGCAAAAAAATAAAGGCCACTCGAGCTAGGTACGCGATTTAGTTAAATATCTTTTAATAAATACTTTTTGCTTATTGTATGGAATCAGGCGTTACTTTGCGGAAATCCATAATAGCATTAAAATGTGAATGTTACTTTGCTAAATTCCGCCAAAATCCCACAAGCACCATGCGGTTAGTTAATGCACCGCCCTCCCTCACACTTTTTCAAGCAGAAGCAAGAAACAAACACACCAACACCGATACCAATACTTGTGTGAAAAAATGCGTTGACGCGTTTCACCGGAGCCTGAGGATTCCTCTATTGGTGTCGGTGGTGGTGTGTTTGTTTCTTGCTTCTGCTTGAAAAAGTGGGAGGGAGGGCGGTGCATTAAATAACCGCATGGTGCTTGTGGGATTTTGGCGGAATGTAGCAAAGTTATTTTTTCACATTTCAATACTTTTTACTTAATCTTACGTGGCACCAGTCACTCCGAACTCGGAAGCTTAGGTATTACATTGGCTAGATATAACTATTGCGGGTTTTGCAAGAGACATGGTCATACTCATTGAGTAAAACCCGCAATTAATGTCACCTAGGCCTACTATAGCCGGTGTAGCCACGTGGCAAAACATTTTTAGCGGAAAACCGATGAAGCTCATTTTTGCCACCGTAAACAATTTTATTTTCTGTTGGATTTAGCATATGAGATTTTGTAAAGAAAATATTGCACTTCATAAGCAGCCTATATACGTCCCACTGTAGGGCACAGGCCTTCTCTCAGAGAGAGAGAGAGAGTATGGGCTTAATCACCACGCGTGTCCACCGCGGATTGGCGATTTCAAGCGCTGAGGCATGTGAATAGCTCAGATACCCAGGTTTCCTCACGATGTTTTCGTTCACCGTTAGCGAGTGGTATTGCTACTAGAGCTTCACAAATGTACATAACTTAGAAAACAAAGTCATAGGTACATGCCCGCACTGGGGATCGAACCTGGGTCTCTCGCTTCCGAGTCCGATGTTCTACCCACTAGGCTACCACCGCTGTGTTGCACTGTGACATATTAAAAGTTCTCAACGCTTTGACATATTGAATTTTCATATTGTAGAGGACGGATGGGGTACCGGAAAATTTCATCAATTGAAAACATAAAGGGTCTCGATAGACAGAAGGACCAGGTGATCCTATAAGGGTTCCGTTTTTTCCTTTTGAGGTACGGAGCCCTAAAAAAGATTTAAATGAAAATAAAACTAATTTCGGAACTGTGGTTTTAATGTAATAATTTGTAGATGTAAAATTGCAAAATATGTGACGTCACAGTAGCGAGGGGTCACACGAATGTGACCAACTGTTACAAGGGGTCAAAACATCACGTAATTAGTGTGATGTACTTTGATGACCCCTAAGACCTGTTGCTTATGTTTTTATATATATTTTTGTTATTTAATGACAATCACTTGTGGCTGAAGAAACCAGCAGAAATGAAGAAAATTTTACGACTAGACACCAGAGTATATTATTATTATTTATACAAATTATTTCATGATAAAAAGAAATATCTTGTTAATATTTTCCCTTCCGTGATTTAACGCTAACAACAGTACTACAAAACATAGTTGATTATGTCGTTAAGTCGATCGACTAAAGAACAACCTTGTTCACTAACATGGGAGTTCTCTAAATTTACTGACTAAGTTTGCGGTATAGACATTAGTAGTCTGTGTAATATATTTATATGTATGTTTGTTATTTTTTATTGTAGGTCCAACCGTTTACTTAACTTTTGACAACTCATCATCATCATCATCAGCCTATGCTTGTCCACTGCTGGACATAGGCCTCTTGCTCTAGCCAGACGCCCTGCGGCAGCTCAATTTAGTGATTTCTATGAAGTTACAGATTCGATTTTTATGATAATCGATTTAAATTATGTTTATGTTTTAATCGATTGATTGCATTGCTATTTTATATTGATATTTTTATATTTTGTCGAGCGTGATAAACTAACAACTACCCAACTAGTTTTCATAATAATTGGTTTTTATAATATTTAAATCTAATAATAAGAAAAGTTTATATTTTTATGGAACATCAACTTGAATAGTCTTAGATACATAATCTACTCGTTATAATATAGTAGCAAAACACGTCGCATCACTATTGTGAAAAAATATATCTGTCCATGACGTGTTGCATTTTTGGCCTATGGTTTCCTGTCAAATAAATAAGGAACTTCATGGGTCCCATCTGTCACAAGTTAAATAGACAATTGGACCGATAATACCGTATATATTGAGGTTTAAATTTAGGTATGTATTTCTTTCATTCTTATATATGTGTAGACTTTCGTGTTCGTCGTAGGTATATTAATAATTAGTAATGTAGGTAGCAGTAGGTTTCGCTCCACCTTTATCAGCCATCCCCTGCTTTCTTTTTTAACATTCAAATTTTTCTAAGCTGGCTTGAAGAAATTTCTGTTGAATTAAGTCCGCCATTGCACGTAATTTTTATCATGAGCCTGTTCTTTATGTATTGTTTTTGTTAAGGTTTTTATTGTGCAATAAAGTATTAAAGTATATTATAAATATTATGTATTTGTATTTGTTTGCTGACCATAGTTGATTAATTACGTACATACTAGGGGGGGTTCAATAAGTAGTGAGAATGAATAAGATGCAATGAACTTTTAGCAAATGTTTTTCTATTTCTCAACATAGTCACCTTTTATTTGTATACACTTCTTATCTTTCGAAACCTAAAATTCCTTTCTTAAAAAAAATCTTCATTTTGATTCTCTAAAAAACTTTGTACTGCGGCGATCACAGCGTCATCATCGTCGAATTTCTGGCCTCTTAGATATTCTTTCAATCTCGGAAATAGATAAAAGTCACTGGGAGCATAGTCTGGAGAATATGGAGGATGTTCCACCAATTCGAAGCCAGAATCATTGATGGCAACTTCAACCTCAACTTCGGACTTGTGCGCTGGAGCATTCCCATGAAACAAAACAACTGTACCGAGTTTACCACGCCGTTTTTCGCGTATTTCGTCACGCAACTTTTTAATTTGTTCTGCGTACATATTTCCCATAATAGTGGCTCCATGACTGAGATATTCAATCATCACCACCCCTTGGCTGTCCGAAAAAAGAGAACCCATGATCTTGCCGGCGGATGGAACGGCGATGATGGTCTCTTCCAAGTTATGGATTGTTTTCTTGTTTCATTGTCGTAATTGTGAAGCCATGTTTCATCCATAGTTAGAAATCGAGTCAAAAAGCGGTCAGGATCTTGTTGTAGCAGTTTTCCAAACAGCTTTGCGAAATTCTCAGCCTGGTTCGTTTTTGTCCGGCCGTTAGCATTCTAGGCACCCAACGCGCTGAGACATTTTTCATCGTTCATAATATAGTACATGACCATTTGATGTATTATATTATTATTATTATTATTATTATTTATTTATTTCAGGCAAAGCCCATATAGTGTTAGTAACAATTTGACTTATGCTATGTTAGTAAACAATTTACAATGTACATATTATTATTACACCACGCAAGTTGAAAGGCCTAGTCCCAGCCAGCCCCAGTGCTTGTCAGCATGAGGTGCATTGACACCCAGTGGCGCTGTATGGGGCTATCCATCCGATCAGCCAACACCCTCAGGAGGCTGCTGGTACTGACCCTCACCCTGCACATCAGGTATGCTATGCGTTTGCGGATTATTGCGTGGAAATCATCCGTTCGCGCGTCGGCAAACATCCCCGATGCACTACAGTATCGAGGCAGCCCCAGCAGCAACCTGAAGGCGTTGTTATATTGGACACGCAGGGCGCTGTAGGCTTTCTGCGTATAGCTGGTCCACAGACTGCAAGTGTAAAAGGATTGGCAAAAGGCCTTAAATAAGGTTATCTTTACCTCCCCCGTACAGCGAGCAAATCTGCGGGCCAACATATTGCACCTCACCGACAGCGCCCTACGCTCCCTCTCAATATCCACATCATCAGACAATTCATCGGTGACCCAGTGACCCAGGTACTTAAATTTGCTAACTTTGGCAAGGGGATCGCCACAAAGCAGAACAGATGGTATGTCGTAGGTCTTTTTTCCCGCCTTAAAAACCATAATTATGAACACTCCCTATTGAAATCTTTAGTTCTTCAGCTATAAAACGAACAGTAGTACGACGATCCGCCAAAACAATTTTATTAACATTTTTTTATCATTTCTTCAGTTACTGCAGTCGTAGGGCGCCCTGAGCGCGAGTCGTCATTAGTGGATGTTCTTCCTCTCTTAAACTCAGCACACATACGCGCAACCGTAGAATACGGAGGAGCATGAACCCCCTAACGTATCTTGCAAGTCTTGATTTACGAGTTGTTCCGTAGTAAACATTTTACAAACATTTCATTACCGCGCGAACTTCAATTTTCTCCATTTTCGATTACGCGTTGCGACAGAACACAAGTAAGAACCTTTTATGATTGAAAAAACAAAAGAGCATCAAACTTTTTTTATTTTATTATGTCGACAAATAAGTATGCTATGCCTGCCAGTATTTTCTTTTTCTCTATCCAAGGAGTTTATACCTCATTCTCACTACTTATTGAACAACCCTCGTACATCATCCTGATCTTACGTGTGTGTGTTTATGCTTTGGGTGACATGCCTGAATCGACTTCCACTCTGATGGACACTGGTTGATTCGTTCAGTTGATTGAAGTGGCAAACCCAATTTTAGATCTACACTGTTATGCCTATTCTGTATGTTGATTGTTTGTTTGTTACCTGTTTTACGCACCAATAAAGTTAAATAAAATAAAATACAATTGCCTGAATCGTCCCTTCCCCGCCAGGGTCGTTCGAGGAGTCAGCCCTCAAGGGCCGGCTGGAGCCGGCGGCGACGGTCCACGGTTTTACAGCTGAATTGGGCGCGTCGGGCGCCTTCTGCCCGCCGCATCGCCGGCTGCCCGTCACCGTGTTCTTCTACGCGCCCGGCGGGACCAACGCGCCCTATATGGTAGGCCTTTGGTCCCCGTTGGTCTCCGTTTGGTCCCATTTCGTCCCTTTTTGGTCCCACGTGCGCCGCGTTAAGTGCCAGTCAAAAACTTTTTAGTCCCGATTGGTCCCAATTTTGGTGTCAGTTTCACATCGATTTCGCTAGTAATTGTAATGTATGTAGGTAGATATATCGTGCCATGTATAGCTACCCACAGTTGTCACTAAACCAGTTCCGATTCGGTTTCCGTCGTGTTCATTTTGTGTTCCCGGTTATCCCCTTTTATAACAGTAAATAAACTAGCAATTGGTTCCAGTTTGGGCTGAATTGGTCCCAGACTAACGAGGCAGTCAAAGATAGGTTTTATACACAGAACAATAAAAACAGTAGAAGTGTAAAGTAGGCGTGTCGCGTGTGCCACTATTATGCGGAGTTCCGCGCAACCTAGCCCAGTTCGCCGCAGAGTGTTGTTTAAGCTGGTTGTGTCAACCATAACGGAAAAAAAAGGATTGCGCTGTAAATATGCCTTATTGCTCCATTTTGGAGTGCAAAAACGATAGCCGCACCAAAAACATCACCCATGGTGGCATTTCGTATCATCGGTAAGTAGCATTTCATTTAATTTTGATAAGTTTCTTAATTTTCAATTCCGTTAGGCATTTTACAGCAATGCAAAATACAAAAATGAACTCTGTGTGAATGCAATAAGGTCTATTTCTGTCTTTGTCATTAAATGGAGCGATTCTAGAATGTTCGCTACTCGATCGTACATTGAACTCTCGAAAATAGTGAGATGGTGTTGTCGATAAAGTTATCGATATTAGTTTCGTGCAGAGTTTGAGTGGTTTTACTACTGTTTCCTAGTTATCGAGTTAAAAATTAAAATGAATGTAATAATAATTTTAAATTAATTCTAGGCTGACTTATGATATTATGTCCACGTACCTATATGTAATAGTACGCGTAACTTCTTGTAAAAAGTGTACGTCTTATGATCATTTCCGAATCTTCGAATAAAAGACTGAAATATATTCCCACTGCTTTTCAGATTTCCTAAAGATCCTTTTCAGAAGGAAAAATGGATCGATGCGGCAGGGAGACAAAATTGGATGCCAGCAAAGACAAGTACAGTAAAGGACAGTAAAGATATATTTTAAGCTTTGTATATTTTTCGTTGTTTGTTACTAATTGATTATATAAAAAACTGGTTGGTTGGTTCCTTTTTTTTTTCTTAGTAAAGTTGATCCTTTAACTATTGCATTTGTAATATTAGTATGGATAGATATATACTAGCTTTTGCCCGCGATTCACCCCCCCATTTCACCTCCTTAGGGAATGATATCCGGGTTAAAACTATCCTATGTACTTCCCGGGGCCGATTTATATATATATCCATACTAATATTACAAATGTGATAATGTGTCTGTATGTCTGTTACCTCTTCAAGCTTAAACCGCTGAATTGATTGCGATGAAATTTGGTATGGAGATAGTTTGAGTGGTCCCGGGAAGGACATAGGATAGTTTTTATCCCAGAAATCATCCTATCCCCCATCTAGATCAGAACAGAAACACAGACACACTTGCATTTACAGTATGTATATGGATTAGTATGGATATATGAACAAAGGAGATTACTGTACAAGCTAGTACAATAATCTCCTTCGTGTAAATAATACTAAAATCTTAGATAAGGATAAAAACAATGAAAATCCTATACTATTAATGTCTTACTTTCGCTTAAATTCATAATCACAGATATTATGATAGTAAAAGTTATTATCGATATCATAAGCTATGCACTACGCACATCACTAGTGCAATCGATGGACATCTGTTGCCGGGCGGCCGAACTACATGTTTTGTTGATGCGTCGTAGTTCGGCTACTTGTCACTAGATGACAGCACTTTCTATGCAATTTTTGGATTTTGTTTTCAGACATCGTAAGTAACAGACAAATACAACGTAATTTCGACAGCGTGGCTCTGTCATAAGGTTTAAAATATGTCAACATGCTGGGGTTTATAATTTCATCTTAAGTAAAACGACACGGCCAATAATGTTCAAGATTTCTTTGTAGTTAACCATGTGATAGTATGAGTACTGGCGACAGCGGTTCCGATTGTAATTCAGGCGTATGCCACTTCCACTGTTTTTTTCTGTTCCGTGGTTTTATACGTTTAAAGTAGCATTCATTTAACTTTCTATTTGTTCCTTTCAGGGTCATATAAACCTAGGCGACAGCGGTTATCGTGTGGCGCGTTCAGGCACTATCCAGGTAAGTTATTGAGAAAAGCTTAAAGAAAGTTGTATACACTCTGAAATCTGGGCGGTTTGAAAGCCGCGGTTATATAATTAGTAATTGAAAATACTGTCTAAACATTATAGACATTAAATAGTAAAAAAAAAATGAGTTGATAAATCGCGCGTCGAGTTGAAAAATATTGTTTCAATAAATTCGCGAACTATTAGTACCGCCTTTCAGTCTATCAGAAGAATGACCCGCGGAGGCTGGCTACGAATGGTTCTCACAGGTTCGAGTTTATGTCGAGATATTTTTGGAAAGTGACTCTCTTAATAAACAATAAACATTTACATACAGGCACATACACTGCTTCTGGCCCCACACTAGGATACCCTGTGTCGTGGGAACCAGAAACAACGACATCACAAACATGTAAACATCCAAGACCTGTGGGGTTTTTTTTTTTGTCCCCAGCCGGGATTCGAACCCGGGACCTCTCGCATGGTGTGCAGATGCACTACCGCTGCGCCACGAGGTCTTTAAAAACGGACGTTCGTTTTGCGTCTATAGCTTTTGTTAATTTTGCTATGGCTTCCAAACCACCAAAAATACACCAGTATGTCTTAAAAGAGTCCCTCAAATGGCAATACCCATAGATGCATTACATTGCATAAACTCACGCCTGTAACCCGGAGGGGTAGGCAGATATCAGGGTTTGCCACTTGCCACGACCCATACAAGTCCACTCAATGACTGGTCCCGGTCCCAAACTAGGATACCGTGTGCTATGGTAACCAGGCAAGGACATCATATACATGGAAACACACCCAGACTGAGGCCATCTGTACAAATGTACGGCGGCCGTGTGAAATTTACATCATAATATAAACTCACGCCTGTATCCCAGAGGGGTAGACAGAGACCAGGGACTGCCACTTGCTACGATCCTGACAGATCACTTTCGCTTCCTCAACATTCATTAGTCGTTGCATGCACGCACGCCGGTTTCGGGTACTTTTTATCTTGCCGTTTGTTAGTACATCCTCTATTTGGTCGAAGTATGTCCGTCTGGGTCGTCCCTTACCGGCCCTTCCATCCACATTCGCTCGATATATTTGTTTTGTCAATCTTTCTTCCTTCATCCTCTCCACGTGTCCAAACCAACGCAACATTCCGTTCTCAATTCTAGTCACTACATCCTCTTTCAGTCCACAACGTTCTCTAATCACACTATTGCGTATCCTGTCATTCGAAGTAACGCCAGACATACTTCTCAAGGACCTCATTTCAATTAGAATCAGAATCAGAAATTATTTATTCAACTGCATTTTATTTTAAATCTGAAAGGAGAATGATCAATTTACTATAGGAGTTAGTCTATTTTTGCGTCTTCTTACGCATTGATGAAACTAATGGTAAACTATAAGAAATTAACTCTGGATTATGCAGGAAAAATATTATGAAAATATTTTATGGGAGTTTCGAGAAATCTTAATTTTGAGCCCATGTTTTGAGGTTATGACAACTTTGGTGGTTTGGTGTTATTTTGGGTTTGACTAGGGCATTGGTACCTAGTCAGTTTGAATTATAAACATAGGTCATTATTAGGTAGGTATGGTAAGTCAGTGCTAAGTAATAATTCTGTATAAAATACAAAATATCCGTAGGTTTCATGCAATAAGTAATAGGGTGTGTCTAATCCTCGGAACTCTAAATTCTCAATCAAAATTATTAAGTCCGTTTCACTGGTTTCCTCCACACAGGGTAACCTAGCGAGGAGACCAGAGTTACACTTACAGTTACGCACGTTACGGGTCGAACTCAGTAGGCCACTAATAAATCTAAGAACATCCTTTTAAATCACCTGTTATTTTTAGGCTCAATCTGTAACTTACTTAGTAAGAAGCAAATAAATGAATAAAGTATTAAGTATTATTATTATACTAATATTATCGCATATCTGTACGACAGTTTGCAATATTATATCTTTAACAAAAAAGTCATAGGCATGTCTAAGAAGGAAAAAAATTAAAATAAAACGAGGTCTTGTAAGTAATATAACATTTTTTATTTGAAAATGAAATGAAAATGAAATGAAATGAAAATGAAAAATGAAATGAAAAAAACTTTATTTAGAAAAAGGTTAAAAAAGTGGTTACCGGCTCCCAAACTAGGATATAAATACCCTCTTCAAATATATTACCTAAGAAAAGAGCTGGGGCATTTATATCATTAAATCGTACCCAGCTCAAGTACCACACCACTGTCATCACGTGAGCGCAACCTCCTACTGTTCTTTTGCCTACAATGCAATTTCAGCCATAGCCCACCAAAGAGCTCAATGTGTTCGCTGTGTCAGTATCTCGGTTTACCAAAAGTAAACAAAGTATGTGCGTCCACTGACATGCCTTGACTTTATGCGTGCTCTTACAAAATAGTTATTTAAGCCAAGAATGAGAGGTCATTTTAACAATATACTACACTAATTAAACAGTATAAAATCCACTGGAATCAATTTGCAAAAATAAAAGCGTAATAAAACCGCTCGTTTGAATTCCCGTCAAAAACTCCCCGTTTGCAGTTTACACTTTCGCATTTTACACGATTTGCGATTTTTGCAATAATGTAATCTAATCTGTGTTTGTAATCTGTATTGACTGACTGAAGTTTTTTTAGTTATACAATCAATACAGATATTTTTTAATTATTACTTTTAAACCCCTGATTCTTTTAATTTATCAAATGGAATTATGAAATCATTTTTCAAAAGAAATATTTTGAGGTATAAATGCTTAAAGCGCAACATAGACTGTTTTTGATCATTCTCCTTCTTCTAATATATAAAAACCGGCCAAAGGCGAGTCGGACGAAGGGTTCCCTATTATCTATACACCATTTGAGTATAATATTTCAAGCGTCTACCTGTAGCCGTTATTAATGTCGAGCAAAAAAATCTCGTTTGCTGTATGGGAGCCAGCCTTAAATACCTCGGCGCTTGAAATCGCGAATCCGCGGTGGGCACGCGTGGTGATTAATCCCATACTCTCTCCCTGAGAGAAGGCCTGTGCCCTACAGTGGGACGTATATAGGCTGGTTATGTATTTTATGCACTTATTCCAGGTATCCCTCTTTAACCCGCACGGGACGCTGGTCAAGATGTTCGTCGTACTATACGAGTTGACTTCCATGCCGCCGTCGGCGAGGACCTTTCTGCGCCAGAGGACCCTTTACCTGCCGGCTGGGAGCGCCGAGCCTCCACACCGACGCGCGCATAAGTACATGCGCTATTTGATACATCTGAGGTGGGTACATGCGCTGCTAGATGGATACATGCGCCGTTAGATGCAATTGGAGTGGGTACGTGCGCTGTTAGATGCAATTGGAGTGGGTACATGCGCTGTTAGCTGCAGCTGGGCGTTGTTAGTTTCTAATGGAGTGAGTGTATGCGCTGTTAGCTGCAACTGGGTGTTGTTAGTTGCAACTGGAGTGGGTACATGCGCTGTCAGCTGCGACTGGGTATTTATAGTTGCTACTGGAGTGGGTACATTTGCTGTTAGCTGCGACTGGGTATTGTTAGTTGCTACTGGAGTGGGTACATGCGCTGTTAGCTGCAACTGGGTATTGTTAGTTGCAACTGGAGTGGGTACATGCGCTGTTAGCTGCAACTGGGTATTGTTAGTTGCAACTGGAGTGGGTATATGCGCTGTTAGATGCAACTAGCTGTTCTGTTTTTTTTTTACTAGGTCTACTCCTTGCGTTAGTTTTAAAGCAAATTACCATATCAGTCTCTCTGTAAGTCAAAATCTGGGTTATTTAAAACAATTAACTTCCATTTCGTATCGTCCACAGATTTATGACATCGAAATCCGGAAAGCTGTACCTCCACACCGACATTCGAATAATCGTATCCCGTAAGGCTGATCTCGACACTGCCACTGCGCATTCCGCCATCTTTAAATCCATATCCACCAATAACAAGGCACCGGGCGCGCCGACCAATCAGGAAGCAGATACGACCGAGGACGAAGGCAAGCCGACCAATCGGAAGCCTTGTAGGGTTTTTGGCGGTTGCAGCGATTTTAAGGACTTTGAGTTGGGCTACGGGAACCAGAACGGTGTCTCTTATGAGCTACGGAGCTTCACCTATGGACCCGAGAACCCCAAATATTCACCGCGATAATATTGTCGGGATTTAATGAAATGTATATTTATTAGTGCCTGTAGCTTACTATTTTCAATGATAGTTTTGTTCTAAAAGGGTGAGATAAAATTAAATGAGAAATGTAATTGTATAAATACGTACCTTGCGTACCTTAACTACTAATAAAAATATATTTTTTGGTTTATTATTAACTGTGTGATTTTATTTTTCATGCAAATAACATTCAAATTTTCTGAACCTCAGTTCCACAAATCTGGAAACCACAGACTGGTCTAGCTACTAAGGGGGATGCAGTGATATTTTACTTCCTCATATTTATACTAAGATAAAGTTAAAGTTTTAGATAAGATAAAGATAAAAAAACCAGCCAAGTGCGAGTCGGACTCGCGCACGAAGGGTTCCGTACCATTATCTATACAACATTAGACACAAAAATAAAAAACAGCTTAAATAATTAAATAATAAAACCCTTAAATAATTATTTTATTTCGTTTTTAGTATTTGTTGTTATAGCGGCAACAGAAATACATAATCTGTGAAAATTTAAACTCAAGCTATCATGGTTCTTGAGATACAGCCTGGTGACAGACAGACAGACGGACGGACGGACAGACAGACAGCGAAGTCTTAGTAATAGGGTCCCGTTTTTACCCTTTGGGTGCGGAACCCTAAAAAGTATTGATTGCCTCATCAGAAAAAAAAACTTAAAACAAAGTAAGGCTTAACTAGTGATGACCTAAAATAAGGCAAAAGGTAAAGTTTTATTTTATTTATTAGGTGCACCCACAGCAAGCAAGCAAACATGGCAAAGCTTATAATAAACGTGAATTAAGGCCAGTTATTACGCCAATTAAAGGTATACATGGCATTTTTAGACTCTATTGTATGAAAACTAAGACATTTAGGTAGTACTTATAAAGAATCAACTTAGAAAATATAATATTATAAAATGCATTGTAGGTTCTTTAAAAACCCCATCCCCGATATTATATCGGTATTGAAATTAATAATTGAACTTCTTTGAAATCAGCACATAACCAAATTATCTAGGGCACAGGCCTTCTCTCAGAGAGAGAGAGTATGGGCTTAATCACCACGCATGCCCACCGCGGAATGGCGATTTCGAGCGCTGAGGTATGTGAATAGCTCAGACACTCGGGTTTCCTCACGATGTTTTCCTTCTCGACGTTTTGTAACTTCTACGTAATACAGAGAAGTTTTTAAAGAGGCTCGAAATTTTGCCGATGCCTGCGCTGGCACGGTTAGCCAGAGGTCGCGGGTTCAAGTCCCCGCATGGGTGGAATTATTAGCCTCTAAATAGGTTCTTAAAAATACGCTAACTGTGAAGAAGGAAAACACCACGCGTGCCCACCGCGGATTGGCGATTTCGAGCGCTGAATAGCTCAGACACTCGGGTTTCCTCACGATGTTTTCCTTCACGGTTAGCGAGTGGTATTGCTGCTATAACTTCACGTATGTACATAACTTAGAAAACAAAGTCATAGGTAAATGCCCGCACTGGGAATCGAACCTGGGCCGCTCGCTTCCGAGTCCAATGTTCTACTCACTAGGCTACCACCGCTATTCAAGGTAAATAGTTATTCACTAATAATAATTTAACAACTTAACTTTGGCCTCTGCATCTATGTGACGAGATGATTTATGCAGCGTCCAGTTCCAGCGTCCGTCCTTCACACGGAACAGAAAAAAAACAGTTTTTATTGTTCTGTGGTCCTTCAATCACACTAGGTGGGTAGATTTTTAGATTTCTAGAATAGATTCTTTTTAAATGGAGTAGGCTCACCCAGCTCCTGTACCATCCTGTCCTGATAGCTTAGTCGGCCTAACAGTTTACCTAAATAAATAATCGCGGTGTACCTGCTTGAAAAGTCTGTGTTTTAGTGGAATCGACTTTTTATAAAATATGATTAGAATTGTTTGTCAATTTTCTTCTCCCAAATGGTCTAGCTTTTGAAATGGACGCCTAGTTTAACTTGTAACGTTCATTAAGTTCATATTTTATGTATCTGTGTTACTTTGAATGAAAACATTTTGATTTTGAATGTGATACTAAATGGTTACCTATGTACCGTCCCTTTCTTATACTAACAGTGGTATAGTTGTTATGAGCACGCACAAATGTCCGATAAGTATATTTTAAAGGCAAAATAAAAGAAACAACTTAAGTGTAGAAATTTCGTTTATTAATAAATAATTACAGTTAAAAGTACATCCATACAAATAAATTACAAATTCATACAAATAGTTTTATGGCCTCACTCTTTCCCATGCAATCTATATTCCATGAGTTTCCTTAACATGCATCTTAGACAAAATCCTTTGAGTTTCCTCAATAACTACCCGACAGATCAAACTGTGATTAGAACTGACCTTCTTTTAGTTTTTCCATAGGTTTTGTACTGACCATAAAATTTATAAACACTTAAATTTAATAATAAATATTACGCTAATAAATGCTAAAGGTTAGTTTCTCAATTGAGAGCTTCAACTTAGTTTTAAGTTGTTTGTGTCAATTCAGAAACATCTGCTTCACATGCCCTTATCAATCAACGCTAACGTGTTCTAAAAATGCGCCACAATTTCATGCCAAGTGTCGAAATAACGTATTAAATAGCAGAAGTAAAGACAGAAAACGCCCTCATAATACGCACTAAACAGAAACTACAGTTTGCAAATTTTAACACTAGGTGGCACTGGCGGTATTGTATATCGCAGTATGGCTGTGTCCATAATACCGCGAAGATGCCTTTGCAAATTGACGAGTTTGGTTATTTGGCATGGATACCGTCAACAGATCTTGACCGAGTTTATATGGGACCACCTCTGAGGGACCCCCTTTCGATCAAAAAAGGAATCAATGAAATAGAACAACGCGGTAAGAAATTATCGCTGAACACACATACAAAAAAAATCACGAATGAGAAGTTTTCTGTGAGACTATTAAGAGACAAAAGAAGTTTCCAAGAACTCTGTAGATGGCGCTGAACTGACTATGTTACTAGCCGTGCGTTCCGATTTGCGATCGTGAGCGATCATGGGCAAATCGGAAGGCACTACAGACTACTCACGTATTCGCGTGTATGATAGCCATTTCGAAATGGACGTAAATTGATATTGCGATACCGTGAATGGATCAATTCGGCACGATATTTGTTTGTGATGATGATGACATAAATGTAAGTTTCGTTTTATGATCTAAAAATTACATTCAAGTGTACATAATATAAAATAATGTGACTTTCCGTTCCTTGCAGTAACTTACCAAGTTCAGCGCCATCTATGCAGCGACTAGGGAATAATTTAAAAACAATAAAAAGAAATCTAAAAATTACATCCAAGTGTACATAATATAAAATAATGTGACTTTCCGTTCCTTGCAGTAACTTACCAAGTTCAGCGCCATCTATGCAGCGACTAGAGAATAATTTAAAAACAATAAAAAGAAAACTCCTCATTGAGAACCTTCCCTTTTTTAAGTCAGTTAAAAATAGCATTTTACTTATTTGAACCTTAGACCGTGTCGTAAGCTAAGGGCATATTGTAAATGAAATTACCCTCCCAAGTCCTGACCTTGAAAATATAAATCGAAAACCATTGTTACTTTCAAATTCAGGACTTATTAGGTCATTGACTAAACGCACTCAATTGTAACGCAGGTTGGCCAAGTTAGCGTCGAGAGGACGGGGATCCATGTTGGTGAACTAACAGAATTGAGAACTTGCACTAAAAACAATTTAATATCATGTGATCGATCATGTTAGAATATAAATAAACGTGATATTTTTTTTTTCTCTACCAATAATACTTTTCGAGGTCAATATTGTCACGTGGTACAAAAACGCTCCATACAATTCGGGCTCGAACTATGACGTCATCTTGCACGTGACGCCTAGCATAGTGCATGAAGCGTTTATCAATATTTGAGTTATCTCGTGAAATAACGTTTTTTTGTTTATAAGAAACCGTTCAGAATTCAATGAAAAAAAACTACAATTAATAAGATTATTGTTATTAGAGTAACTTGATTTTTCGCATTTTTTGTGACCCCACTAACTTAAGTTTTTCCTAAGATTTTATATGATTTCTGTGGTAGGTATAAAAGCGACGTCACTCCAATCTAAGTTAGACGGTACTTCCCCACCGAGCCCCGGGATACGAGCAACTTTTACTGCCTTCGCGATTGCGAATGTTAAAGTTTCCTCTCAGTCAAAGTGGTTCGTACCGGACGATTGAAGCCAAGGCCTATGATGATATGGTCGGTAATACGGTACAATGTTAAGTGCGACCTAAAATTGGCCCTTGAAGTGATTTTCACACGTTATTATCGCTACAAGAAACATATCTCACCACATGCACAGATAATGTTGAACTTAGAACATATTTCCTATGAAAGTATGCGATAAAATGAGCTTACCTAATATAATACATGTCATGTGCTTAAAGTCGATTCCGCCCAATTCCGCTAATTACTCATCGGAAACTACATTAGTATTTTCAATGTTTTTGTTCTCAAGAAAGGACCTTAGAATTTTCACTTGTTGAGAAGCAAAAACATTGGCTTAGGTAGGTATATTATGATTAGAAAGTGACAAAAGGGTAAGGCTCAATTTTAGGAAGTGAAAAAAGGGTAAGGCTCAATTTTAGGAAGTGACGATAAATAAGAGATAAATAATTGGTACCTTAGAGTTGGTGGTTACTATTCATTCACTAAGCGAGCACACACTGAAGGTAGTAAAATACCGAATTTAAAAAATATCCTCCACGGTTGTGACTTTTCGTTTTTCAAAATGAAAATTACCCAAATCTACTTAGATTGAAAGCTCCTTGGAAGCCGTAATACTGAACTCTGGCTAGTGATTAATCAAGTCAAATTGGCTGTAAGCCTAGCCCTGTATTATGTTAAGACTTTCCTCAGTAGATGGCGAGAAATACAAACTGTTCGCGTTTGTTTTTCCAAGTCGACCTTTAAACTATTGGCGACAGTAAAGCAGTTCGACCCCAGTGCGGGCATGTACCTAGGACTTGGTTTTCTAAGTTATGTACATTTGCGAAGTTATAGTAGTAGCAATACCACTCGCTAACCGTGAAGGGAAACATCGTGAGGAAACCTGAGTGTCTGAGCTATTCACATACCACAGCGATTGAAATCGCCAATCCGCGGTGGGCATTAAGTCGCGTGGTGATTAAGCCCATACTCTCTCCCTGAGAGAAGGCCGGTGCCCTACAGTGGGACGTATATAGGCTGCTTATGTATGTATGTATGTAAGCAGTAACAGAGTTATTTATAAAAAGTCGATTCCAATAAAACACTGTTGAGACGGAGATAAAGCCGGTATCTAAGAGGTATTCCTGCCATAAGCCGGCTTCAACTCCGTTTTTAGTGCTTTAGTAGAATCGATTTTTTATAAATTAGACTATACGTATTTTCTTCATTATTAAGAATAACTTAGCTATCACGCTGTTGTGCCCGGATTACGGGTAATTGGGCGACTTGATTTTGGCCCACAGCGCCAAATCGGCTGAATTATTCTTCCTCGCATAGTTTCCCGCCAAACTATAGCCTGATAAGAGTAAGATCGCAGTGTGAAGCCATAGAATTTGACAGATGTTTCGATTCCAGCATACAATTGCACGCTCAAACGCATCAAGTCTCCGAAGTCAATGAAACAAACGCTAGTCAAAGTCCATGGTTTTACCTACACTGAAATTAGAACTGAGTTTCTAGTTTCATAAACGGCTGTCAAAGCCAGTGGTCTTACTAAGGAGAATATTAAATTCTCCTTGGTTTTACCCAATTCTCCTTGGCTGTCAAAGCCAGTGGTTTTACTTACTTTGGAAGTAAAAATAGAAGTAAGTTTCTAGTTTTATAAACGCCTGTTCAAGCAAGTGGTTTATCAAGGAGAATTAAATTTTCCTTGGTTTTACCCAATTATCCTGGCCTGTCAAAGCCAGTAGTTTTACTTACTTTGGAAGTAAACGTAGAAGTGAATTTCTAATTTTATAAACGCCGGTCAAAGCAAGTGGTTTTATCAAGGAGAATTTAATTCTCCTTGGTTTTACCTACATTCAAGAAGAATTAAAGACTTTAATTCTCCTTATTAGAATTAAATAAGAAAGTCAAAGTCGTTGATTCTCCTTGCTACACTGGAAGTAGAACTAAATTTATAGTATCATAAACGCCCGTCAAAGCCAGTGGTTTTACCTATAGTGGAAGTAGAAACAAGTTCCTACTAAGGTCTCGAAGGAGCGGGCCGGATGATAGTGTTTCTCTCTTGCACCCGGTAGGGCGAGTTCTGAAAGTCCAAGTCCAGTTCTACGTCTGTGTTTTGCTGCTGAAAGGGAAAAATGGGTGGATTTAAGTTTTATTAATTTATTTAATTAGATTCATCAATAGTATAAATATCCACGTGCCATATCCAAACGTGCTAACAGCATATATGTACATAATAATTTATTTAATTAAATAAATATAAATAACTTCCACACAAGACAATCACTTGTCCTGGTCCTAAACTAGGATGCCGTGTGCTATGGTAACCAGGTAACGACATCACAAACATGGAAATACACGCAGACTGAGGCCAATTGTACAAATGTAAAGCGGCGCCTGGTGGGAATCGAACCCACGACCTCTGTCTTGGCAATTAAGCACCTTAATGGCTAGTCCAACGAGGCAGTCGAGAAAATTCTTTAAATTTAGAGTTAAATTTCTTATCTTACAGGACGAGCCTATGCGACAGATGCGCTAAAATCTTAATTAGGCTTGTTGAACTACAGGGTGATTTGGAATTCGTTCACCGTATTTAGAAAAAATGTTCTTTTCATTGTGAAAAACACTACTGTTAATGATTTATCAGCCATGGTATAACATCATAATCATCATCATCAGCCATTATACGCTCTCTGCAGGACATAGGCTTTCCTCGTGGTTTTCAAGCTTCCCGGTCTTAACATTTGTAAATATTCGTGATTCCCGAGCTTTCGCTCCAATGTTAGATGTTTAAGAGACTAACGTCCGATATGTGTAAAAAATTAAAAAAACAATTGAGTTGGCCGGCGCCCACCATGAGACGCTCAAGACATGGTTTTTCTGGATTTTATTGCTTTTGGTCCTGATATTGTTTGTTATGCTCCGGTGAAGTAATTTTAGGTAACAAACAAATATTTTTGACGCGTATTTTTTTTTTAAACTATCACCATATGTTTCCAAGTCATGGTGAGAAAGTCCCGTTAAAATACGGTAAACGAATTCAAAGTCACCCTTAGGTGGACAACAAAATATAGATAACACATGAGTTGAGTACCTACAGTTAGATTTAGATCCTAATCACAAACAATCTAATTACGATAATGTTACTTAGTTGCTTGACACAAAAAGTTTTGGAAGTTTTGGAGTTTTTAAAGAATGAATGAAGATATTTATTTAAATAAAGGCTTTGGGAGAATGATTAAAAACGGCAGAACTATTTCTGAAAAGTAATATATCGAGCAAATGTGGGTGGAAGGGCCGGTAAGGGACGACCCAGACGGACATACTTCGACCAAATAGGGGATGTATTAGCAAAGGGCAAGATAAAAAGTACCCGAAACCGGCGTGCGTGCATGCAACGACTAATGAATGTTGAGGAAGCGAAAGTGATCTGTCAAGATCGAAGCAAGTGGCAGTCTCCTGGTCTCTGTCTACCCCTCTGGGATACAGGCGTGAGTTTATGTTATTTTATCAGGAACTGTATTCAGCTGGATGCGATAAGAGCTCTGATTTAGTTTTGAGTTGCTGGACAAAGATCTGCTAAGTTCACTAACATAACATAATTAAACTGCCTCTGAGGGCTGTTTTAGAGGAATCGTCTTTTTATAAATAACCTCGACGTAAAAGATTTGCGGTTTTGTTTATAAGAACACGATCCCTTAATAATTGTTGTGTTTAGGGAGAGAATTATCCATTTGTAGGCTCTGGCCAAACAGAAGGGACGAGGGGCGAGGACGCGGAAAAGACGCGACGCGTTGTACAGAGATCGCGTCCGCGCCCCGTCACTGCAGTGTGGGCTTCTTCCCGTCCCTTCAGTACATTATGTATGAAAGTGAGTTGGAAAAACCGGTCAAGTGCAAGTTGAATCGAGCACGAACGGTTCCGTACCATTATCTATACAACATTAGACATCGAGAAAAAACGGAAAAAAATCACCTTTGTTGTTTCCCATACAACAAAGGTGATTTTTTTCCGTTTTCCTTATTCATGAATAAAAATAAATATTTAATTATTTATTTATGAAGCGAATATAGAACTAAATATTCTGTGAATATTTCAATTGTCTACCAATTGCCGTTATTAATATCGAGCAAAAAACGGCAAAAAATTACGTTTGTTGTGCGGGAGACCCCCTTAAATATTTATTTGATTCTGTTTTTATCATTGTTGTTATATCAGCAACAGACTTACATCATCTGTGAAAATTTCAACTGCCTAGCTGTCACGGTGCATGAGCATTTGCCAGACAGACAGACGGACACTGAAGTCTTAGTAATAGGGTTCCGTTTGGCACCCTTCGGGCGCGTAACCCTAAAAGCGACGCGTCTCTTCGCCCTCGCCCCATGTCCTTTCTGTGTGTCCAACGTCGAAGGCAACGGTGAGCCGACAATAACGATGATAATGAAATCACAAATTCGTATTTTGGTGACGTTGTCTTACCTCGGGATCCATGCTGCGAGACCACGGACCCCAGCCTGGAGACTCCTCGTGCTCGTCATAGTGATGCTGGTGCTGCGCGTGCTCATAGTAGATCACCTGCGGATGGACAGGATTTTTAATTAACTCGGTTTAATAAAATGAAGTGGGATATACAACAAAAAGGGTTTCTATCTCCTCTAGGTGATGTTAACGTTATCGCAGCAAAAACAAAAATTTTAAATGAGAGCCAAGTTCAATATAATGATATATGCCTTGGTTCTTGACTTCAACGACAAAAGAAGAGAGATCTATATGGGTGCCAAGTTTAATGTTCAGTCCTGAAATTTATTTATAACAACATAGAATATATTTTAACAACTTAAAATATCATTTCTTAAAATCTACTTAGAGGCTAAAAATTCCACCTATGCCGGGACTTGAACCCGCGAACTCTGGCTAACCGTGCCGGCGCTCGGCAAATTTCGAGCCACTCTACAAACTTCTCTGTATTACGTGCTGGCAAGGGTTGCGGGTTCAAGTCCCGGCATGGGTGGAATTTTTAGCCTCTAAATAGGTTTTAATATTGTCCTCAGCACGGGTGAGTGCAACAAAAAGTATATATCATTTCTTTTTATAACTTAGGATAATATATTGAAGCCCAAGGTCTGACTTGGGTAGTTCTCACATACGAATTATTATTAAGTACCTACTAAAACAGTCATGGAAGAGTAATATGGCTAGTTTCTACCAGCAAGCCAAATTTTCGGAAGAATAAAATAAGAACTTACAGCTTTAGAACTTGCGAAGGCTATAATATTGAACTTGACTCTCATTTCACATGTATGTTTTTGATGGGATATCATAACTTTGTACAGAAAGTATTAGTTGGTACTTGTTTCATAATAAAATTAATACTAAATGGTTTTTTGTTAAACTAGGTACTGTATTTTCCTCCGTTTACGGGGAATTCAGTATCCGGATTTTTTTATTGTAAGTACTAAAACTGATATGTTTGGATTAAAAAAAATATTGGGTGGTATTCAACTCGTTATATATTCACGTGATGGCCTTAATATCCACATAAAGACCGGCTGTTATCAATTTTGACTGCTGATTCTTAGATTACAGTACAGGCACTAAAAGTAAGTTAAGTGTTCCTAATAGAATCAATTAATTGAAAAATTATTATAAAATTATACAAATTTACTAGTTTATGATTTATTCCTTGGAATTCACCCAACTACCTATCTGGATACCAAATTTGAACTTTCTAGGTCATCTGGAACTTAGTTAAAGTTTTGATCTATAAGAAAGTCAGTGATAAAAATAAGATTTCTGGACGTTTGAGGTGTGTTTATGAAAAAATCGCGCTGGACTCAATACATGATTATGTCAAATAGTTTTTGAGTTACGAGGGGGTCAAACGTGGCTCCAAATGGTTTGTGAAATATTATACACGCTGCTGCCCACCAGTTCTGTTATAGCTTGAGGACTTGGCTTGACACGCTACCGCGTATCTAGATTATTTTTAAGGCGATCCCTCAAGAAGCCGAAAAAAAACTTTGGCCTTTGCATCTACTCGCACGAGATGATTTATACAGTGTCCAGTGGCACCTTCACTCAAACTAGATAAGTGAAGGGACCACTCGGACGGTGCAGTGCCTGGGACATTTTTTTTTATTTGTTTAAAATAATAACAAACCTTAATGTAGTACACAATTTCGCCAAACTGCATAGCAGATTGTTTTTAGATGGAGTAGTCTTGTCCAGAACCTATACCATCCTAGCCCACAGGCAAGACAAGTAAATACGTGCGGAGCCAACCAAGCCGCGGGTTTCCTCACGATTTTTTCCAGTAAATGAAAAAACTAGTAAATGTCAGACAAAATTATGTAATAAAACCAATGATCAAAGATCATGTACATGTAAAAACAATTTTTTTCATATATTCACTTACCGGGCATTTTAATTTGTTTCGGGGTCTACGTATTCACGTATTCTAAGTTCTGTACATTTGTGAAGTTATAGTAGCAATACCACTCGCGCTTGAAATCGCCAATCCGCGGTGGGCACGCGTGGTGATTAAGCCCATACTCTCTCCCTGAGAGAAGGCCTGTGCCCTACAATGGGACGTATATAGGCTGCTTATGCTACGTATTCACAGGGTCAAAATTCCACGCTTCTCGAGAGAAAGTAGATTTTTATTGCCAAAATCACGCGTAATTTCTTTACATTAGCATCCGTCTGTGTTCTAAGTACGTTGCTACTGCTGTAGGGAAAATGATCAAGCAAATTATACGTGACTTTGAGGTCACGATTCTGTATTGACCTTTAAATTCTGCACGGCATCTGCTTTCTCTTGAGAGGCGCAAATAATTTTAAGGAAAAACAACCTGGTTACGGTGGTGGGGAGTCGCTGGATGCAGGCCGCTTCCAACCTGTCTTTTTGGAAATCCATGGAGGAGGCCTATGTCCAGCAGTGGACTTCTTGTGGCTGAATGATGATGATGAGGGGTGTTTTAATAATGGAGAAGTGGGACTAACATTTTTCAATATAATAGGATAGGCTATGACATACAGAACATAAGCAGCCTGCATACGTCCCACTGTAGGGCACAGGCCTTCTCTCAGGAAGAGAGTATGGGCTTAAACACCACGCGTGCCCACTGCGGATTGGCGATTTGAAGCGGTGAGGTATGTGAATAGCTCAGACACTCAGGTTTCCTCACGATGTTTTCCTTCACCGTTAGCGAGTGGTATTGCTACTATAACTTGACAAATGTACATAGCTTAGAAAATAAAGTCATATGCCCGCACTGGGAATCGAACCTGGGTCTCCCGCTTCCGAGTCCAACGTTCTACCCACTAGGCTATCATCATCATCATCATCAGCCATTTGACGCCCACTGCAGGACATAGGCCTCCCTCATGGATTTCCAAGCTGCCCGGTCTTGTGCCGCTCGCATCCAGCGTTCCCCGCCACCGTAACCAGATCATCTGGTGGAGGGCCTTCCCACGCTGCGTCGACCGTTTCTTAAAGCATTTTCCGCCGAGTCCAGTGGAAATCGAACCCCCGACCTCCGGCACGGTAAGCAGACGTGACACAAGTTATAGAAAGCATGCTTACGACGTACGGTTATAGTGATTAAGGAATGAAATTGAGGTAGCGTGCAACGGCGACGCCCTTTGACTCTGTGTAACGGGTTTACATTTTCACCTGTTTCGTGTGTAACTTCCGTGTAATTTGGGAGGTGTAAGGTAACTAGAGTGCGATGAGATATTACATTGTCGATGTCGACGGCAATGGATGGTGAAAGCGTAATGGAGTTGAAGTGGCAGTGGACGGTGTCTATGGGGTGCAAAGGTTGTCGAGTGGAGACCACGAGCGCAAACGCAGCGTAGGACGCCCACCGGCTCTCAATCTGAGGCAGATTGCTGGATTGTAGATTGCTGTAGCAGCGCGATAAGGATGACCGAGGACAGAAAGAAGACTGCCGCGCAGTTTGGCGAATAATTTATAAAATTTAAAACGCTGCGATATGTACATACTTAATTTAGATCACTTATCATCTTAGAGCAACCTCTGGAAGCAATATAAAATCTCATGTGGAAGATTCTGCTTCCAGAGATGGATTTATATGTAGTTTCTTTTTGAAATAAACAGTTAAATTTTTTTTTTACGTAAGTCAATAAATTACAAAAAAAAGTGGTGGGCCTTGGAGCAGGCCTACGTCCAGCAGTGAATACGGGAAGTTCCAGTCTGCACTCGAGAACCTTTGAACAACCATCGGCTCTTCGGCATATGTGACCAGCCTACCGCCACTTCATCTTACTAATCTTATAGGCCATGCCAGTCACCTTCGGCGCATTGTCTAGTATTCTACACAATCTGTGTAAGGAAAACGAAAAAAAACCGGACAAGTGCGAGTCAGATTCGCCCACCAAGGGTTCCGTACAAATTTGCAGGTACTTAAATAATTCAGGAATCGAGTTTCGTAGTTTTGGCCGAGTTTTTTTCCGAACATCAAAGCCAATTTTTTTGTGATTTAACTACAAATGTACAGTTTTCAGATTTTTTCCTGTATTGAACGGAAATTGCCCTAAAAATTTTGATTCTCTTGAGTGTCGAAATATACGTTTTTTGTGGCATAAAAGGCCGCATCTTTTTTACGTTAATTGAGAAGTTTCATTTTCGCTCGGTGGCGCTAGTCTTACTCCCTGGACACACTTAACCTAAACATTTTGATGACAAAGTAGCCGTGTAAGACCGTCGATGCTCTAGTGCCCAGTTGTTCGACATTGGAGAGGCGATAACTTATCGATTTGCTATGATAATGTATTATAAAAATATCATTAAATATCGTGATGCTACACTCTTTTATTCTTTTTAGGCTTCTTTAACTCTAAAGGAAAAAACGGAAACCTTATAGGATCACTTTGTTGGCCGTCCGTCCGTGCGTCCGTCTGTTTGTCAAATGCCTCTATCTCGGGAACGCGTCGAGGTGGCGAGTTGAAATTAATACCATATACCTACTCAGATCTACAGTACCTTGAAGCTGTGAAAAAATCAAACTGCTCAGTTAACGTAAAAAAGATACGGCCCTTTAGGGTTCTTTACCTATAACATAAACAATTACAATAATGACATTAATAATTCACTGACATCTGTAGTTTCCTGGCTCGATAATAATAATTTAAAAATCAATTTAAATAAAACGAACATTATGCATTTTTCCCAAAGATCAAATAAGATTACTGACATCAGTCTAAAGTGTCGCGACACCATTATAAATGAAGTTGAAACGACAAAATTTCTTGGTCTAACTATAGACAACAAATTAAATTGGAAAATTCATATAGATAACTTATGCAAAAAACTAAGCTCTACAGCGTTTGTACTACATAAACTATCCACAACAGTAAGTACAGAGACACTCCTGACTGCCTATTACGGTCTAGCTGAATCAACTCTCAGGTTCGGTATAATATTCTGGGGCAATTCCACTAATAAAGAGCTAGCTTTCAAAACTCAAAAAAGATGTATACGATCCATGTTTCGCATGAAGTCCATAGAAAGTTGCAAGCCCATTTTTCATACCCACCGGATTCTGACACTTCCGTGTTTATATATATTTGAGGTAGCCATGTTTGTACGAAACAACCCTCATCTGTTTCCCTCTCTAGGCGACACGGTACGTAGGAACCGCCGCAATGAAAATAGACTACGCCTTTATCCATCTCAAACTACTTTGATGCGAAAAAGCATTCTGTGCATGGCGCCTATAATCTTTAACAAGATACCAACACTGTACAAAGAATTAAATGTAGACTTATTTCGAAAGACATTAAAAAATCTACTTATTGACAAATGTTATTATAATATCGACGACTTTCTAAATGACACATTGTAACTTGTTTTGCCTTATTAACTTAATTATATTTGTATGCCTATGTACAGGTAGGACCATAGTGATCTCTAATTTAAGACTGAACACCAATTATGTAAAAAATAATTACCTATGATCCACAAATAAATGAATTATGAATTATGAAAAGAAAAAAAAACGGAACCCTTATAGGATCGCATTGTTTCTGTAAAAAAAGATATAATATTTTTGCTTCAGGGGCGCTTGTGTTGCTCCCTGGACCCCCTTAATGTTCAGTCTACTGCACAGCCTACGAGAAGAGACATGAGCTTCAATATAATAGGTCTGTATTATTTTCAACCTTGTTTCCTAGATTAAAAATACGGCCTCGACTCTCAACCCGTCGATAGGAGACGATACGGTTTTTTTTATAAAGAAACTTAACTTATCCAATGTTATATTTTACTTTACTTGTGTTCTCAGTATGTCCATTTTATTTTTAAGATTTAATGTGCGTGGTGGTATGTAAATAAATGTGTTTAAATTTCAATTTCAATGAGATATGAGACAACGTTACCGATATCGGAAAGCGGGTAGCGGCTTTTCTGTAGTTCATTTAGATTTTAATACAACAATTGTGCTTTAGCTTATAAGCTCGATAATTAGTATTGTAACTAAACGTCACTCTAAAGATATTTTAAGCTTCATAATGTATACTGTTTGCTGTCTCTATATAATAACTAATAAATATAATCCCCACTTTTAATTACAGAACGGCATTCAAGATTTATTTCAGGAAATACTCAATTCAAATTCATAAAAACCGGTCAAGTGGATGTTAGGCCATGCGCAGCTTACAACAAACCTACCAACTCCATCAAGATAATTTTGAATGGAATTTGTGCGATTTTTTTTTATAAGTGTGTTGTCTGTTGCTCGTTAACTTGTAAAGCCTACTAAGCCGTGATAGTTTCCTTCTAGTTTCACTATACTTGCTACTGCACTGAATTTTTTCACTTTTTTAATGCTGCCGTTTAGCTGGAAAGGGGGTTCACTGTGCAGAAAAAGTTTTCATTACAAAATTAAACTTAGAAATTCGTATCGAGTACTTGTGAATATGTTTCTAGATTCGCGACGTGCCGCACTATCGATCGAGTTTTTTTAATCCGGATCTGTGTTAGTGTGGCGAGAGTCGGGCTCCATATGGCCGAGTGCCGTTATATCGGCTGATATGAAGCGTGCTTCACACAGAGTGACTCGATTCTGACAAGAGAAACACTTTGGGAATTCGTGGTAGCGAAATAGTAGATAGTTGGACAGATTATCCACTCCAATTCGCTACTAATCTCCGACTATTAATATAAAAAAAACTCATACGGTCGATAGGCTAGTGCTGGGACCTTATTATGTAGCAGCGATATGTTCGGAAGGGTCGTCAACGTCGCGCTTGAGCCCGACAATTCACTCGAATCTAGCGACAAATACGGTTCTTTTTTGTTCACTTGCCCATTAGCTCAGTTGGGAGAGCGCTGGCACGGTTGGCCAGAGGTTGCGGATTCAAGTCCCGGCATGGGTGCAATTTTTAGCCTCTAAACAGGTTATTAAATAACTATCAATGACCGTATCCTCGTTATACGTATAATTCGCAGAAGAAACCTCATAAAGGAAATAGGCGCGAGCTTACAATAACTCTCTGCCGTTTAACCGTTATGAAAGCCGATAATTTTCCCACATCCTGCTTTCTGCGATAGCCATACCGACCTACATGCTTCTAGGGAGAGATTAGATTCAGAAATTAATAATAGAATACTTACAGTAACTGAGTGGCGGTTAAGAACCGGACGGCGGTCAGTGGGTAGACCGACAGCCTGATCGTCGGACGTCGGCAAGTCGACAGAGGGCCCGCGTGGATGCGAATGGTGTGAGACCGCGAAAGATGGCGTAACGGGGAAAAGGCCTCCACCCCGCGGTGAGCATACAATGATGATGACGTCTTACGTCGAGGTCAAGCGGTGGTAGCGTGGTCGGTAGAACGCTTGCCTTTCAGGAGGTGGTGGGTTCGAACCACGACAATGATTGGTTTTCGAAGTTACGAACATTTGAAAATTTGTGATAGCAACTCTATTGAATTTTTAGCAACAATAATATAATTGTTTATTGTTGTGGTATTGGTTGGTTTTACAGATAATGCTTAAAATATAAAACTATCTACATCCAGATAAATTGAAAAATATAACTCTGAAAAATATAAAAGAGAACAAAGGATACTGTAAGACACAAGCTCTAATGGGGTTGTGGCGAGCACATGTCAGGTAATTTGTTTCCTTAGTCGCCTTCTACGACATCCACGGGAGTAAATGGAGTGACGCTATTCTTAATCCGGCGCCACGCGGCCGTGTCTCATTGTAAAGCGTATTTTTTTTTTTATTCAATAAACTATTTGTATTTACTTGTATTTGTTTACGTGTCAAGTGATTAACATCCGCAGTCTTGTATTGCATGTTTGTGATTGCCTTGCCTGGTAACCATAGCACAGGGTATCCCAGTTTGGGACCAGGGCCAGTGATTGTGGTGATATTTTGACGACCAACTACGGAGCGACACGAGCTGGGTTTCTTGCCTTTATCGACTCATTGTATCTGACAACCCTAGCCCGTGTTGGCACTTTAGCCAATTCTTAGCTAGATGTAGCTAAATCATGATGATGATGATGAAGGTAAAGAAGTTCATATCTATGCAAAATGTAACAAAGTTTTAAGTTTTTTAACGCAACTCTTTTTAGCTAGTAATTCTTCCTGGGGCAAGATGGCAACCCTGAAGCGGGAAGGTCAGGGCTGAGGGCATAAGGAGACAGTGGGTGGCCGCGGAATGCACTTTCACTTCTCGCGGGAGATGAAGCCTGTCTATAGGGTGTTGCTTATTAGTATCTCCGTCAAACAAGACGAATTTAAACCGATATTTTAAGAGTATGGTCCTTCAGTCTTGAAAAACAACCATGTTGCTAAATTCCAAATTATTTTTTTATGCTCTCAATTAGTTATTTTATCACAAAAAATACAGAGAATTGTCTATTTTATTACTTCGTTGTTCAATACAGCTGTTTTATAAAAAACCTAGCTGACCCCGCAAACGTCGTTTTGCCATATTAATTTGGAGGTTTGGATGTTTGTTACTCAATCACGCAATAACGGCTGAACGGATTTACATGAAAGTTGGCGTATAGATAGACAAAACCTGAATTGAGAGATGGCATATTTATTATCCTGCTAATGCTTTCCCGTTGGATAATATTTATTTTAAGTTTATTTTCATTCTAAGTTGTGCGAGCGAATGTTGTGTTTTGAAAATAGATGGCGTTGTGAAAGAATCGTATAAGCGGATTATGTGGCGGTACTAAGTCCGCCGGGACGGCTATTATCTAATATATAAAAATATCGTGTCAAAGTGTTCGTTATCGTACTCCTCCGCTTGACCGATTTTATGTTTTTTTCTTTTGTGTACATTTGGTAGGCCTGAGAATAGGTCGTAGGCTAATTAGTGTGGCAAAACAACGTTGGCCAGGTCAGCTAGTTTATGTATATAAAACAAAGGTGTGAGTAGAGGGTCGAGGCCGACTTTGACACCCTGTAGGAGTACCGACATAGTAAGGAATACCGACAGCAACTTTCGATGCAAGCTGAGCACGATATCCGAACGAGGCACGCTTAGGTCAACCCACATCAGAATCTCTGCAGTTTGTTTAGTTACAGGGAAAGCGAATCTGGAATTTAATAGGCAAAGCTGCTACTTGGTTTAGTGGTTAACATGCCTCACTATAAAAACAGGAAATTGCCACTGGAGGCCACCGTATATGGCGTGTACAAATGGCCTCAGTCTGGGAGTATTTTCACGTTTGTGATGTCCTCGCCTGGCTATCTACCAAAGCCCAGGGTATCCCATTTCGGGATCAGAATAAGTGACTGTGGCCGATATTCAGAAACGATTTTGAGCGTGAGCTCAATGTGAGTCCGGGTCTTCCAACTGTCAAAATGAAAGTCTCAGGGATATTTTGTATTCACAGTTGAGTTTCAGATAACAAAAATTGAGCGCAAGCTAAGCTGAGACTGAGTAGTGGATTTCGGCGACTTAGCTCAGACTCAAGGTGGCAATGACGAAGAAAGTAGCGACACCTGTAGGCAATTCGAGAACTCTACATAACCTGTGGCTGTGGTGAAGTAACCTTTTTTTATTCACAATTTGACATTTTGCATGCTCATTTTCCTTCGAAAAGTTAAATTGTGTTTTTAGAGTAATGAGAAGTCAAAATAAAGTATAACCGCGCGTAAAAAGTTTCGACATTTGTTGCCATCTCATTCACTCCTGTGGATTATTGTATGCCTTTCATGTAGCTTTAACAGATAATATAAACCGGTAACGTCAAAAACTGTACCACAGATTACACGCTCACGTAAGTTTAGCTTGAGCTGTGGCTTAGCTGAGTTCGAGTCGAGATATTGACTGTGAATACAAAATTCTTGAGTCTTTGTTGAGATTGCTCAGCCGATGCTCAGCTTAGTGCTCGTTAAGTGTAGCTCAACGCTGTGTTTCTGAATATCGGCCTGGTGTTGTGGAAGTCGTCGCGTCGTGTGGAAGTTGTCAGGGTTTATTCAAGTTACTTTTCGGGCTTTATGCCCACGTAATGTAATAGTTAAAAAAAAAAAACTATCTCACTCGTAACATAAAATGACATAGGCGAACTGAAAAATGGGATAGGCGAGGAAAAGCACATCAAAATTTCAACGCGAACGAAGTCGCGAGCAACATCGAGTTAAATACATAAGTATGTGAGTGGCGAAGTCAATTTTCTTTCACGTGAAATTAGCAGTTAAGGTGCTCCAGGAAGTAACACTTGCGCCACCGAGGAAAACAAAATCGAATTTGCATAAAGTCGTGTCAACAGTGATTTTTAGGACACATAACAAAGAACTTAGGATCCCGACCTGGGACTAGACGAAAACGGCCTTTTTGTTTGCCGTTAATGCTGTCTACTCCTAGGTTTTTTGCCCTAGGTTTACGGCCATGCGTCCTAAAAATTACTATTAACACGATTGAGAGTTTGCACAGACACTTTTTGCAAATTCGATCCGTAAAAATAGATATGATTTTTCATCCTCAGTGGCGCCAGTGTTACTCCGTGGAGCCCCTCAAGTTAAAAGTAACCGGCGGGTTCAAGCAGCAATTATTATTGGTTAGTTAACCTCTCTTTCTTCGTTTTACGGCTGAGAAGTTGGTTTCTTCTTGTGCGCTCGCGCCGCCATGCATTTATGTATGAGGTGGTAATAGCCGAGAGAACTTAGTTAGCCTCAACGGACGCGGTTCTCTTTTTGTTCGTATTGTGCTCGACGTGGGAAAATGTCCATTAGAATAATTGTGTTTTGCAACAACTATTTGTTCTCCGAGGTGTTTTTCAATAATAAATCTGTCGAAAAAAGAACGATGACTCGATTGAAGCACCCCCTCGCGCCGTAGATCTGAAGTGTGCCGCACGTCGAATATTTTAAAATCTTCTTGTTGTTTTTCTACCGAAGCCTTCTCAATCCTACCAAATCAAATATTTTTCGAAGTTTACTAAGTCTCTTAGAAAATAAAGTCATTGATTCATGCCAGAATTCGAACCCACGACGTGTCAAATGTGAGGCCGGCTTTCTACCGTGCAACCACCATTATGTTACACTTGCGAGCGAAACTAACGCCTCTACGCACCACGGCCCTATCATTTGATCGATAAAAGTTATAACAACGTGTAAACTGATGAAAATGTTGATTTTATTGACGATTATGTGAATAAAAGTAAAATAGTTTTGGTAAAATAAATCAGTGAAAATGATACGGATAAAAATAATTATAGGTAAGCAGCCTATATAGGTACGTCCCACTGTAGGGCACAGGCCTTCTCTCAGAGAGAGAGTATGGGCTTAATCACCACGCGTGCCCACCACGGATTGGCGATTTCAAGCGCTGAGGTATGTGAATAGCTCAGACACCCAGGTTTCCTCACGATGTTTTCCTTCACCGTTAGCGAGTGGTGTTGCTACTTTAACTTCACAAATGTACATAATTTAGAAAACCAAGTCATAGGTACATGCCCGCACAGGGGATCGAACCTGGGTCTCCCACTTCCGAGTCCGAGGTTCTACCCACTAGGCTACCACCGCTTGAGGCACCCTCTCAATGTAAATTGTAATTTTCAGGAAACACCACCGACAACCTAGGATCAAGGACCTATGGACCTGCTAAAAACGGCTGGTGTTAGCGGAAATATTTTATAGTCATAGGTTTTTCGCATAAGACCTGGCCTTCCTACCTACAAAGGATCTCGACCATTAGCAGTATCGCTAAAATCTAAATAGTGTCACCAGTTTTCAGTGTCCATAATTCATGTTTTAAATTATAAAAAATAGGGGTTTTCTTATTAAACCATGACTTCTCCGTAATTCTAAATTAATAATGTTATACAATAATTAATGCTTCCGGTTTAACGACCGCTGTCATCTTGATACAAGTCTACTGATCCATTCACAGACCTGTTTAAATCTCAATCTGTGCATTCAATAATGTAGTGTTGCCATCCAACCGACCGCTACTTTTCAAATCGAATGAATCGATACAGGGAAGAAATAGGCATATTTAGCTGAAAAAAATTGCATACCTAACAACTTTTGTTATTTCGTTTGATAATACCTACTTCATTTGCATATTTCTTTATCCACCTGTTCATTAAGATTATTTGTGGTTTACATTATATATTAGGTACTAACACTAGATAACAGATTCAACAGTGTGGACCTTCATCATCATCATCATCAGCCATTTAAAGGCCACTGCAGGACATAGGCCTCCTTCGTGGTTTTCATAACCATGAGGGGTTTTGCCATAATCGCCACGCTTGGCAGGCGGGTTGGCCATCGCAGTATGTTGAAATCTCAGGAAGACGCTGCTGCCCGTCTCCTGGTAATTTATTTCCTTAGTCGCCTTCTACGACATCCACGGAAGGAAATGGAGTGACGCTATTCTTAATCCGGTGCCACAAGGATCCGTGGATCTTGTGGACCTTAATTTGACGGAATCGCTCGGATGCTGATCTTTAAATAAATCAGGAAAGCGGTGGTTATGTATTAACAGAACGCTTGCATCACATTCCAAGGTGTTGGGTTCGAATCGGACATTGTATGTGATCTTTTTATAGCAGTACGACTGTCCAACGTTTACAGAAAACATCGAGAGGAAACATGTGTATGAGGTACACCCCATGTCCCCATACCTCACCTCACTCCAAAAAAGCTAAAAATAGTGGCAGATTATACTCCTCGGTATTTTGTACATTCTGCCGCAGCGTATGTATTTGGTCCAACGTATGTAAAGCCTTATCGGAAACCGACTTGTTCGGGGAGCTGAAAGTCATCGAGCTCGCGTGCGAGACGATTCGTGCCCTAAAGTGGGCACATAACGTAATCAGTACCTACGCATGGGTGACTTTGCAACTAAAATGTCATGGTTTATGTACATAGACTAAACATTATATATGTTATTATGTAAAGGTGATATGAGGCATAATCACCGGGCTTTCTACTCGCATCACGTTAATCAATTATATTACATTTCAGTTATATTTTATGAAATGGTGACTGATGGAATCAAATTGATGATCGATATAAATTACATTTTGCAGCACTGAACGTCATCGTTCATAATCTGTGCTATGCCCTGTCACCTATCATTATAACAGTTTTGCGATTGTTTTCTTCATGATCAGAATGTATATTTGTTTATGAACTATTTCGCATGAATGTTAGTATTTTTGTGAGACGGAATGTGACGGAGTGAATGAGTTCTTGTGTTTTTGTAAGTCTCCATATTGGTGTGTATTCTATCGTAAAATACACACTCCATCATTATGGATGATACACTGAATTTGCGCTGGCCTGTTATACTATAAGAATACCCTTAGAATTCTCCTACGTCTCAGTCATCGTCACTGCAACAAGTGTTAGTAACAAACGAACATTGTCGCCTCAAATCCATCGTCAACACTCGTCAACTTCCATTTTCTTCTCTAATACCCGGTTCCTATATTTAATGAATCGTTATTGGTAATCGGTAACTTATCATTAACAAGCGTCCCGTAACTTGAATAGCTGGTTGATGTTTAAAAAATTGTTAGGAACTTTACAAATTGTTATCTCCATACATTTATCGCACGGTACGTTATTCGAAACCGTTTTTAAGAGGAATACTTGAGTAGACATTTTAACTATCCGTAAGCAAAACGAGTCGTTCTTGAATATAGGAACCGGGCATAAATAGTACTACAGCTTAAATAAAACAGCTTCCATGCATTTTGTGTGGGTTATGGCTTATTATTATTTCAACTCAAGAGCGGTTGGAGAAGAATGAGTGAAAGAATTTAGTCTGGACGAACAGTTTAGTCCCGGTGCAACCTCTTCGCTAGCTGAATTCACCTGAGTTACGCGGAGAGTATGCACACGACGTGTGAGAATGACAGTTTCATGTCATGACATGGTATAGGACAAGAAAAATGCGGTAGTATTAATGACCTAATTACATCCTCGTCCGGAGAATTACTTTAATGCTAACAATAGTATTTTAAAATTCTAAGCCAGTACTTCAAATTAAGGTATTATTTCATTGTGGCACAACTTTGTTGACAGCGATACTAAGTGTCTTAATCACTTGATCATTTTCCTTTGTACGGAACTCTCGGTGTGCGAGTCCGACTCGCACTTGGCCGTTTTTTTACGTTTTGTTTGTACTCGTAAGAATGAATATTATTATGTCCATTGTTCTGTGGGTAATTCGATATATTCTTTTTGTGCAGGAATCAGCCTACTCAATAGCGTCATTTCGGATGTAGTTGCATATGAATATGACATATTGTGTGCCTCCATATACCTAATATCTTTTGCCTGATGGAGTAATAAACGTCTTAATATTCTACCAAAGTTATTAACAGCCTGCAAGATTATAAAGTGAAAGTGACAGTGGGGTGGTCAAATTTGCCGAGGAGCCGATAGTCGACGGTGGTGCTGTACGTAAATCTTAAACATGTATTGTAAAAAAAAAAACTAATTGAGAGTTCCCAGTAATAATCTTCGCAAACTTAACACCATTTCACCCTCCCCTGCGCAATACTGTACCCGGCGCCAACTCTACCGTTCCCAGGTCATGCGAACGTCAAAATACATCGCAATGCCTTTGCGAAATCTCATTGAAAGCTATATTTCGGCGAACGCTTTCGATGCGATTGCCGCAGACAATCATTCAATGTCATTGAAAAGTGTAGACACGGAGATTGAACGACCAGGGCGCATTTCAATGCTTTTGAAAAGCATTTTCGCATCGCTTCAATGTGATTGAGCCGTGTAAATAGGCAAAGTCGTTCAATGTCCAAGGTTCCATGCCTTTCAATGGCATTGCTTCACTGTGATTGAACCGTGTGAACGGGCAAAGTCGTTCAATATCTAATGTTCAATGCCTTTCAATGGCATTGCCTCAATGTGATTGAACCGTGTAAATAAGTAAAGTCATTCAATGTCCAATGTTCAATGTCTTTCAATAGCATTGCTTCAATGTGATTGAACCGTGTAAATAGGCAAAGTCGTTCAATGTCCAATGTTCAAAGTCTTTCAATAGAATTGCTTCAATGTGGCTGAACCGTGTAAATGGCAAAGTCGTTTAACGTCCAATGTTCAGTGCCTTTCAATGGCATTGCTTCAAAGTGATTGAACCGTGTAAATAAGCAAAGTCGTTCCATGGCCAATGTTTTAATGTGATTGAACCGTGTAAATAACCAAAGTCGTTCAATGCCTTTCAATGGCATTGCTTTAATGTGATTAAAATGTGTAAACGGGCAAAATCGTTCAATGGCCAATGTTCAATGCCTTTCAATGGCATTGCTTCAATGTGATTGAACCGTGTAATATCGCCTGGGCTGGCTCACCTTCTGTGGTTGCTGGTGATGCTTATTCTTGACGTCGATCCAGAAACGGGCCAAGTTGATGGCCAGGCCTAACAGCGCGATGATGAAGAATTTCACCTGGAAGCAAGGAGTTTCTGTTTAGTACTAGAGGGTGATTGGTGAACACCTCGGTCATTCATGTTTCCTCAGGATGTTTTCCTTCGCGGTTATAGTTGGCTACATCTATGGTCCGGTTTATTTATTTGATTTGTCTGTTGTGTATTTAGTTTCCTTTCTGTTGTAGTGCATATTCTGTTACTTGTCTGTTTGTTTTGTTTCGGTGATGTGTCTTGTTGGTGTAATAAATATCTTTCTTTCTTATTTCTTTCTTCTAGACCACTTTTGGATGGATTGGATTAATACATTGGAGAAGGAAGAAGATGTACAAACATGCAAAATGAGAATCTCAGAGGTAGGTATATGAATTATACATGTCTAAATAGCCGAGTAAATTATATTAAATTATCAACAGAGACATAAAAATAATTAAATAGAAAAACAAAATAGAGCCATCTCTTCCAAATATAACCTTTTATCATAGAGATTTATCACACCTTTTATCACAGAGAAAACTTATCACAGATTAAAGAAAAAAGTTGGGTAATCTGAGATATTTATTCACCTGAAGTTTGAAGGATAAAATCTGCAGCAGCGTTCCGATCTTGGCCTTCAAGACTGCGCCCAGAAGCAGCAGTTTCAAGATCGCCTTCTTCTTCTTTTTCTTCTTGCCTCTTTGTTCTAGAAGTAGAGCGAAGATTAGCGTCTGCTAGTACTGAGGTAGGAAACATTAGAGTCTGCTGTGACTGAGGTAAGAATCCTAGAACTTAGGGGCTCCAAGCATTAACATTAGCGCCAACAATGGTAAATAAATCACATCTGTTTGTACAGATCTTTTTTGCAAAAAGTGTTACACAAAACTCTCAATCATGTTAATATACATTTTCAGGACCCATGGCTGAGAACCTAGGATTATGAACCTGGGACTGATTGTCATTTATGCGAAGATCGGTTGTTTTCGGTGTAAATGACATCTAGTAACAGGCCCCTGATCCTAGTTTCCCGGTCGTGGGTTTTGAAAATCACTATTAACATTATGGAGAGATTGGTTGGACATATATTGCAAAAATTATCTGTTTTAAATATACGATGTCTTTGCATTGGTCTTTTCATTAAACATCATCATATCATTAGCAGCCAGGCACAGGCCTTCTCTCAGAGAGAGAGAGAGAGAGAGAGAGCGAGAGAGTATGGGCTTAATCACCACGCGTGCCCACCGCGGATTGACACTGAGTGTCTGAGCTATTCATTAAACATCCTTTATTTGTACCTAATTTGAAAACCGTGACAGTTTATTGCCAAAGTTAAAATAAATAAATGACACAAGCCGTCAATCATATTGCTTTTCAAATGGCAATTAAACTTTTCCGATATATTTATACGAAACAAATCAGGTTTAAGAGCTTAGCATTGCTTTAGTAGGCGAAAAGTCTCTAATCAACGAACCTTACATAGAAAAAGGTATTTTATGGTGGAGCAGATTGTTGGATGATGTCGTTGAATTTTGTTTGCACCAACATGATGATTTTAAAATTTGATCACATAACAGACATTATCCACTTTATTTTATCAATGCATTTTTAGGTTTTAGAGTAAGAACTTAAATTTTGTTAATTAGGGACCAAATTTGAGACTAAGGCCTACTTGTACCACTTCTTAAATGTCACTAAGCTTAAATGTCGCCTTTTAAATTGACTTTTCTATGAAGAATTTTAGTTAAATGCTGTTTAAGCCACATTTAAGAAATTGGTGCAAGCCGGCCTGGTTAGGTGTTGTTTTGATATTTTTTCTCCAATAAATACAATTGAGATTTTAAATGGATTATGACTTTTGACTGATAATGCTCATTAAGTCGCAGTTTCTTTAAATAAAAATATTTTAAACGTGAATTTACTATATTTAATTAATCTGAAGACTTTTTTTAAACAACCGAAAATAACCTAAAAACTTGGTTTTTTTTACTGTAAAATAATTGTAAAATACCGGTTTTCAAAATTGTAATTGCCCGTCGTGGATTATTTAAAGTACCTGGATGACTTGGAATTATATTTAGACACGATGAAAAAAAAAAAAGGGATAAAAAAGGGAAAAAAACAATCGAACCGGATTTAATTTGAAGCGCAGTGTGTCCATATTCGCATTGGGAGGCATAAAAAGAAAAGTCAGCGCGCCACCTATTAGAAAAGTGAAACGCGGTAGCTCGGTGTCATTGACACTCGACCTCGAAATGTGTGTCATAGGTTCATGAGCCTAAGCACCTGTTTCTCGTACAGAAACAACCAGTTAAGCTGCTGTTAACAGCTGTTATCTTACGAAATAATGTATTCGTATGAAGAAAGCCAACAGCCGTTAGCAATATTGTTTTTTTAAAGACTCGCTATGCTTCTCATCATCATCATTCAGCCACAAGAAGTGCACTGCTGGACATAGGCCTCCTCCCTGGATTTCCAAAAGACCGGTTGGAAGCGGCTTACATCCAGCGTCTTCCTGCCACTTGGATGAGGTCATCTGTCCATCTTGTGGCTGCGCTCACGCTGCGCTTTCCGATATGTGGTTTCCATTCGAGAACTTTTCGGCCCCATCGGTCATCGGTTCTGCGTGCTATGTGCCCCGCCCATTGCCATTTCAACTTACTAATCCGCTGCTTATACATAGTTATATATCATTATCATCATCATCATTCAGCCACAAGAAGTGCACTGCTGGACATAGGCCTCCTCCCTGGATTTCCAAAAGACCGGTTGGAAGCGGCTTACATCCAGCGTCTTCCTGCCACTTGGATAAGGTCATCTGTCCATCTTGTGGCTGCGCTCACGCTGCGCTTGCCGATATGTGGCCTCCATTCGAGAACATTTCGGCCCCATCGGTCATCGGTTCTGCGTGCTATGTGCCGCGCCCATTGCCATTTCAACTTACTAATCCGCTGCTCATACATAGTTTTATATATTTAACGGGTCTAATAAATAATCGCCATTAATATGAGCCGTATATTGACAGTGTACCTGTGTTCTTAGAATAGCGGTAAGTGGATAGGTAGCAGGCTACATCCTTTATGGGGCACTGTATACGGTTCTACAATAAGATTCCTCAAGATATATTAGAGTAACCACCGACGCGGTTTAAAAAATGTGTTAAGCATACTCTGTGCAAAAAAGCCTATTATAAAATTAAGGATTATTTGGAAGACAAGGATGTCTGGCATTTAAATAATGTTAACGGGAATGATTGTATCTAGTGTAGTGTAACTTTAAGTTGAAAACTCTGTTAATTAAGCAAACCTGTTTTGAAACGAATAAATGTGGTGTCTCTTTGTTAGCTTCTTCTCCGCATAATCTGTTAATTGTGAAACTAACAGCTTTGACGTTCATTAAGTAAACATTTTGTTTTTATAGTGAATAAAATTTTTGCCTTTGACTTTGGTCTTATTTCTTTTTGATGCATTAATTCGCAACCCTAAACACTGTTCAACCTCGATTAGTGTCATTGTCATCTTATCATATTGGCAAAGTTTCATTGCAATCTGGCGAGCCGTTCGTAAATTAAAACAAAACTACATTGTTACAACTTGAAACTCCTCGCGTGATGGATAATTGTACTAAATTGATAGGTGCTCAAAAGAGTGATATTAGCTCGATATAGTGGCTGTTTTTAACCGACTTCAAAAAGGAAGAGGTTCTAAATTCGTCAGAATCTTTTTATATTTTTTATGTATGTTCCCCGATTACTGGACCGATTTAGGAAAATTGACCTTTTGTTAGAAAAAGGTAGACTTCACAGGTGCTTCCATAGTCATCAAGTCAAGATCTGATGATGGGATCCTAGAGAAGCGCACTGAAGCGATTTGGTTGTTTTTAACAGTGTCTCGTGCATTTGGCGGAGTCTTAGCGATAACCACAAAAAATCGTGGAATAATTTTTTTTAAATAAAATGTTTATAGTTTTTAGTGCTGTAGTATTTTGGAGTCGTTTTTTATTTTTCATTTATTTCAACACTGTCTGTAGTGTACTAACTGGCATAAATGCTATGGTCCATGATCCTCGGTCGTGGCTCTTAAAAATCACTATTAACACGATTGTGTGATTGATCTGACATTTCTGGCAATAACGATCAGTAAGAAAAGATATGATTTTTTTCCATTGTTTGCGCCAGTGTTACTGCTTGGAGCCCCTTAATTAGCACGGTGTGTACAATTTAAATGAAATCGAATTGCGTTTGTTTAGTGAACTACAAGTTAGTCTCAAATTACAGCTATTGCCAGCCGTGCCAATATATGTAGCTCCTTTGAACAACTATATTTTAGACTCTCGGCCATAACGATTCTCTCGTTACCTTTTGTACAATCGATAGCACGTCAATCTTTACATAATGCAGCCTACATACGTCCCACTGTAGGGCACAGGGCTTCTCTCAGAGAGACACAGAAAGAGAGACAGAGAGAGAGAGTATCGGCTTAATCAACACGCGTGCCCACCGCACATTGGCAATTTCAAGCGCTGAGGTAATTTGAGGCAGTTCGACCATTACACACATGCACTCTAATCAGCTACGTTAAAGACAACTTTGCAATAAAAATCTCAAGGTTGACCTGATGTCGATTGTACGAGCGAACGCCCAGCGTCGCATACAAAGCATGCTCATTAGGAACGAAACGCATCAACATTCCAAAGACTGGGCTAAGTCGGAATAATTATAAAAATCTAGACCTTTCGCCAGATATGCACATGCTCATTCCACGATGCGAATACAAGACTGGACTAAACATAAACATTTACATACAGGCACATACGTTGCGTCTGGCCCCACACTAGGATACCCTGTGTTGTGGGAACCAGAAACAACGACATCACAAACATGTAAACATGTAAACCTGGGGTTTTTTTTTGTCCCCAGCCGGGATTCGAACCCGGGACCTCTCGCATGGTATGCAGATGCACTCGACTGGAAATTCACGTGCGTTTTTCAACTAAAACTACTTAGAAACCGGAGAGGAAATTTGAAAACTTTGAACCACTTATTTAACCTAAAAGTCGACCAAAATACTTTAGATGAATAAAGCTAAGGTTGCCAGAGCGTCTCTATTTTAAAGGACGTCCTCATTTTTAGCCTGAAAACTTATATTTGCCCCATTTTTATCAGGAGGATTATATATTTTGATGAAAATATTATTTTATTTCCCAGTATTTCTTATTTATTACTGGACCCATCATTTGTCATTATTTTATAAATACAAATCGGGAATGAAAGATGTATTTTAATATAACACACATTCTGTTTGTTGAATGTCAATGTACTATTTTATCCGCTGTCTTAGGGTCGAGTTGTAGTGGAGAAAAAGACAGCGAAAAAAGAGCTCCACCCTGACCATCTTTTTTCAAATCATGTTAAGATAAATTACATTATATTATTAGGTACAAGAAAAATACAATCCTCTAAAATACATGACGGAGCTGGCAACCCTAGATGTTTGTCACCAAGAGAACATAATATATCGCATTCACAAACGCAATTGACCAAACTGGTTTATAGCTATCATTCTATGAGTGGCAGCTAAATTGGTCCTTCGAGCCTGGACGTAAGCGCGAGGAAATGAACTTGCCTTACCCCTAGTTTCTCGTACTCTAACAATATGTGAATCTACTGTTGACATCTGTCATTAAGCAACAGAGCAATTGATTAACCAAGCAATTGGTTTTGTGGCCTTATTGGAACATTATGTTTTATACTAATAAATACAATTAAAAATATGTTTTTTATATGCACTTTGGCCGAGTGACAGCTGTTGACGACATTGTACGAGAAACAGGGGGTTAGACCATTGTGGTCAATTCAGTTTGCGATAGTGGGGTGCAAAATGTGGAATGCTCTTACATATTGTCACTGGGAATGCAGATCGGCCGACGAGTTGTCCGCGACTACTGAGCGACGGATTATACAGGGTGGTTCATCAATAACAATTACTTTTCAACAGACTTTTCAAAAAAAAGGAGGAGGTAATGGATTCGACCCGATGTATGTTTTTTATGTAAGTTCAGCGGCAAAATAAATAAATAAATAATTCGGTACCACGTTGTCTAATTTTTTTTTACAACGGGTCCCATATTTGGTCAAGAAATTTAGGTGGAATCTATGAAAGAAGCGTTCGATGACCTCTTCTTTTTAGTGAGTGTTTTTCTAGATGTCGGTTTTTTGAAAGTAGGAGATAAACTCCGATATATCGAAAAAAAGAAACAAAAACGACAGCAGTATTAAACATTGGCTAGAGCAAGTATAAAAATTGAATATAGAACAGCTTTGAACATATTTTTCGATATTTCAGTTTAGTCTCATAATAAAAGTGGTTTCTATTAAAGATAACAATATTATGGGAATTTTCCTTGTGGAAGATGCTGGAAAAAAATTTGCAAAAATTTAAAAGTAACATGGCTTTATCTTAAAATAAATAATGAAAAAAAAAACCATCACCAACCATCCAACGAGCTCTTGTCATTCTCAAACCCGTTCTCAGCATTATCAGAATCTACTGCATCCTCCGCAATCGAATCTAACGCCTTCTCCCCAATAGACCACGCGTCCTCAAGGAACCCTCTGCCCTTTCGCGATGAATTAGCCATTTCTACGTTCGAATCAACCAATTCCGAGCTTGAATCAACAATTTCCGAGCTTGAATCAACCACATCTGAGTTTGAATCAACCGTTTCCAAATTTGAATCAACAACTTCCGGCTCTGAATTGTCGCCAAGATGCCTTAGACTATCATGCCCGATAACCCAGGTCTGGACGGGCCGATCGGCGCTGCGACCTTTCTCCGCGGGTTTCCTCTCCATCATCACAGGCATCTGCACCACGTGGAGTCCAGCCGAGGGCTTCTTCTTTTTCTTCTCTTTTTTCTTCTTGTCTGAGGTGGAGATGGTGATGCTGTCGATGCCACCGCTCTCGTGCTTCCTGCTGTGCGCCCTGCCAGAAGAGAACAGAAAGAAGGGGTTAAGGAATTTATTCGAATGGTGGCCTGGTGACAGGCGCAGGCCTTCCTTAGAGAGAGAGTATGGGCTTAATCACCACGCGTGCCACCGCGGACTGGCGATTTCAAGCGCTGAGGTATGTAAATAGCTCAGACACTCAGGTTTCCTCACGATGTTATCCTTCACAGTTAGCAAGTGGTATTGCTACTATAACTTCGCAAATGTACATAACTTAGAAAACAAAGTCATAGGTACATGCCCGCACTGGGAATCGAACCTGGGTCTCCCGCTTCCGAGTCCAATGTTCTACCCACTAGGCTACCACCGCATCAACCGCAGGCAACTATAGCATAGCAACAGGAAAATATTAACATACAAGATAGATAGAACCGTGGGGCACTCTGGAAGGAATATCGCGAATATACCAACGCAACACCGTCCGTCAAGTCGCACAATTGTTTACCGAACGAAATAAGACAGTAAACACATGCCACTTAAAAACCTATTTAGAGGCTAAAAATTTCACCCATGCCGGGATTATACTAGCCGGGACTGCATGATTATATTATTTTTGTTGCACTAACCCGTGCTGAGGACAATCTTAAAAACCTATTTAGAGGCTAAAAATTCCACCCATTCAGTTGGGAGAGCGCTGGCACGGTTAGCCAGAGGTCGCGGGTTCAAGTCCCGGCGTGGGTGGAATTTTTAGCCTCCAAATAGGTTTTTAAAAGTGTCCTCAGCACGGGTTAGCGCAACAAAAAGAATATAATATGCCACTTGCTGAGCCTCGTTTGCTAAAAAGAAACTACAATCCCTAGCTCGGCCACGACAGCCCGACGTACACTGCGCAGCCGCTTCCTTCCGCTCGTTAGTCTGTTGGTTAATTGATCCCGCAATGCACACCGACCCGCCAAAGGAAGCCACGAACTTTGTATTTATTTATTTATTAAGTACAAATACTCGGCCGGAAGAGGGAATTCCTCCTAACAGAGGTAATAATTTAAATTAAGTGGATTCGACGCCACTGTAGTTATTGTTATCACTGTAAAAAAATAAATGACTGAATTTTTTTGAATTGTTGAACGGTACGTCCACGAAAGGTCCACCAATGCCCTAATGTGTTCGTGGGATCGACGGTTTGTAATATTATTGCCAATGTCTTTGGGCTAGTTAAAGATAGAAGCAAAACGGTGTGGTGGTGTGGTCGAACGGCGCGTCGCCCTTCGCATGTGTGCACTTTATTCAACAGCTGAGTAGCTGGAATAGATAGATAGATAGATAAAACCATTTATTTGCATTTCCACACACACATAGGTACAGAACAAATAATAGTAGTTTATGCAACTGTCATATAATGAAGGGTATTAAAACACGAGTGTGAGTTTATGAAACGAGCGCAGCGAGTTTCATAATTAAATAGTAACGAGTGTTTTAATACCCGTGTTATATGCAGTTGCATACACTACTTTATCTTCACTAATGCAATTAAAAATTAAATTCACACGTACGTGTATAATCACAGTGATTTTGCCGCCATTAAAATTTAACCAATGAGAGCGCAGCTGCGCGCTTCAATAAAACGCGACCAACCTGATTGGCCCTGCAATCAAGTTGGTCGCGTTTTATTGATGTTATAATGAGATTTTACGATATCGATGTGAATATTATACCATCATGTGAAATTGCTTAAATTGAGTGTTTTGTTGTCTGCGCTATAACAGTAGTAATTATAAGTCAAGTATTGAAAACATAAGTAGAATGTTACAGCATTAGTGTAGATAAAGAAAATTATGAATAAGTGTGGGGGTTGGTGTGATGTCGGCCTTACGTTGGTATTTGCTATGGCGCATAAACCTTAAACTTTTTCCATGTTCACAGCTTAATTGTAGCACTATAGTAGTGAATAGGTTTGATAACAATTAATATTCTAGTTTGGACGCATGCAACCATACATTATTTGTTCTACCAGTGCTTTTAAACGTATGCTGTAGGTATAGTGATCTGATTCGGTCTGTATTGAACCAACCCTTATAAGTATAATCATAAACTTTATGTAATTATGTTTCGGCACAACTAATTTTATCAACATACCCCCAACATTGCAATGTATCCGAGACTCGATGAGAGGCGTCGAAAGTCATGATACAGGCTCGCCTAGTATGGTTTTCGATGTGAAAACATAATAATACCATTACAGGCCTACCTACTAAGTTAACTAAGTTAAGTGTACAGACGTTCGTAATACAATAAATTTCTTATTTCTTATTTCTTAAAACGAAAATTCGCACAAACCAGCATAGATCAGTAACACATTCGCCTTGTCAATACTTATGCAGTTTTAATTTACGCAGCCCACTTACGTCTCATTGCAGGGCACAGGCCTTCTCTCAGAGAGAGAGAGTGTGGGCTCAATCACCTCGCGTGCCCATCGAGGATTGGCAATTGCAATGCAAGCGCTGAGGCACGTGAACACCTCAGACACTCGGGTTTCCTCACGATGTGTTCCGTCACGGTTAGCGAGTGGTATTGCTTCTATAAGTTCACAAATGTACGTAACTTAGAAAACAGAGTCATTGGTACATGCCGGGATTCAAACCCACGGCATCCCGAATGAGAAGCCGGAGTTCTACCGCTCCGCTACCACCGCTGTTAATGCTCAATACTCTTAAAACAATAAATGAACAATCAAACAATAAATAAATACTTAAAAAGCAATATTTTTTATTCAGCAATTTCGCAGATCGCACAGTGTAGATTAAGCTTATTTGTTAATTTCAAATAAAACATCAATAAATTGTTAGTAAATGACTTGGAATATGTTAAGGAGATCAAGCGAAATAATTCTACATACTATTTTCCGTTTACCTTAACATTATGAGGTACCATGCAGTAACACTGGCCTTTTTTACAGATCATTTTTGCAAAAACCGGCCAAGTGCGACTTGAACTCGCGTGAAGAGGGTTCCGTACAATGCCAAAGTCAAAAGCTTTTATTCAAGACCCGAGTTTACTACTACTAGCGCTATCTAGTGGTGTTTCAGTGAACTATTTTCCGCAAGTGACCGTATCATATTGAGTTACCACTTTATTTTCAATTGATAGAATTCTTATAAGTTTTCCTGTAATCTACATGCAATGAATAGTTCATTGAATGTAGATTTCAAGCCAAACTCTAATATATTTATTTATATTGCGTTGCCAATGTGACAAGGATCGTATAAACGGATTCTGCGGCGGTATAAAGTTCGCCGGGACAGCTAGTCTTATAATATAACTTTACAGTTTATATATTATATAAACATGAATTGCTGTTCTTTAGTCTCGCTAAAACTCGCTGGGCCGATGTGGGCAATTTTCCCTTTTTATATTTGTGGAAGTCCAGTTTAAACGGCGAGAACAAAAAAAAAAAGATTAATGTAGGTGACCTCGTGGCGCAGCGGTAGTGCATCTGCACACCATGCGAGAGGTCCCGGGTTCGAATCCCGGCTGGGGACAAAAAAAAACCCAGGTCTTGGATGTTTACATGTTTGTGATGTCGCTGTTTCTGGTTCTCACGACACAGGGTATCCTAGTGTGGGGCCAGAAGCAATGTATGTGCCTGTATGTAAATGTTTATGTTTATGTTATACTTACGAAGTTCACGGAGTTATCTAGTATTGAATAAGTATGCGGTTTTTTAACTATATTCAACCAATATAGTTGTCCATGACTTATTTTCTGACCCTTTACCGTCAAATTTAAGGGCCTCCAGGGAGTAACACCAGCGCCACCGACGAAGAAACATATAACTTTTTTTACAGATGAAATTTACAAAAAGTGTCTGTACAATGTCTCAGTCAGATTTTTAGGATCCATGGCCCTGGACCTAAGGCAAAAACCCTAGGACAAGATAGCATTAACGCCAGAAACGGCCGTTTTTGGCACAAATGCTATCTAGTCCCAGGTTCGTGGTCCCGAGTTCTTTGTTGTGGGTCCTAATAATCACTGTTAACATGATTGAGAGATTGTACTGACACTTTTTGGAAATTTGATGTGCAAAAAAGATATTATGTTTTTTTTTTGGTGGCGCTAGCGTTATTCCCTGGAGCCCCTTAAGTCAAATATTTAATATGGCATCATTGAAAAAAAATTCGAACAGCCTAGGTTTAATCGGAGTGGAAGGGGTTTTCTTATTAAACAAGTATTGTTAGCCACCACCGTGTTATTAAAAAATCAAAAAGTAACAGCTGATATTTTTTTTATTTTCTATTTTTATTTTCATGTCGACTATTATGTTCAGTGAGTCCTGCCGAAAACTATAAAATGATCTTAGGAGGAAATTAAAAAAAAATAGCAGATATTCGAATTTATTTTTAATGTATTCGAATAATTGGGTTAAGCACTGTTGAAATATTCGAATAGTAAAAAAGGGCGAACATTACAAGCCCTTGTGTGCAAGATTTACGTAGGTGAGGTGTAGGTAACACACAGTTATGCATTTTAACTGTAACGGTCTCCACACTAAGCAAGTAGCCTATATCTGTAGTGACGAAAGTATAACGGCAGTTAACGTGCACTTGACTGCCTCTATGGACTAGCCGTTAAGGCGCTTACTAGCAAGATAGAGGTCATGGGTTCGATTCCCACCAGGGGCCGCCGTACATTTGTACCAGTGGCCTCAGTCTGGGTGTATTTCCATGTTTGTGGCGTCCTGGCCTGGTTACCATAGCACAGGGTATCCTAGTTTGGGGCCAGGTCAAGTGACTGTGTTGTGTGGAAGTTATTATTATTACTTCATCATCAGCCACTCGACGCCCACTGCAGGACACAGCCCTCCTTCGTGGTTTTCATAACCATGAGGGGTTTTGCCATAATCGCCACGCTTGGCACGCGGGTTGGCGAACGCAGTATACGGTCAGAATCTCGGTAAGACGCTGCTGCCCGTCTTCTGGTAATGTAGTTCCTTAGTCGCCTTCTACGACATCCACGGAAGGAAATGGAGTGACGCTATTCTTAATCCGGCGCCACACGGATGACTTAATATTACTTATTATTACTTAAGCGAGCCCTACGTCTCACCCGAGCCGAAGGAAACAAATTTTAGAATTCAACCAATTAATAAGCCCATATTCGTCCACTGCCGGAAGTAGACCTCCCCAACACTACTTTCTGTTCTCGGTCAGTTTCTGCCTCAGATCATCTTTCCAGCGAATTTAATTTGATCGCGAAACATCTGTTGACGTAACTGAAATAACACTGTTAACAACACAAAAGCATACTAGATTGCACTACGATTATTGTAAAAACACTGACCCCTGAGCTGCAGGCCTAAAACCTAGTTCAGGGGCCCGGATACCAATATTTTATAAGTGTGTAGTCAAAACTTGTTTTGTATTTAATTATTTTTTTGCTCGTATTTCATCATCAGTGGGCCGGCCATATTATCCGAAGAACTGATAACCGTTGGGGTAGACGAGTTCTCGAGTGGAGACCGCGGATCGGTAAACGTAGTGTGGGACGTCCTCAGACTCGGTGGAGCGATGATCTTCGCAGGGCGGCTGGCAAGAGCTGGATGAGAGTAGCCGAGGACCGTGCTCAGTGGCGTGCTATAGAAGAGGCCTATGTCCAGCAGTGGACAAGCATAGACGCCCACTGCAGGACATAGGCCTCCTTCGTGGTTTACATAACTCGTATTTGCTTTCTTTGATTAAACTGAAGAACTTGTGGGCGTCCTACGCTGCGTTAGCCAGTTCGTGGTCTCAGCTCGAGAACCTTTGCACCCCATCGACCATCGGTTCTACGGGACTTCAACTTGCTAATCTTAAATACCAATTCAAATTAAAAAATGTCTTATTCAAAGTAGAACAGAAACTGCGACTTAATGAACGTTACAAGTTGAACTAGGTGTCCATTTCAAAACCTAGATAATTTTGGAGAAAAAATTGACAAAAAACTCCATACTTAGTCTTTTCAAAGTCCTCAATAGAACTAATTGAACTGGCTTTAATTCCAGACATCATTGTCATCTAAATAATCTTTAATGTTATAGTGGCCCTTTTGGCACCTTTTGGCTTAATTTTAGGTTCCCCAGAATATACGAAAATGCTCCAGAAAAGAGTATTCCGAGCAATGGTGTCCAAAACACGTACAACACTCTCGGGGCGTTTCTTTGCTTCCGCGGCTCCTTTTGTCTATAAAGCATTTCTAAAGCCCTGTGATATAAAAACACATTCTTATCGCGAAGCAAAAACATGTGTGTCTGAATGGCTAGAATTATTACTCCGACTTACACTGAATTACTCCGAAACGGAATCTCTCCTAGTTATACTTACTTAAGTTTTTAAATTATTTATTAAAGATCACTTTTATTCATCCTAGATTAAGTTTAAGTAATTTGCTGAAGTTGTGTAGGTACGTCATGCATTATTTAAATAAGTATTCCTTTTTTACTTTTTTGTTTTTTCTTCTAAATTAAAGATACGCCTATTAGGTATGGAAAAACAATAGATATGGATCCCACGATACAGGTCCGTCTAGTGTGGGATCTACAGCGTTGTTAAATTTTGTAATTTTTTATGGAAAATAAACCTTTTTTACTCTTACTTTTTACTTTACTTCTAGTATTTACCTACATTGTGTTGACCACCTACAGGCTATCCAGCTACTTATAGGCTATCCGTCAGTAAAGAAGACTAAAGAAAGTGGGAAGAGACCTATATGTCTTAACAAGCACTACAAATGTTGCTACTAAGCTCTTGATTAATATCTAGAGGTTTCTTTAACGCTTTCCACGCTTAAAAGAGCCAATTAAATTCGGTTCAGCCACCTTTAAGTAGCTGTTAGACTTAGTTAAAAACAATTGAATGAATCACTGCACATAATATGCTCGCTTGCGCTGAGCAACGAATCTAGGACACCGGTGAAAGTGAGATCCGGTGGCCTCGTGGTCAAACACGAGCTCGTGAGTGCGAGGTGTTAGGTTCAACTCTCCGGTGATGCGTTGTGCAAATAAGGCTGTTTGTCGATGTGATTGTGCGTTCGTTGTGCGTGCTTCAGCGTCGAACTCGTAAATCTTGTTGGTGGTCGGGTGGGTAATGTCACTTTCATTCAAATGTCATTGGAAATTCATTAAGCAATATAGTTTAACTTCTCGTTCGTAAATGTATTTATGTTGGTTTACATCTAGTCTAAACGTAACATCTTTGAGGAAACCTGAGTGTCTGAAGTGTTTACATAGCTCAGCTCTAGAAATCACCCATAGGTACTCGGTGGGCACGCGTAGTGATTAAGCCCATACCCTCTCTCTCTGAGGAGACTTGTGCCCTCTGGTAATACAAACACCGTAGGTGGGCACAGATAACGAAAATAACAAAATAAGCAGCCAATATACGCTCAACTGTACAATTTTTTACATTTGAATCGATATTTTATTTGTAAATACTAGAAAAACCTTAAAATATGCACAAACACTGAAACAGTATAGTGAAAAACAATTAAAATCAATTGGAAAAATGGCGTGCCAACTATGTACTATGAACTATAATGTGTGTATACGTAGCATACAAAAGGGCCCCACCTCGGTGTTCCTATTTGCCTAAGGGCACGGATTTTTGTTTGCAGCCCGCCGAGGATACGATGACGTGTAGCTCATTATAGAAAGAGAGGGCGGCCAAGGATCACCCGGGAAAGATCTATAGCTCAAGAGGCCAAATCGATCGGCGCAAGCTGGCCTGAATTGGACGCTGCCGCGAATTACCGTCAGAAGTGGAAATTTGTGGCTGAGGAGGGCACCAAGGGGAGCATCGAGCTGCTCCCCTAGGAGTTGAAGGACCGAAGAAAAAGAAAGTCGATATTTATTGTGAGAAACATTACAGTGTGAAAGAAAAGTGCTAAAGATTCCCTTAAGAAGAATAAAGTATTTTGTAACGGTGTAAACCTCCTTATACAATTTTTTGATATTTCTTTCATTCCTGCCATCAAAGACAAAATGATAGACATCATTTTTAAATCAAAATTTCAAATTACGTCATCCACTTTAGATTTTTGGATAATCATTGTTACTTTACCTTTAGATTGAGACATTATCACTTTAAGTATGCAGTTATAATGTCGCGTATATTGTCACGGAATATAGAAATTGTAAAATTCCAATGTCAACTGATCAGTTCGACAGTTCACACATTTCTACCATTTGGTGACTTATGACGATTTATGATCTTTTGTATACGTTTCTAAAGAAATTTGCTGTCGACAAAAAGTGTGGCGGTTGAATGTTTCTTTTCAGAAAATGCCAGTCTAAAATGTTTCACCGTTGATACGTTTTTAAAAAGTTTTTTTTCGTTTCCGCTGATAAAGATTAAAAAATATTTGTCACTAAGAAGGTCGGTCAGCATTTGGTCTTCTTTAAAAAAACCCTCTGAAAATTGAAATCTAAAAAAACTCATAACTGGCTGTTTTAGTAAATGTTTGAAAGAAAAATCTTTGTCACTAAGAACGTCAGGTCTTCTTTGAAAAAACAACATTTGAAAAAAAAAAAACCTTTGAAAAAGAAACTAAACTTATAACTGGCCGTTTTAGTGACTATCCCAAACAATCTATGACCAAACTAAAATCGGTGTGATATTTCACCCAAGACCGAGAAAACGCTTAGTGAAAAGTGACAGATATTTCTCCATTACGCAGCGTTATACAAATAATAAACGAGCGGAATGTGGATAGTCACTATTTGATGTCACTCTAACGGGTAATTAATAGCAGGCGATTTTGTCGTATAACTTTACGTGCGTGCGCCCATTTCACCGCGTTTTTACTTTGGCCCTCCAAAATGGCGATTTCTATTGACTTATCATCATTGACTCATAGGCCTAACATGACATGCGTTTTGCCTACAGAAATCGGACAATTTGCTAAAGAACTACGGCGATTAACGTAGCCTATAAGATTACCAAGTGGAAGTGGTTGGTCACTATTTTTGCTCATCATCATCATCAGCCATTTGACGCCCACTGCAGGAGATAGGCCTCCCGCATGGTTTTCCAAGCTTCCTAGTCTTGTGCCGCCTGCATCCAGAGACTCCTTGCCACCGTAACCAGGTCGTCAGATCATCTGGTGGGGGGCCTGCCTACGTTGCGTCGTCCGGTCCGCGGTCGCCAGGTCACAACTTTTCCGCCCCAACGGCCATCAGTTCTCCGAGCTATGTGCCCCGCCCACTGCCACTTCAACTGAGCAATTCTTCGAGCTATATCAGTAACTCGGGTTCTTCTGCCGATCTATTCTTTTCTCTCACAAAGTATAATTAGTTTTGTACATAAGTAACTGTCAGTCAAGAGTGTTGCTGCACGACTGTTAAGGTAGATTATAAGTTCTATAATGTGTTTGTAATATTCTTCTAACTTAACATCTGTTGACTTTGTCTATTAAATAAATAAAATAAAATAAAAGTTCTCGAGTCGAGACGAACTGGTAAACTCAGCGACGCCCACCAGGGCAGATTGCTGGCAACGGCGGCATGAGGATGGTCGAGGACAGGACGGGGGGCATAGGTCAAGCAATAGACAAATTTCAGGTTGGCATAGTGATTTGTGAACTGTACAGAACCTACTCTTACTAGTAATAAACTATACCACATGCTAGTGAAAGAATGCAAGATTAGAAGACCGTTTAAAAACAAAACTCTCAAAATAGTAATTTGCAGTATGAATAATAAAATTTTTTTTACTGAATACTTATTACAGAAATGTACGTTAAAACTAAGTGAATTTTTGACTGTCAGATAATCTCGATTTCGATAGAAATGACACAACATATTTTTTATGGTGTGACTTTATAATGTTCAATTCTATAATAATTTTAATATATAATAATTCTATTGTATAATAAAAAATTGTTTCTGTAATTTGTATTAACTATTCATTGATCAACTAACCTAAGTGACAACGATCTAAAAGTTTATTTGACATTGTACATAGGTTTCTTTCTATATTTGTACGCCGCAAGGTAAAATACGGTGCACCTGTCACTTTTCCTTCTACACCTGTACGCGACACCATATTTTTACCTACCCATATTCCACAAATGAATCGTGTGATTTTAAAACGACACGTCCTTTCATTACAACTTTGCAGGAAATAGAAAAAACTGTTTTATTCAAATACTAATATCTACAACAGCAACATTTTAGCATATTATATTAATTTCTGTATGAATAAACTACAATTTTTTTTCTAATGTAAATAATTTAATAAAAAAAAAATGGACCAGTGTTATTTTAAAAACAGATGTGACTTGTGTTGTTTTAAAATCACACGATTCAAATAAAGTATTTGTATTTGTAAAAAACTCAAACTCAATAATTTTATTCATTAATGAATGTTACAATGTCTTAGCTTTAATATTGTCAGTTTCATCAAAGTGGATTATGCGAAGAAGAAACTGGCAAAGAAACAACATTATACGGTTTTATTTATAAAAAAACACGACTCCTCTAAAACACTCCTCAGGGGCAGTTTAAATAATCTGTGGTTACGTCTTTCCCTTTACTACACGATTTATAATGCCTCTGAGGAGTGCTTTAGAGAAATAATATACCTATTTTTATGAATAAGACAGAAAGTTCTCATTACTCCTGCGTTGAACACCATACACGATCGTCCTCTATGGACTGTCTTTTCCTCGTCATGCCAACTCAACTAATTCTCAATCACAATCGACCAATAATAATTCGATATCAAATTGAATACAATGCGCAGCCAAAAGGTGAATTTCACATTCCGGATGCGCTGTGAATGCGCAGAATGTCCGAGAGACCCGTTGGGCACGCCACTTTCTACTGTCCTTAGATGTATAATTCGCGTTTCGCATACAATACTGCGTAAGGGAAACTTGTTCCTCTGTTAAGGAGAATTGTAATTAAGTCGCTGGAAGTTTCTCGCTTAAGGTGCTCCAGAGAGTAACACTAGCGTCACCGAGGAAAAAACCGGCCAAGTGCGAGTCGGACTCAAGCACGAAGGGTTCCGTACCATTATCTATACAACATTAGACACAAAGTTAAAAAAAACAGCAAAAAAATCACGTTTGCTGTATGGGAGCCCCCTTAAATAATTATTTTATTTTATTTTTAGTATTTGTTGTTATAGCGGCAACAGAAATACATAATCTGTGAAAATTTCAAGTCTCTAGCTATTACGGTTCTTGAGATACAGCCTGGTGACAGACGGACGGACGGACGGACAGACAGCGAAGTCTTAGTAATAGGGTCCCGTTTTCACCCTTTGGGTACGGAACCCTAAAGATCCTATCTTTTTTTACACATCGAATTTGCATAAAGTGTCAATAGTGATTTTTAGGATCCATGGCATGGCGTGACATAAGGCAAAAATCCCTAGGGCTAGATAGCAATAAGTTAATGCCATTAACGCCAAAAAAGGCCGCTTTTGGCATAAATACTGTCTAGTCCCAGGTTCGTGATCCTAGGTTCATTGTCTTGGGCCCTAAAAATGACTGTTAAAATGATTGAGAAATAGCACAGACACTTTTTGCAAATACGATCCGCAAAAGAAAATATGGTTTCTTTTCATTGGTGGCGCTAATTAGCTCACTGGATCCACACCGGACGAAGTCATCGGGAACCTTCCAAATTTTTGGATTCCAGACGCCAAATTCGCCCGATGCTAATTTGGAGTCCGGAAAAACTTTGCAATCATCTCTCCAGTAATGAGATGATTCTAAGGTGACTGACATAGCCTATGAGATTAGCAAGTTGAAGTGGCAGTGGGCTGGTCACATATCTGCCAAAGAACCGAGTGAAGATACGAACTGGCAAACGCAAAGTAGGACGGCCACCAGCTCGCTGGACCGACGACCTGAGGCAGATTGCTGGCAGCGGCTGGATGAGAATGGTCGAGGACGAAATAAGTGGCGTGCTTTGAAGGAGGCCTGTGTCCAGCGGACTAGTATGGGCTTCTTGATGAAGACTAACAGTTAGATTACATGCATGCTACGTAGGGATTGGCTGAAAGATAGATTGGTATTGACACGAGGGTGATAGCGTTAGTCAATTGAAAGTTAGTTGGTAACATCAATTGAGGCAACAAAAATCAAGCCAACTAGCATTAGTTGAGCCAAATCCTTTTGCCTCACTGGGTAGACAATAACATTTCTAAACGACTTCAAAAAGAAGGAGGTTTTCAATTCTTTCGACATTGTTCGATTTTATTCATTCTTCTCAAGAGTGGTTTCATACATATTTTGTCAAGATCTGTTCGTGGAATCCATGACAAAACTACCCAACTCGTCTCTTTAACACATAATTTTCTTGAAGTCGCTTATATACTGAAAAAAATTTTGTTAACATTGTGGGTTGCATTAGGATATTTTTATTTTTGCACATGTACATAGAATTACGCATGCGGCGCTCGCCTGTATGTATACACATTCGACAATTCGCCACGAGCCACAACTTTGTCTCTGGAAAAACTTCAAAATTGCGAACATTCTCATTTTCCATTCCATTATAACAAACGAACGAACGTACCTTGCAACGCTGTGCTGCACCAGCTCAGCAATGGAGTTCAAGGAGGTCTCCACCTCCCTGCCAAGTTTGGATGGCATCTCTTCGATGGTCCTGCCTGACTGTGAGATCTCTGCGTCGGCTGCCACTGTAACAATGAAGACACCATGTTATTGCAAGGGAAATAAAGCGGAGAAACGTTCAATACCTCAGTCATAACATGCGCAGGATCGAGTACACTCAAATCAATCACTGAATCAATCAGCCTCGCCCACTGCAGTGTACATGCCTTCCCCAAGCACGCCACTTCTGAAAGAATTTTTGAAGTCGGATAAATTCTTTCAGCGACAAATGAAGAACTGCCACTCCATCCAAAGATTGTCTGGAAGAGATCGCTCTAAGCGATAAGAACGCCACTTGTATACCACTACTTAGATATAAGAAATTGTTTGTAATTCTTTCACCTGGTTGTGCAATAAAGTGTTCTATATCTATTTATCTAAAAAAAAAAAATTAATACAATAGGAGAAGACACGTTAAAAGATAAATAGGCGTGGTATTTTTTGTTCTCTGTGACTAAATACGTTTGATAATATCGAAAAGTCAATATAGTCACATGGTATTAAAACGCGGCATACAAATCGAACTTAAACTATGATCGATAAACGCTTCATACATTACACGTTAGGGAGTGACCCTGACGTATAATGTATGAAGCGTTTATCAATATTTGAGTTATCTCGTAAAATAATGTTTCTGTGCATGTAAACCTTATAAGAAAACGTTCAGAATTCAATGACAAAACGAAATCCAATAATAAGTCTAATGTTATTTGAGTCATTTGATTTTTCGCATATTTTGTGACCCCGAAAACTCCGAAAAAATTATTTTTTTATCACACCTGCTCTGAAAATACATACTAATTATACCAATTAGAGGGAAGAAACGCCTTTATCCCGCCCTTCAAATCCTTTCATCCCAAGGTATGGAAGTTTGTATGAAAATCCTTCCGACCCAAGGGTGGGAAGTATGTATGAAATTCCATTACATACCCGGTTTTTTTTTTAATTTGTCAGCAGTCATACTGCAAAGAGACTTTAACTGTCTACTACGGCTTAGCCAGTCTAATTGAGCCGTACCCTTCAGATGACTGTCATAACAGGCAGTGTGTGTAAAAGCACTATGCAAGAAACTGTCTACTATTTAAATTTCAAGTAAATTGTTACTGGCCACATACAGTTTTTTTTTACCAGTTACCAACCTCCTTGGTGCATACAGAAAATTAAAAACGAAATTATTTTTGTATATAAAACGCGCGGAATCACGGAAGAAGTGGCTGCATGACCTTATGATCTTAGCCTACTCCAGAAACGGGCGAATATACTTTTAACTAAATATAAACATTTCTATGCATTTATGTCTATAATTTTCCTCGTAGGTGTAATAAAAAGCACTATACATATGTACCTCAGGATAAAGTACAGTTCCATACCTCAAATGGTTTGCGCCCCTCGCAAGCTCGTGGCGCAAATGCCATAATCTCGGTATGGAACTGTCACTTTCTTCCCTCTGAAGTAATGTACTATTTATTGTTTTAATTTAAATTTTTTCCAAGGTATTTCTTTGGTATAAAATCAAAGTCACTCCAATCTAAGTCAGACGCAAGTTTCCCAACGTACCCGTACAAACTTACAAATGTATAAAGTTACAAACTTTTGTTCTCTATAATATTTATGTAGATGTCTTTTAGGCCACCCTTTATACCACTTTAGTTCATTGTAACCATTGTTTGTTTAATATGTTTCTCACAGTGGTATTGGATACGTATATACTCAGTAAACAATGAAATTGCAAAGTGTCACCTCCAAAGACATCTCACTCTCACTATTAACCCGATGAAAGTGAGACAATGGGATAAAGAATCACACAATACGTTGGGTTAGGCGTATAAGTTTCTATTCGAGGGGAAACTTGAAATGTAACAAACTGCTATCCAAAGCTAGCTGATATTTCTACTCCTCAATACGATATACATTTTAGTAATACATTAGAAATAGGAAAAGTTTTGATAGCATGATGCCCACTATCGCACTTTGTTACTTTTATTTTATTTCAATACAATCGGTCGCACATTGACAACTTTTTCAAACGTCATACCATGCCCACTTTGATTTTAAAATGTTTTCGCCTTAGGGTAAGGGACCCTATTACTAAGACTCCGCTGTCCGGCCGTCCGTCACCAGGCTGTATCTCATGAACCGCGATAGTTAGACAGTTGAAATTCACAGATGATGTATTTCTGTCGCCGCTATAACAACAAATACTAAAAATAGATTAAAATAAATATTTAATGGGGGCTCCCATACAACAAACACAATTTTTGCCGTTTTTGGCTCGATGTTGATAACGGCAACAGGTAGACGCTTGAAATATCCATATTTTGTATAGATAATGGTACGGAACCCTTCGTGCGCGAGGCCGACTCGCACTTGGCCGGTTTTTTTGTTCTTTGTTTTGTTGTAGACAGTAAACGTGAGCATTGTGCGACTAAACATACCCTTCGTACTAATAGTTGGCTTTATGCTATTTTAGGTATAGTAATAGTTGGCTTTATGCTATTTTAGGTATAGTGCGTTGTCAGTTGTCACTTATGAAGATTTGTAATAGTTGGCATTTTGTGGCAAAATACTAAAAGTATGTAAACGCGAAAAAAATTGGCGTGATTATTATCGATGATGATAAATGTCAGCTTTCTAGTACTAATCATTTACAGGCAGGCGGACAGGGCAAAACTATAAGGGTTTCTTGTTGATTACCGAACCCTAAGAATCTACTTTTTCATGCTAGAGTTATCCCTTTAGAGTATACTATCGAAAAGCTGTTAATGGGGAACATGCCTTAACATTTATTTTGCAGGTTTCCAAAATGCCGGTTTTTCGAGAAAATAGTTCTAGGTCAACTACTTACACACTTTAATAATTATCAACTTTTTCATAGTGAGCAATTCGGTTTCACGCAAGGGCGGTCTACGACGGATGCTGGTGTCACATTAGTTAAACATATATTTAGTGCATGGGAGGATCGGAAGGATGCTATAGGTGTTTTCTGTGACTTGTCGAAGGCATTTGACTGCGTAGACCATAAAACACTTCTCTTAAAATTAAAACACTACGGAGTGAATGGGAGGAGCTTAAAACTTATGAGATCATATTTAGAAGGGAGGGTTCAAAAAGCTGACATAAATAGGACTAAATCATCCGGGTCGGAGGTTAAGATGGGAGTGCCACAGGGATCTATTTTGGGGCCGTTCCTTTTCCTCGTATATGTAAATGATTTGCCGTTCATGGTTCAAAATATGTCAGAGATAGTATTGTTTGCAGATGACACGTCACTTATTTTTAAGATTAAGAGACAAGAAAATGACCTTGCGGGTACAAATAATGCTCTCTCTAAGGTACTATATTGGTTTACTTCTAATAACTTATTATTAAATTCAAAAAAGACAAAATGTATAAAATTTACACTACCAAATGTCAAAATGGTTGACAGCAATGTAAAATGAATGATAAGCTGGACCTTGTAGAGGAAACTGTATTTCTGGGTATCACAATTGATGCAAAGCTTCAATGGGGTCCTCATATAGGAAAATTGGCAAATAGGCTCAGTTCTGCAGCATACGCAGTTAAAAGAATCCGGGAACTAACTGATGTCGCAACTGCTAGGCTTGTTTATTTTAGTTACTTCCATAGTATTATGTCCTATGGTATACTACTGTGGGGTCGGGCTGCAGACATTGAGACCATCTTCGTCCTGCAGAAGAGAGCGATCAGATTCATATATAAGCTAGGCAATAGAGATTCGTTAAGAGATTTCTTTAAAGAAACCAACATCCTAACAGTTGCTAGTCAGTATATCTATGAAAATATTATGTATGTTAGGAAAAATATCAGTGACTTTAAAACTGTAGGTAGCCAACACAATGTAAATACTAGAAATAGACATAAACTTTCGTTCCCAAAATTTAGGCTGGCAAAGGTTAATACATCCTTTATGGGGCATTGTATACGTTTCTACAATAAGATCCCTGAGGATATAATAAGCTTGCCAGAAACGCGGTTCAAAAAATGTGTGAAGCGCACTTTGTGCCAAAAAAGCTACTATAACATTAAAGATTATTTAGATGACAATGATGTCTGGAATTAAAGCCAGTTCAATGCATGAGTTTTAGAACATTTATATAAATCCTGTAAATTAAGGACTTGAAAAGACTAAGTTTGGAGTTTTTTTGTCCATTTTTTCTCCAAAATGATCTAGATTTTGAAATGGACACCTAGTTTAACTTGTAACGTTCATTAAGTCGCAGTTTCTGTGCTACTTTGAATAAAAAAATTTGATTTTGATTTTGATTTTTTCGCTTTATTGTTAATTCAAGTTAGTTAGTAATTATAAGCTGATTATGCTAGTGTTGTTCCTAATAAAGTAAAATAAATAAATAAGTAAATAAATGCGACAAAGTGAGTTATTCTAATAAATAAAAACTCATTAGATTATTTTTTTTCTATAAGGACTCTCGGGATCTTAGCAAGTGGCAAACCCTTGCTTTCACCTACTTCTCCGGGGTACAAGCGTGAGTTTATGCAATGTGATGTTTTTCCATTAAATTTCAAACATTTTCTAATGAAAGGGTGAATCTATTATTTGACGAGAAACCCCAACTCTCTTTCTGTTGTTGTGCATATTACGTTACTTATCTGCTTATTTTGTTTCTGTGATGGTATAATAAATGTCTTTTTTATTCTTCTTCAAAACATTCATCAACACTTCTTCTCTAGTAGGGCTTAATTTCCAAGCGTGCCCACAGGTGATTGGCAATTCCAAGCGCTTAGGTATGTGAACACGTAAGACAGGTTTGCTCACGATGCGTATATGCAGCGTGGTTTCACCGCGTGGCTAGAATTTCTCGGCCACGTAAAAGTGGGGCCAGTCTACGGCCTTAAGATGCGACCTAAGCCTTGCATACTTTACTAAAACACCCTTTTCCCGTCGGTCGTAAGGATAAAAACACAATTTACTTGCCTCTAAAGTTTTAAAGTGATTACTATGCACCAAGTATATTGTTAGGGGCTACGCCTACTTTCTCCCCGCTAAAAGTAAAGTTCGGCTATTATCGTGAAAATTTACAACTACACTAGAGTGTCTGGGAGAAAACTTTAAATTGTGTGATTACCACATTTTACTGCTAGCTGGCCAACTGTTCGATTCAACTGGACGCATGAAGTCAATTCCAAAACAAAAAATACGTCTGTCTTTCTAGGGTACAAATATAATGTTACTCCAATCTAATTCTGAGTCACGTTCCCCATTAGTAATTATTGCGTTTTGAGATTTTGGCGGCTCAAAAGGAAAAAAAACGGACAAGTGCGAGTCGGACTCGCCCACCGAGGGTTCTCTACAAATTTAAAATAGTACGAGAATCGAGTCTCGCAGTTTTTTCCGAGCTTTTCCCGAACTTCAAAGACAATTTTTTTATGATATAATTACAAATGTATAGTTTTCAGATTTTCCCCTATACCTGTAGTGTACGACAATATTGCTTTCCAAGTTTCATAGTTCTAGGTCAACGGAAAGTACCCTATAAATTTTGATTCCCTTGAGTGTCGATATATACGATTTTTGCGGCATAAAACGACCACGGTATTTTTTTACGTCAACTTAGAAGTTCGATTTTTTCACAGCTTGAAGGGACTGTAGACTTGAGTATATTGTTTTAATTTCAACTCAATACCTTCACGCCTTCCCGGGACAAAGGGTCTTGATAGCCAGACGGACCTACGGACCGACAACAAAGTGATCCTATAAGGGTTCCGTTTTTTTCCTTTTCAAGTACGGAACCCTAAAAATCGTCCAACTGTAGAGAAGATGAATGTTGATGAAGCGAAAGAGATCTGTCAAGATCGTAGCAAGTGGCAGGACCTGGTCTCTGCCTACCCCTCCGGGGTTGCGGAGAAAAAGTCGTTAAAGTGTCCTTATGTGTACGATATCCATAGGTACGCCCTTTTGCATACTGATCAGAAGAAAATGGTGTCAATATTCCGACTAAGTATGTCTGTATGACAAGGAAACGTGATTGGTCACTATGAACTTGAACATAAAGAGGTTTTACTTCGCTGGTCATCTTGACTTCGGAGAAATTTGTATTACAACGGAGGTCAACAAAATTTGGCTTCCGCGGCGGTCATTACGCATTTTACCAAAAACAAGTTTGACTACTACGGTGACCAAACAGTGCTGATCTGTGGCTTAGTAGTTTTCATTGAGACGGGTAGGTAACCAGCGCTTGTACAAGAAAGGCTCATCAGGCAACCGGAACTTTTGATCTATGGGGTGAAAGCGTTTTCCAAAAAAAAAACGTCGCTTAATTTTGAGTATGGAAATTGAGTTTATCCTTTTGAGAAATGGTCACCTTCGGGAAAGTGCTGTGAAAAATTGAATATTGTACTCGATACTTCAACATGAAAAAGGCAAATAGAAATCAATCTCTTATCTACCTAAGAAGTAAGACCAGCAATTTAAGGCCAGGCCCTAGATTCTAGATTTTTCAATAGAATTATATAAGCATGACAATAGCGGTTACTTGCCTCTAAACGGTAGTCTACTAAGCTACAGCTACATTCCAATAATACAACCCGCGCCAATTAAATAGGAATCTCTCGCAAAGAAGATCGAATAGCGCGATGCGCCGAGTTAAGTTGTACCATTGGAATACGATTGGTTACTATTTAAGCTACTAATGGGGAACTTGCGTCTAACTTAGATTGGAGTGACATTGCCTTTATACCATAGAAATCAAATAAAACACTTAGGAAAGATTAAAAAATAAAACAATAAAAAGATTTTTTCGGTGTTTTCGAGGTAAAAAAAAAATGCGAAAAATAAGGTTACTCTAATAACAAAAACCTTTTTAGATTTAATTTTTTTATTGAATTCTGAACTCTTTCTTATGAGGGTGTGCATGAATAAACACATACTTTTATGAGACAACTCAAATAATGATAAACGCTTCATAAATTATAATGGGTTACGTGTAACTTCTGGAGTCACCGTTTGGGCCCGATTTGTGTATTGTGTGGCGCGTTTTTGTACCACGTGATTATATTGACTTTTCGACAGGTTATGTTATGAAAAGTATTAGTCATAGAGAAAAAAATACACGTTTAATTATCTTTTAGCCTGTGAGATTATGATCTGGAAAAGAACAATTAAAAACCATTGTTATGATGGTCCGATCGGGCCATTTAGAATTCTACAGATTCCTTACAGACAGACTTACAGACATGGTCTCATCGATTATATTAAAGCATTTTTTAGCGCAAGTTCTCCATTGTATCAGTGAAACAACAAGTTGAACAAGTTGAACAAAAATTGGTTTGTTAGACTCTAGGAGCAGTCGTACAAAGTGTGGAGGAAACGATGATGGTGATGACGTGCAGCTGGATAAACGGCATCAAGGCTTGTATCCATGTCAGTCGAACGACCATCGCGGCACTAACAGCCTTGCGGTTACGGAGTTTGCCGCCGCGCCGCGGGCTTTTGCTAGACGATGCTTGATTCTTGACACTCGTTTATAAAGCTGCCTCATTATATTGACGACTGCCAGCTTTCGGAATTGGCATTCTGGTCAGCCGGACAACAATCGAAAATGACTCAGTGAATCAGTATTTATATTTAGTAGTCTATTTTACGTGACTGAATCGTCACACTCGGGTCAGTGACACAGAATCAAGTGTACTGAGGTTCAGTCGGTCGGTGAGGCTGAATCCAGTATACTCAGGTCCAGTCACGGTGACGCTGAATCAAGTTTACTCAACTAGGTCCATTCGAACGGTGATGCTGAATCACGTTTACTCAACTTAAGTCCAGTTGGTCGGTGACGCCGAATTAAGTTTACTCAACTACGTCCAGACGGTCGGTGACGCTAAATCTAGTATACTCTGGTCCAGTCGGTCGGTGACGTTGACTCAGTTGACTCAAGTGTAATCAGGTCCAGTCAATTGGTCATACTGAACCAAGTGTACTCAAGTCCATTCGGTCGGTGACGCTGAATGAAGTGTACTCAGGTCCAGTCGATCAGCGATGCTGAATCGAGTATACTAAGGTCCAATCCGTCGGTGATGCTGAATCAAGTGTACTCAGGTCTAGTTGATCAATGACGCTGAACCGAGTATACTCAGGTCCAATCAGTCGGTGACACTGAATCAAGTGTACTCAGGTCCAGTCGATCAGTGACGCTGAATCAAGCGTACTCAACTCAGGTCCAGACGGTCGGCGACACTGAATCACGTGTAGTCAGGCTTCAGTCATTACCTAAATCTATTTATATTTATCCCGTAAGTTTTTACATCTTGTAGCTTTATCATCCGCATCCTCTTTCCACACGCATGATTTTTTTTCTTTTTAACATACCTCAAAAAAGGAGGAGTTCTCGTCTTCTTTTCGTCGTTCTTTTTTTAGAGTTCCGTACCCAAAGAGTAAGGGACCCATATTACTAAGACTCTACTGTCCGTCTGTCTATCTGTCTGTTACCAGGCTGTATCTTATGAACCGTGATAGGTAGACAGTTGAAATTTTCACAAATAATGTATTTTTGTTGCCGCTATAACAAAAAATACTAAAAATATTTAAGTGGGGTTCCCATACAAGAATCGTAATTTTTTTGGCGTTTTTTGCTCTACATTTATAACGGCATCAGGTGGACGCTTAAAATATTCACAGAATGTTTAGTTGTATATTCCTTCTAGAAGTAAATAATTAAATTAAAATAGAATAAATATGTATGGGGGGCTCCCATACACAAAGTGTAATTTTTTTGCTGTTTTTTGCTCGATTTTAATAGCGGCAACAGGTAGACTCTTGAAATATTCAAATGTTGTATGGATAATGGGACTCGGACTTGCCTGGTTTTGTTATTTATGTATGTTCACCGACTTTTTACAACGCTGTCCAATATTATTAATTCTTTCTTGTTGTTACAAAGGAGGTACTTTAAGGCTGGTCCCACATTATAGATTCGGTCACTTTTATTTACACTGCGTTTTTTCCTTGACGTCCGTTTTTTGCTGTTGGGAAGTGAAGGCAAAGGCCTGAAATGTTGCGTGTTAGGTGTGGCTTCACCAGAAATCACGCTGGACCACGACGAATCACGCGGCGGCGTGTCTTAAGTCTTGTGAATGGCAACTAACCGCGGTCTAGGCCTGCCAATAGTTGACACTAGTCATTTGGCCCGGGTGTGTAACGTGTAACAGTGTAACGGCAAATGGAGAATGCAGTTATTATGATTTAAAATTTATTTTGTTATTTCTGCATGTGCTTGAAATTGAAAATTAAAATGAAAATGAAAAAAAAAACTTTATTTAGAAAAGGGTTAAAAAAGTGGTCACTGGCTCCCAAACTAGGATTCCCTGTGCTATGGGTAGCCAGGCTTCTTCCAAAATACATAATAATATGTGTTTGACAATAGTTACTAATAGCATCTAATATCTAAACGTTCTTATATCGTAGCGTACGTAACGACTACAAGAAACAATACAAATAGCAATACCAGCTTACAAACCTTGAAACACGAGTCTCACTAATTTTTAATATGAAAGTTCGTGTTTTTTAATAATTATTATAACAACAATGTATGTTAATTAGCACATAGTCTACATTACATAAATTTTAATAAAATGTACATTAATTTGCAATGTTTTTTTTTAATTTGTTATTGTGGACCTGTTTCTGAACTAAGGATACCACTAAGCAAAATACTCAAAAACATCAGTTCATCCCTTCAGAATTACCAAAAAAGATCGAAACAAAGATCACTTAAACCATCACTTAGTTAACCCAATGAGACTCCCATTCCAGAAACCTGTGGTTTGTGTTTAATTGCCAATCCATAGTAGGCACGCATGGTGATTAAGTACATGCTCTCTCTCTCTCTCTCTCTATGAGAAATTGTGCATGCTGGTTTTACATACACTACATTTTTTTTGCGTTCACTACATGGTTTTACATTTACATACAGGCACATAGAAAAGGAACAAAAAACAAAAATCGCTATTAAACAAAGTTGTAATACAATCATGCGTCACTAGATGGCGCTTTTACGTATATTTAATTTTTAGTCTAGCGGTTAGCTACCAAACCAAAGCCCGCCGTACTTAATTTGTTCAAATGACCGCAATTTTGGATTCCATTCCATGCTTGTTATGTTATTGCCTGGTTACCATAATTCAAGGTATTGTGATTGTGTAGTGTGGAAGTTGCTATTGTTATTATTTGTACAAATATTTATTAACAAATTACTTTTTTTAATTTGGTTGCAGACAAGCGACTTTTTTTAAATTTGGGTGTATGTACTTAAGGTATAGGAAATAAGGATGACTTAATTTTTTTTGTAAGCATTTAAACATTTATAGTTGCTTATAAATCTGTCGATGAGTTAAGCACCATGATTTTATGACTTATGCTGCGTCCAATGCGAAAGGAATCAGTCAGGAGCAGCCCGAGCCACCCAAGCACCGTGAAAGCGTTATCGCTATCAAACTATCACGCCGATGCACTGGGCGGTTAGAAAGGATGAAATTAACCGTCAGTTAGTACCCAATTATGGTTAAGATTAAGATGAATCTTCCGGTGGATGAATCTTGCTCGGTAGCTCAGCCATCCATAGCGGCTCTGTCTCCGCGATCGAGAGATGGAATTGCTAAACGGGGTTTTAAACTACGCTAGAAGTTTCGAATTGAGTTTCGAGATTTGGTGTTGAACATTGATTGCAGCTGGGTTCTCTGACATGATCCCTAAATCAGGTGTTCTAAAATACATTTTACTCTCTAATGGTTAGTATTTAAAATAAAAAATATTTTTTTTTTGTTTTCAATGTCTTATAATGCCGTCGGTCATTATTTTTATGATTTTTTATACTTTACAGCATTAAAAAAAATGCGAAGATGAGTCTAAATTATCACTAGATATGGTTTTAGTTGAGCAGTACTGAGTTATGGATAATATAAAATATATGTACCAAAATTAATATCATTAAATGTATTCGTGACGTCGGTCACCCGGCAACCATAGCACAGGACACCCTGTGCTATGGTTGCCGGGCAAGAGCATAATAAACTTGGAAATACACCCAGACTGAGGCCATTTATACAAATCAAGTACGCAGCCTCCATTAAGGAAGAGTTTTTATACGAACAATATTGCTAAGACAAGAAGGCGGACAACGAAAGGTATTTTCTTAATTTGGAAAGTGTCTTCGAAATTGAAATATTTGTCATACCGTATTTACACAATCGTGTTCGCCATTCGCCTCGTCACTCGACGAACATTCGACGAAACATTCGTATACGAAGTTTATACATTCGCGGGGTGAATTATTTTGATATTCGCTCACGAATATGGAGGGCGTGGAAATAATGGCGGCATGGACGCTACATTTTATTGATTTTATAATAGTAGTTTATGCAACTGTCATATAATGAAGGGTATTAAAACACGAGTGTGAGTTTATGAAACGAGCGCAGCGTGTTTCATAATAGTAACGAGTGTTTTAATACCCGTGTTATATGCAGTTGCATACACTACTTTATCTTCACTAATGCAATTAAAAATTAAATTCACGCGTACGTGTATAATCACAGTGATTTTGCCGCCATTAAAATTTAACCAATGAGAGCGCAGCTGCGCGCTTCAATAAAACGCGACCAACCTGATTGGCCCTGCAATCTAGTTGGTCGCGTTTTATTGATGTTATAATGAGATTTTACGATATCGATGTGAATATTATACCATCATGTGAAATTGCTTAAATTGAGTGTTTTGTTGTCTGCGCTATAACAGTAGTAATTATAAGTCAAGTATTGAAAACATAAGTAGAATGTTACAACATTAGTGTAGATAAAATTATTTAAATATCCTGCGTAAAAAAGTAAAAAAATTCCATACTAGTAGATATGCGGTTCCATGCATCGTTTATCTTTTTTTTTTATACAGGCACATACATTGCTTATGGCCCCACACTAGGATACCCTGTATCGTGGGAACCAGAAACAACGACATCACAAACATGTAAACATCCAAGACCTGGGGTTTTTTTTGTACCCAGCCGGGATTCGAACCCGGGACCTCTCGCATGGTATGCACTACCGCTGCGCCACGAGGTCGTCATTTTCATGATTGCGGTGTTTCAGCTGCACATAAGCTCTTCCTTTTGATAAAGTTCTAGGGATCCTAAAATTCGCATGTCGCTCCACTCCATTTTGTCTACACGTCCTGTTGGGTCGGGCGCTAGCTATTCATTAACATGAGTTTTACTAAATACTAAGTTCGTGTTCGTCACTCGTGCCCTTTGATTCGCGTCCGAAAAACCGCTCCCAATGCAAGCGCGTGAGAATCGCGTGGCGAGGCTCGAGGCGAATGGCGAGCGCACTGTCAACAAATACGTGCTCGTTATTCGCCTCGCCATTCGCATCGCGATTCGCACGGATGTGTAAATGCGGTATCAGGTGTCCAATCTACGACTGAAACTTATGTCAGAAAATGTAATTGGGGTAACGAAAAAGGTAACGATATTTTCGGGGTTTAATTAGTATTTGATACGGATCGTTGACCCTCATTACACATTATTACATATAGTTTGACCCTCGAAAATATGGTTAACAATTTTCGTTAAAACCTTTAAAATGAAGTACATATTTCAATTTTTTTCTGTTATTTATTATTAGCACTTAAAGATCAGTTGTTTTATTTATAAAAACACGATTCGTTGAAACACTCGATAAACGCCGATTAAAGAAGTCTGTGGTGGAGATTTTACAAGGAAAAGACTTAACCACACATTAAATAAACGGCCTCTGAGGAGTGCTTTAGAAGAATCGTGGTTTTGAAAGTTTTGGATCGTTTTACAATAACTTACAACAATGACTTATATGCGTTTTCGTTAATGAATTTAATGTTTAGTACTGTATAGCTGATACTTTTTTCGCAAAAATAGTAAGTAATATTCTTTTATTAGGCGTGCTATAGGAGAGGCCTATGTCAAGCAGTGGACAAGCATAGGTAAATAGGTACTTTTACTGAACATAAGCAATAATCAAACTGTTAAGAATATTTAAAAAAATGCCACAACATAACATAATTATTTTGCAAAAAAAATAAAATATTTGATAAATGTAGGCTTCGCTAGATAGTAAAGTTACGGACATTTGAGTTATATTTTACATTTTAATTACTTACTTTTTGAAAAAGAAAAGTTTGTAAGTACTGAAATTACATGTTTTGGAGATTAGTCTGGATCTTACATATATAATAATGTTACCTTGATAATGTACTGGCTAATATCTGTTTTGTGTGCCTAATAAATAAAATAAAATAAAATAAAATTATTATAAAATACTTGGTAACAAATGTAACTAACCAAAAACTAAGTATAGGGCAACAAAAAACAATTTAAAATGTCTGTAATTTTAGCAAACTAGCAAAGCCTCGGACAACATTTATCAAAAGTAATTACATATTTTTTACAATATAATTGTTCTTAGAATGTGTTAGCGAGATTGGGGCCCGTTTTACAGAACGATCCTCAAGCGGAGATTGAACTCGGATCGCCCAATCATAACTTGAGTGCCCGATTTAACGAAATTCCCATAAACATCCGAAAAGGGGATGTTCTACTCATTAATACAAACATATTAGACTATGGGGAAAATGTTGAAATCGCAAAAAAATTACCAAATGTTCCATATTCAGTTACCACACATTAAAATGTGTGGAACAGATGAGTTTATTTTTTCACCATAGTAAAAGTTGTCCGTATCCGTGACAAGTATTTTTTTAATATAGGTATGTGGAGAATTTTTCACACTCTGAATAGTACATTTTTTTATGCTTCACAGATAAAATTTATTGTGAGTAATATTTTATTTTAGCTCAGGCGCCAAAAAACACATTAAACATGTCCATTGTTCATAGGGTAAACTTAATTACATTAAATGTACAACTACAAAAAATACACTTACCCTGCCAGCTCCGCCTCTGCTTGTCCAGATCTTCATTCCAGCTATCAAGGAGTTTGCCAGCCTTCAGTTTCGCACTCGTCCAGACATCGTCCTCCGACATACAATCGACCAGGGACATGAAACTGGGCGCCAAATTTTTCCCTAGACTCAAAACATACTCGTAGGATCGCTCGATCAAACCGGAACCCTCCACGTTTGTCGCGAAAACTACGAAAAGTAGCGCGAAAAGTAATTTCCCCGGTGCCATTTTAGTAAAATTAAAAATGTCAATTCGAACGCGTCCTTAAATTTGAAGTTTTCGGAACGCCGCCAAAAAAGAAAAAGTGAAACGTCAAAATCCCGTTTTATTTTTTATGGCCTGCGGAAACGCGCCATGCGGCCAGCAAGAAAGTAAGGTGCTTTCTCGTTGCGGGACAAGGTTGCACTAACCGACAGATATGTTCCGAACGTGTTATATATAGGAGCCTACTTTCTTTTGGATTCTACAACTATCTTCGTTGGATCTTCATTCATTAAACAGCCAAGCATTAGTTGTTCGAAGGCGTTTGATACTTAGGTGATATCTCTCAGTTTTATTTGGTTTCCTAGAGATTTTGCCATTTGGTGGAATAACTACATATTCACTAAAACTACGAGTGCTTATAACTTCATATCTTCATGGTTCAATATCTTGATGATTATTCTGAGACTGTGTTATGATGTCCTCGATATATTGTACTTTTCTGTAGACTCGGTCGCTCTAGTGCCTGGGACATTGTTTTTTAGCTGGAGTAGGCTTGCCCAGCACCTATACCATCCTGACAGCTAATGAACAATGGACTCGGAAGCGAGAGGCCCAGGTTCAATTACCAGTGCGGCCATGTACCTATGACTTTGTCTATTTTCAAAGTTACGTACATCTGCGAATTTGTAGTAGCAATACCACACGCTAACTGTGAAGGAAACTATAGTGAGGAAACCCGCGCGTTGATTGGCTCCGCACGTGTTGACTTGTATTTCCCGTGTTTTAGGCCGACATTATTATAGAATAGCATAATTTATCGAAAACACGATCACTTGCCAGCTATTGGCAGCAGGCGCCTCATTTTCCTTTTAAGAAATTTAAGAAAAAAATTCACCGTTTAGGTATTATATTTTGAAGGTTATTGAAGCGAAAGAGGTTTTGTCAGGATCGGAAAAGCGGCAATCCTTAGTCTCTGCCTACCCCTCCAGGATACAGGGGCGTGAGTTCGTGTGTGTGCAGTGTATTATTTCCAATTTTAGTTAAGATATCTTCGAGACACTCGTCGTTGAACTTCACAATTTCGAATGAATTCAAATTGAAATAAAATTAATGGCATCGTTTATTTTAAATAGGCTTTGTACGGATTCTGTTTTAATTTACATTTGTGTATAATATAAGTATATTCAATATGTTTTAACTAAAAATAATACGTCACCTGCCAATATTTGCACGCCAGTATCTGGCGCAGACATGTATGAATCTAGTCCACCGATTCAGGGTGCTGTGGAACGAGCTATGCTTGGAATTTCCTTGATTAATCACTCAGAAACTAGACGAGTCGCCAAAGAATGTCAATCACCTTGGGATTGACATAGCCTATATGGGCTGGTCATAACTGCCGAAGAATCGATAATCGATGGAGTACCAGCACTCGATAACGAGTGGAGATCACGAACTGGCGATTGCAGCGTAGAATGCCCACCAGCTCGTTGGACTGACGATCTGAGATCACAGTCTGAGACTGATTGCTGGCAGCGGCTGGATGAAGATGACCGAGTACAATAACAAGTGGGGTGCCTTGGGGAGGGGCTCTCTTCAGCAGTGGACGAGTACGATTGCTGTATGGACCTCTTCTACTGCCTCGATGGTCTAACGGTATCACATATGATTGCCATGCCAGAGGGAGTGGGTTTGGTTGCCACTGGAGGTCCTCAGTCTGGGTGTATTTTCATGTTTTTGGTGTCCTTGCCTGGTTACCATAGCAAAGCGTATCCTGGTTTTGGACCAAGGGAAGTCATTGTGTTGTGTGGAAGTTATTTATTATTTGTGTGTGTATTATTTGCAAACAAATGTATTTTATTTTCACAAGTTAACATTTGCATGTGGGATTGAAGAGTAAAAGGTCTTTAAACAAACATAATTGGATCTTACTTAAAGGTCGTAATAAACTTCAGTCGTTTTTAGGGTTCCTTAGCCAAAGGGTAAGGGACCCTATTACAAAGACTCCGCTGTCCGTGGTCCGTCTGTCACCAGGCTGTATTTCATGAACCGTGATAGTTAGTCAGTTGAAATTTTCACAGATTATGTATTTTGAATGCCGCTATAACAACAATTACTAAAAATAGAATAAAATTAATATTTAATACCAACAAACGTGATTTTTTTGCCCTTTTTTGCTCGATATTAATAACGGCAACAGGGAGATGCTTAAAATATTAAAATGTTGAATAGACAATGGTACGGAGCCCTGCGACTCGCACTTGGCCGATTTTTTAATAAGTATTCATCGCAGTCTACGTACATTCGACGTCAGATCAACTTAATTTTCGTTGCAAATTCGCCCGTATCCTATCTGAATAGAGTACAAGCGAGTAAAGGCTGATCCATTCTACAAACCAATCATCACTCTGTAGTGCTAAATGATAATGTGTATTTCGTCACTCCGTTTCCTTCCGTGGATGTCGTAGAAGGCGACTAAGGAATTCAATTACCAAGAGACGGGCAGCAGCGTCTTCCTGAGATTCCAACCGCATACTGCTATCGCCAACCTGCCTGCCAATTGTGGCGATTATGGCAAAACCCCTCATGATCATCATCATCATCAGCCATTCGACGCCCACTGCAGGACATTGGCCTCCTTCGTGGTTTTCATAACCATGAGGGGTTTTGCCATAATCGCCACAATTGGCAGACAGGTTGGCGATAGCAGTATGCGGTTGGAATCTCAGGAAGACGCTGCTGCCCGTCTCTTGGTAATTGAATTCCTTAGTCGCCTTCTACGACATCCACGGAAGGAAACGGAGTGACGAAATACACATAATCCTAACTGTAGTATAATGTGTATTTCGGCACTTACTTCCGATGACAAAAATAATCTCTGTCTGCTAAAGGCAACTCGGTACTTTGTGTCACCAAAACTAATATCTTATCAGTCTTAAGTTAGTCTTACTTTCATATTGATAAAACACACAATTCCTTAAAACGCCGATTAAAATAAGTAGGTATGTGGTGTCTCCACCACCACCAAAAATCTCTGTCTCTATAAAAATCTCTTTTACAAGGAAAAGTCGCAACCACAGATTAAATATACTGACTCTTAGGAATGCCTTAGAGCAGGGACTCTCAAAGTGGGGTACGTGAACCCCTAGGGGTTCGCTTGTTAATCGTGGGGGGTTCGCTAAGTATGTACTAGTAAGATTTAAGCCAGATTAGGGTAAATGCCCCATAATGCATAACATAATCACGTATATCATTACGCACAGTTTATTTCCTGTAGTTTGTTGCATTTTGATAAGGAGTTTGCATGGTTGGCAAATTAAATAGGGGTACACGAAGCTAAAAGTTTGAGAAACCCGGCCTTAGAGGAATCGTCTTTTTATAAATAAGGGCGTTAGTCTTACTTAAATAATATTGTGACGTTGTTGTGATCTATTTTATAAAGCAAATAAAAAAAGTGTGCCATCTTATTTCCCAAAACTGTACGTAAATGTATTGTAATGAAGGTTGTTTATTCCTATAAACTCGAACAGTCAACACGAACAACCAAATAATGAGGATAAACGGGCAACTTTTTGTAGCCAGACAGTTGCTTCTTACTGACGGCGATACGAAGTTAACCAGCACCGTCAATGGAAAAAATTATACCTTCTTGTTACGGATGAAAGTGGCAAACTCTTGGGCACTGCTTCAGTGCCCAAGAGTTTGCCACTTTTTCAAATGACTAAAAATTCCGATTTGAGAGCGGCAGGCCCTACTGCATGTAGGACACATAAAAGAAGAGTGTGAGATCGGGTCGGTACGGATTTGGTTTGTCCTAGCTCTCTTGTCTGGAAGTGCCAAGAATCATAATGCGTCGCAGGTCTTGCAGCCCTTAAGAACTTCTTCTCTCCAGGCGCCTCTGTTCATAGAAAGCTTATTCCAGCTCTTGTGGTCGATTCCAAAAGCCGTCATGTCTTCCTTGACGCTTGACCTTCTTTTATAACACGAAGAACCAAGGTAATTGCGCAAAAAAATTCACTCCATTTCCTTCCGTGGCGTCAAATGGCTGATGATGATGATGATGATTCTGTCAATGCCGGTTTTATTATTAATAACTTGGCTTCACATTTTTTTATTAATAACTCAGCCTATGGCTGAAACGCACTAGCGGTTACTTCACATGCATTAAAATGTCCCCGTCCATAAAACGTATGAAAAATTTCAGAAGCTCCAGGTCACCCCTCAGCTCGCTGGACTGACGATCTAAGGCAGATTGCTGGCAGCAGCTGGATGAGAATGCCCGTGAACAGAAAGAAGTGGCGTGTCCAGTAGCGGACGAATACGGGCTGATTGACTGATTGATTTTTTTGCAATTATTTATTCAATAAATTTCACACAATACATGAATTGCTAACTAAATGCTCTCACTGAAACCTGTGTAGGTTTATCTCTTTCTTTATTAATTTCATTCAGCACGAGTTTGCGAGCGTCCAAGTACGATCCGTCTCTAAATCTATCGCGCTACAAAAAGTTGCCTGTTTGCCGCTTAAAATTGTAAAACCGGTTCCGACGAGATAAATTTTAACATCTACATTTACTGACTTCCTGAAACTGAGAACAATTTGGTGTTATTAACTAAAAACCTAAACATCGAAAATTATACGCTCCAGCAATCACAGTATCAAGCGACGAAAAATTGAATGCTGATTGGTAGGTAGGTCACACGCACAGACGCAAGTTTAGAGTCTTTTGGCAATTTTTCTCGAAAATGAGCTAAATTCTGAAATGGAAACCTAATTTGACTTGCAACGTTTGTTAAGGGTCTAGACAGATGGACTGCATTTGAACTGTATTCCGACTGCAAAATTGCAGTTCATAATGCTGTTTGAATGCAGTTGCCAGTTGCCATGACTGCAATGAAACTGCCAACCAACCGAGCAGTCCCACTGCAGTCGGTGTGCAGTTGGCATGCAGTTCCCTGTTCAGTTGGTGTGCAGTTTTATAGCAATTGTAACAACGGCATTCAGACTGCATCTGAACTGCAATTTTGAAGTCGGAATGCAGTTGAAATTGAAATGCAGTCCCTCTGTCTAGACCCTAAGTTGCATGTGTTATTCTGAATAAAAACATTTTGATTTTGATTGAAGTCGTAGGCGTAGTAACAGAGACCTTCAGGTATGGAACCCGACTATGCTGTGCCATTTTCGACCACAGATGATTACATACTCGTCTCCTAGGACGACGGTCGTAGCTCTAGTCGCCGGTATTTTTAATCTTGCAAGTAGTGACGATTAATATCTATCTGCCTACATTCATCCGCAGCTGGTCACGCCTGCTGTCGTCTCTTGACTCAATTCAGCTAAGAACTAAGGTAATCGACATAGCCGGTTAAGAATCTGAAGAGGCAGTGGGCTGGTGGCATGTGCCGAAGAGCCGATAGTCGAGGTACAAAGGTTCTCGAGTGGAGACCACGGACTGGCAAACGCAGTGCAGGGCGCCAAGTAGCTATTGCTTAGAGGTTTTGAAGAGATTGTTGGTATCATCTGCATGACAGAGGGAAGTGGCGTGCCTATGACGCCCATCAGCTAGCGACTGACGATTGGAAGCAGTTTTGTAGTAGCGGCTGGATGAGGATGACTGAGGACGGAAAAAAGGGGCGTGCTTCTGACGCCCACCAGCTAGCGACTGACGATTGGAAGCAGTTTTGTATTAGCGGCTGGATGAGGATGGCTGAGGACGGAAAGAAGTGGCGTGCCTTGGGGAAGGCCTATGTCGGGAAGAGGACGATTTGATTGGCTGATGGGGTTTTGCAATGTCGTGTTGCAATGACAGGTTAAGAATGGATTAATACTCAACATTGCGTGTTGTATGTTAATGCTCTGCCGTGGACAACCATAAATTATGCTACTGGAGTCACTTATATTTTCCGCGGATCAAAACATCTTGCTGGTTGTTTAATAATAATAAAATAAACTGTGTTATGTTTGCATCATAATATTATGTTTACCTACTTAAAATTAGGATGTGTGTAGTTATTATCGAATCGTCCGAGAATGTATATGAATGTATATCTACAGAATGTGATTTACGGGAAACGCACATAATGTTGGTAATTACGCATTTGAGATGTAAGTGTGTGGCAATGTATTACATTTTTATGAAGAACAATACACGCTTTTGCTAAAATAACAGCTAAGGTAAAAAAAAGGTTTTCAAAGCAAACATAATATTGGCCACTTCGTAGTAGGTACTCGTGTATCCGACTTCTGTGATGTGACCTTCAGGGAATCCATGCTAAATTATGTAAAATATGTTTGTAAACCGGTATATTTGTTATTGTCAAGGTTTTCAATACAATTTGGACATAACTGTTCGCACAGTAGATTTTTGCAAATTTTTTTTTTAAAACAACTCATCGTTTTCCTTAAAATTAGTACATCATTTGAAGGAACGTTCCGATTCCGATAGTAATATACTCGTAGATAATTATAAGTACTTGAACTTTATTCCTTTTGAGAGGGATGTGAACTCAAGTTTAATAATAAATGAATCGTTTTTATTCCAGCCAAAGCCATATTAAATAACATAACACTAGAATGAAATAAAAAGAAAAAATAAAAATAAAATTATATTTATTTATTTATTTATTTATTTATTTTAGTTTCTAGGAAGACTAACAGCTATTACAAGGTTATAATAATACATAGAAAAATTAGGACACACTAAGCCAATTAGAAGTCTTAGTTTGGAATTAGTTTGAATTGGAGAATTTGAAAGCAACAGAATTGAATTGGATTATAACAGTCTTATTTATAAAACGTTATGGTATTAAATAATGATCTAATATATACAAATCTCTTGTCACAGTGTTTTTTTTTTTTTTTCAATTCAAATATTTTTATTCATTGTAAAAACAGAATGTTTACTTAATGAACGTCAAAGTTGTTAGTTTCACAATTAATGGATTATGTGGAGAAGAAGCTAACAAAGAAACTCCACATTTATTCTTTTCAAAACACGTTTTAACTTAATTAACAGAGTTTTCAACTTAAAATTTTAGTCATGAATGTGTTGAACACTAGTCACAATCGTCCTTTAAATAATATTAATCTACTGTTTAATGCCAAACATCTTTGTCTTCTAAATAATCCTTTATGTTATAAGATTGATGTAAGCCTTTTTGCACAGAATGTGTTTAACACATTTTTTAAATCGCGTTGGAGGTAACTCTAATATATCTTGAGGAATTTTGTTGTAGAACCTTATGCAGTGCCCCATAAAGGATGTGTTAACTTTTGCAAGTCTAAATAGTGGAAATGACAATTTATGTTTATTTCTAGTATTAACATTATGGTGGCCACCAACATTTTCGAAGTCTTTGATATTTTTTCTAACGTACATAATATTTTCATAAATGTATTGACATGCAACTGTTAAGATGTTGGTTTCTTCGAAGAATTCTCTTAGCGAATCCCTACTACCTAACTTGTGAATAAATCGGATGGCTCTCTTCTGCAAGATGAAGATAGTCTCAATGTCTGCTGCCCGGCCCCATAGTAGTATACCGTAGGACATAATACTATGGAAGTAACTAAAATAAACAAGCCTAGCAGTTGCAACGTCAGTGAGTTCCCTAATTCTTTTCACTGCATATGCTGCAGAGCTAAGTCTGTGTGCTAATTTTACAATATGTGGACCCCATTGTAGTTTTGCATCGATTGTGATGCCCAGAAATACAGTATCATCTACAAATTCTAATTTTTCATGTCCAATTACTATGTTGTTCTCAACTACTCGTACGTTAGGCAAGGAAAACTTTATACATTTTGTCTTTTTGGAATTTAGAAGCAGATTATCCAACACACGCGAGAGAGCATCATTTGCATCGTCAAGATTATTTTCTTGTCTCTTAATTTTAAAAATAAGTGTCGTGTCATCTGCAAATAATACTATCCCGGACATGTTTTGTACCATAAACGGCAAATCATTTACGTATACAAGGAAAAGGAACGGCCCCAAAATTGATCTCTGTGGTACTCCCATTTTTATTTGTGAACCTGTGGATTTTATACGATTTATGTCCGCTTTTTGAACCCTTCCTTTTAGATAAGATCTCATCAGTTTTAAACCTTTCCCCTTTACTCCGTAATGCGTTTAGCAAAAGTGTCTCGTGGTCCACGCAATCAAATGCCTTTGACAAGTCACAAAAAACCCCTATAGCATCCCTACGATCCTCCCATGCACTATAAATATGTTTAACTAGTAAGACACTAGCGTCCGTCGTCGACCGTCCCTGCGTGAAGCCGAACTGCTGGTTATGGAGAAGTTGATAATTATTAAAGTGCGTAAGTAGTTGAACTAAAACAATCTTTTCGAATATTTTGCTCAATACGGGTAGGATCGAGACTGGTCTGAAATTTGTGGGATCATGCCTATCGCCACTTTTAAACAACGGAACGAGCCTACTGTATTTCATTAGGTCAGGGAATGTACCCTCACCTACACATTTGTTAAAAATTTTTGCTAAATGAGAAGCGAGGACATCTATTACTGAACTAACTATGATTACTGACATTCCCCACAAATCTTCCGCTTTTTTAAGATTTAATAGTTTAAACGCTTTAATTACGCTATGGGGATTAATGAAGTCGAACGAAAACTCGTAACCGCACGAGGGGACATTGTCTTTTAATAAACTTGCAGCAAGATCAGGAGACGAATCTAAAGGAGCCGTAGTTTCAATTGGAACATTTGTAAAGAATTGTTCAAAGGCCGCAGCAATGTCCTCATTTGATGTTATTACTTTATCATCTATCTTTAGAGAAAATTCGCGATCTCCTGATTTGGCTTTACCAGTTTCCCTATTTATAATCGAACTCCTCCAAAACGGCTTCACTGATTTTTATGACTCTTTTTGGGTATATTTGGTAGGTCTGAGATTAGGTCGTAAGTTAATTAATATGGCAAAAACAAATTTAATGAAATCATAACACAACTCTTAGTCATAACTTTTAAGTGAAACATCCTTAATAATTTTAAGACCCAGTGCCCTAAATGATGCAGGGGTAAGTGTAAATATAATATATAAAGTTAATAAAACATGTCCTGCCACATCTCTAAGTTCTTCTTAGTGTACATTCGGGTACATGTGATTGGAACTAGGTAGGCTTACCCATCATTAAATACTGCTATTATGATCTCCGTGCTATTAGAACAAGGGTCCCGAGTCTGTAAGCGCATTGCAGCACAATGACAGATACACGGTCGGTTCTCGTGACGTGTGTTGCACAATTTTAGGACAACGACTTGCACCACTTTCTAAAACGTGGCTTAAACAGCAATTAACTAAAATTCTTCATACAAAAGTCGATTTAAATGACGACTTAAGTGATATTTAAGAAGTGGCGCAGGTCGACCTTAGAATGTGATACTCGTAATATCCAGCAATATTCGTAAACGCGATACGTACGGCATCTGTCAGAGACATCATCAGCCATTTGACGCCCACTGCAGGACACAGGACACATAATCGCCACCCTTGGCAGGAGCGTTGGCGATCGCAGTATGTGGTTGGAATCTCAGGAAGACGCTGCTCGTCTCCTGGTAATGTATTTCCTTAGTCACCTTCTACGATATCCACGGAAGGAAATGGAGTTCTTAATCCGGCGCCACACGACACATTGATGTTAGTCCTGTCACTGTCTGACAGAAGACAGTTTTGATCAAGCGCGTGGGGTCGGCGGATGATGCAAATAGTTTCGGTGATAGGTTTTTTGAAAATAACCAGTAATTGTTTAATTTAAAATATCCAAAACCTTTTATTTGATATGGTTTGATACGTGTGCACACGTAGACTAGAAGATCACTGTTAGTTTTCTTTTTTGCAGTCACCTCGACGGTCTAGCTGTTGAGACGCTTGACTACCAAAACACAGATCGTGGGTTCGATTCCCACTAGAGGCCTAGAGGCCACCGTACTTGATTTGTACAAATGGCCGTAGTCTGGGTGTATTTCCATGCTTGTGATGTCCTTGCCTGATTAACGTAGCACAAAGCAACCAGCTTCGGGACCGGACAAGGGATTGTGTTGCGTGGAAGTTTTTTTTGAAAAGAAGCCGAGAGACGCCGCGTTCATGCAATTGTCATTGACACTGTGGATTAACAGAATCTGGGCCCTGATCCGTAGTGCAAATCAATTATGAATTCATTCTTAGACGCAGTAGTTGACCGCAAACCTTTACACGCGTTCACTTTACCTAACTGAAAACTTTGTGAACAAACTGCAAACGTGTTCAAGAAATAGCTGTGGGTACACAATAACTGTAAATAAAGCCTTTAAGCCTTTTAGGACGTGGGCCAGCCGTCGATAACTCTTCGTCGTACGTTACCAAGATAAGACTAACAGGGAACTTACCTCGGACTAAGATTGGAGTGAAAATGTTTTTCTAAAATAAAAGACGCAGAAAATTTTCAGAATAAAATATAGTTATAAAGAGTAAAAAAAGTAAAAGTAAAAAATAATTTATTTGCTAGAACATGGGTACATAACATGGCTTACAGTAATTCTTAGGTTTCTTCATGATGTACCTTCCGGTGCGCAAATGTTTTACGCTGGATCGCATAATTTAAAATTAAAATATTTTAAAATTTATAAAATGTAAAGGGTGTATAATAGATAAACAGAGCAATTAGAATTTAAAACGATCAATCATCATTGAAAAAATAAATGTCAACATACCTATATAAGTTCGTAAAATGGTAAATAAAAAAAGTAAAAATTAAGATGAATTATAATTTATCATTAATGAAAACATTTTAATAGTAATACATTTTGTTTAATAATAGTTGAAATCATTTCTTTCTAAAGAGTGGTAATTATAATTTCTGAAAGCTATCAGGCACATGGTTATAAATTCGGACTGCCATGCAAAATGTGTACTGTAAAGCCGTTTAGGCTTTTTTAGGCCGTGGGCTATCTATCGGCAACTCTTCGTCATACGTTACGTTACAAGATAAGACGAATAGGGAACTTACCTCGGACTTAGATTGGAGTGAAATTGTTTTTGTAGACGTAGAAAATTTTCAGAAAAAAATATAATTATGTACTTCATCATCAACCCATTATGTCCCCACCGAGGGGCACGGGTCCCTTCCCTGAGGAAGGCATAGGCCATACTCCACCACGGGGGCCAAGTCCGGATTGGTGGAGGCTTGTAGACTAGTGGCTCGTCTACTGTCAGAAGTTGTCAAGCCGCCCTAAGGCCTCTGACTTGGCTTAACGACTGCCATCTATCGACGGCAGCCGGCACCAACAGCTTAACGTGCCTTGCGAAGCACGGAACCGCTCGGAAAAATGCCACTAGCTTTATGCATAGACGGCGACCCATCCATGCACTGAACGCGCCCTGTGTTGCTTAACCTTCGTGATCGTTTAAGATCACTAAGGCAGCCGGGGCTACGAGCGATTCTGTACTTAAGCATACTTTATTTTCTTTGGTATTTTACTCTTTCACTCCTCTTTTCAAAGGAGTGGAGAGCTTACGGGGAGGCCTCTGCGCAGCAGTCGGACACCAAATAAATAATTTAAAAAAGAAACTCTATCTAAGATTTATCTCTGCTACATTAGCAGCCTACGTATATATACGTCCCACTGTAGGGCACAGGCCTTCTCTCAAGGAGAGAGTGTGGGCTTAATCACCACGCGCGTCCACCGCGGATTGGCGATTTGAAGCGCTGAGGTATGTGAATAGCTCAGACACTCAGGTTTCCTCACGATGTTTTCCTTCACCGCTAGCGAGTGGTATCTCTGCTAATGATAGTTTCTTGTTATAATAATAAATCTGCCTGTGGTCACGTGGTACAAAAATGCTCCACAGAATACAAGCGCAAGCTGTCATTAATCTTGGATGTTTATGTGTTTCAACCAAAACAGCCGATTTTATTAACGTTTCAGTCAATCAACCGGCCTCCCAAGGCCTGCCACCTCTTTCTGTCTACAGCCATCCTCGTCCAGGAATCTGCCTGAATCTATTTAGGTTTGACAGTTATTAAACATTATTTAAGCAGTGACATTCCATGGTGCCAGACCAAGACGTGGTATATATGAAAATTGTGTTATATTTTAAGCTATACGGTAAAGCCGGTCAATTTAAATTTTTATAAAGAATTTGACTTAGGTGAATGTTGGACCCATAAATAATGCAGCTTATATTATACGTCCTACTGTAGGGCTCAGATCTTCTCTCTCAGAGCAAGAGTACGGGTTTTACTAACTAGGTGTGCCCACCGCGGATTGGTGAATTAAATTCAAATTCAAAAATGTGTTTTTCAAAATGGCACGAAAACTGCGATGACTTAATGAACGTTAAAAGCTAAACTAGGTGTCCATTTCAAAAGTTAGATAATTTTGGAGAAAAAATGGAAAAAAATAACTCTAAACTTAGTGTTGAGGTATGTGAACACCTCACCAGGTATTCAGGTTTAGTCACGTTTCTTCCCTTCACAGTTGGCGAGTGAGTTAATATTATATTGTTGTGCCTTTTAGACGTTGCATTAAAATCGTGCATGCTTCGCATTGATTCGAGCTGTTCTGGGGATATTAACATAAAAATTCTGATCAAAATTTGAGAAAAGCTACAGTTCCATTTCGAAACATTCCATGGCTAGTGCACGGAATCAAATCAAATATGTTCCGTGTGGCGCCGGATTAAGAATAGCGTCACTCCATTTCCTTCCGTGGATGTCGTAGAAGGCGACTTAGGAAATCAATTACCAGGAAACGGGCAGCAGCGTCTTCCTGAGATTCCAACCGCATACTGCGATCGCCAACCCGCCTGCCAAGCGTGGCGATTAAAAACCCCTCATGGTTATGAAAACCATGTGCAGTTTATATAGATACAAATGGTAAATGCAATAGTAGAATTTGTGGAAAGACTTGAGCCTAAACTAGATCAGAGATCTGTATTTTAGGTTTCCAGGCCTCCTAGCTCGAAATATTTGATGAATTAATATTGTGGCTCATTTGCAAGCCAACAACAGTCTCAAATAGGAAAGAGAAACTAAATGTAAACAAAATCAAAAGCGATAGCGAAAATATTATATTGCCAGACCTTAGAGAACGTTTGACGTGGTTTGACAATCGAACATTGTAAGTCCCAATCTGCAACACCGAGTTTTATTCCAACCCATACTCTGTGCGTGCTGCGCGATTGTGGAACACTCTGCCCAAGACCATAAGAGATTATTCATCTGTGGCACACTTTAAGTTCAAGCTAAAAGAGCACCTGCTATCTCTTTGCTAATATTATAATTGCTAAAAAAAACTCTTTAGGTTCCCCACTAATACACTTTATGATGAAGCAAAAGTCCTATCAGCCCGCAAACTATTTATATTAAAAATCTCCCTTGCCGCTCATAAAGCCACACTAAACTCCAACGAGTACCAGCGACTGCTGAGTAGACGCGTCTTCAGGATTCCGACTCCCACCATAAAAAACACTTTTGCCCGCCGATTCAATCCCTTCTTAAGTTCCCACATTTAAAATAATATTGTCGCCCTATGCGACATTAAATCAAACTCAGAAGTAGAAGCAAAAGCCACGATAACAAAATTACTTTTAAGCCTGGATTATACATGCACAGAAAATATCTTGTACCTATAAGGAAGACACGACATTGGGTTAATTTTAGTACATGTTTTATATCCCATTAGGTTTTCCATAAAGTTATGTTTAGTCTGTTATTAAATATTTTATAGTTACTTTTTACCATAACAAATTATGTTGTTAAATTTAAGTTGGTTCCTCGCGATACAGGCTAAGCCTAGTGCAAGGACCCCTGGTAATTTTTGTAGTTTGAGTTTTTAATAATAAAAATATTTTCCTTTTTTTTCCTTTTTTATATATAATATATTAGTGTATTATGTTATTGTATGTACTTTATTCCTTATTTCGACTTAGTTATAAGTAATTTATGTAATTGTTATTTTATTTGATTTTGTTTTTACTGTTATTAACATTATAATTTTTTTTAAATCTTTTAATGTGCACACATTATTCCCCTCCCTCTTTAGAATAGTTGTTTCACAACTGATCTGGTTGGGTTTAAGAAATTTCTGTACAAATAAGCTCGCCTATGTACGCGTTCATATTACTTGTTTTTGTGCAAATATTTCTTTCTTGTGTACAGTAAAGTATAAATTATCTAATTTGTTTAAGGAGGTTGTAAGTCTTAACTATTCTGTTCAAGGGCGCCATTTCACGCGCGTTCGTTCTGCAAGGATCCGTCATAAACAAGTAGGTAGCATCAATTACGAGTCTTGAATTGTCTTTGATTTAGGTAATTTGAAGAAAATTTGATCAATCAACTGGCTGTAGTCAAAAACACTATGCCATAACTTGTAAAGAAAAATCTCATCATGAAGAATTCTTCTGTTTTTTTGAGAGTTTGTAGATCATTTTGACATGCATTTGACCTGAGTGTCTGAGGTGTTCACACACCTCAGCGCTTAAAATTGCCTATCCGCGGTGGGCACGCGTGGTGATTAAGCCCGCACTCTCTCTCTCTCTCTCTGAGAGAAGGCGTCTGCCTTCAGTGGAGCATATATAGGGTAGATAAAAAAAATTGACATAAGAACATTTAGAACGGCAACATTGAAAATTTGCGTAAAAACTTGCGCTGCACAGACTCAATTTGATTATATATTCTTTTTGTTGCACTAACCCATGCTGGGACATCATGTAGGTACAGCGATATCATTCCGATGTAAAACCCCTGATTGGACACAGTTCAGGGTGGTGATGAGTCATCTGATTTATTTGTCAAAAAACCACTCGCGGACGACCTTAACTTTACTGCATACCTGTAACCGCAAAAACAAACCGGCTCACATTTATCTCCATAGTAATCAGATCCACCTCACAAAATTGACACTGAAAATAAAACACATTTCCTAACACGCCAGACGCCAGCTGACGTATAAGGTAGTTCGAAAATAAAATAAAAAAGTGCCAACTGACGTTTTTAAGAAGGCTGTTAAAAAAGAAAAGATATAAACAAAAAAAGCGCCAACTGTCAGTTAAAAACAAAAACAATTTACGTACGAGCTTAACGCAGTTTGAAAAGAAAAATTTAAAAAACAAAAAGCGCGCCAGCTGAGATAGTGTGGTGAAAAAAGAAAAAATAAAGTCGAAAACATGGCGGACGTAAAGATTACAATAGAAGAGGGTGTGGTGAAGAAAAAATTGAGTCAGTGTATGGTTTTCCTTCGAAGACTCTTCCATTTGATCGGATTTTGCGACTGTATAGTGGTTACTTCCTTCGGAATGAAGTTTCTCGGGGATATAACTGAGGAACAGTTGAAGGACCCGAGGGTTTGGGACTCCAAGTACCTGGTGAGCTGCTATGCGACGAACTGGAATCTGGTATGCACTTTGTTACCTACTATTATACCTACTAAAATTATAAAGAGAAAAAGTTTGCAAGTTTATATGTTTGTATAAGCCGTTTCATCTCCGAAAGTACTTATCCGATTTCATAAATTCTTTCATTTCGAGGGAGGACATAGAATATAGACATAACTTTCAAACAGAATTTTGTCCAAATATTGCTAACAGCAGGGGTCGTCGATAAATTGCGTGAGATTTTTTTTCACAAGACCGCGTGAACACCAATTTCTATTGTTCAACCATCTATTTTTAAGCTGTTATGAATTTAAGTTTTGGTGTAGTCAATCATAAGCAGTCTATATTCGTCCCACTGTAGGGCACAACCCTTCTCTCAGAGAGAGAGGATGGGCTTAATCACCACGTGTGCCCATCGCGGATTGGCGATTTCAAGTGCTGAGATATGCGAATAGATCAGACACTCAGATTTCCTCACGATGTTTTCCTTCACAGTTAGCGAGTGGTTTGCTACTATAACTTCACAAATGTACGTAACTTAGAAAACAAAGTCACAGGTACATGCCCGCGCTAGGAGTCGAACCTGGGTCTCTCGCTTCCGAGTCCAATGTTCTACCCACTAGGCTACCACCGGTTTAGCCAATAATTTTGTATTATTTACTTAACAACTTCTCTGTCCCCATACTATTCATTTTGCAAAGCCCCGCCCATAATTAGAAAGTTTTACTATTAAAAAAATATGGGCGTCGAATTCATAACCTCCTTTTTTCAAGTCGTTCAAAAATGAGTCACATATTGTGACTCCTGAACTTATTCCACTTGGCTCATCTGTGGCATTTCTGACTGGAGAGGGAGTGTGTTAAGTTATAGTTTATTTCACTGAAAGCGTAAACATTTCTAGCAAATAATTTCGAAGCGATCTATTAAAGCGGTCTCCTTTATTATTAGCTAAGTACTAGTTTTCGCTTGCATCTTTGCCCGCGTGGACTGTTATTGTGGTAAATAACCGGACAAGTGCGAGTCGGATAAATTCTCACACAGTGAGGTAGTCACAGGAAGACCCGTCTTAATTGCGAAAGCATTAATTAGAATAACTTAAGCTAAGCTAATTGGAGGCGAGTGATGAAGTTGCTATAAGGAAAATGTGTCTACGTATACAACAAAAACGTTGTAGGTAGGTAACTATCATCGCATGGTCGAGTTATCTTATTGTCGATTCGTTATTATGTCCCACTGCAGGGCACATGCCCTCTCAGAGAGAAAGTATGGTCTTAATTACGACGCGTGCCCATCGCGGATTGGCAATTTCAAGCGCAACCCGCCCGCCAACGTGGCGATTATGGCAAAACCCCGATGGCTATGAAAACCACGAAGGAGGCCTATGTCCTGCAGTGGGCGTCAAATGGCTGATGATAATGATGATGATTGCTAATACAACTTTACAAATGTACGCAACTTAGAACACCAGGGCATTGGTACATGCCGGGAATGATGGTTGCGAGTTCAAAACAATAGTTTATACCTAGCCCAAAACTGAAAGAAATGATAGTACATTACTGCAGCGGCCAGCAAAAGAGGCATTGATGGACGAACGTGGAAATGTGGGCCGAGGCGAAGCCGAGGACTCACGTCACTCACTCACTCCATTGATGGACTCACGTATGTGTGCCTCGGCTTCGCCTCGGCCCACATTTCCACGTTCGTCCATCAATTCCTCTTTTGCTGGCCGCTGATGCAGTAATGTACTATTTCGCAATTCTAGCCGCTCAGAGCGGCAGGGTCACTAACTAAGGTGATGACATATAATTAGCAACATGAGCGTGGCAGTTGACCGGTCCATGTTATCGAAAAACCGATGGTCGATGGGGTGCAAAGTTTCTCGAGTGGAGACCACGAGCTGGCTAACGCAGCGTAGGACGGCCACCGGCTCGCTGGACGGCCACCGGCTCGTCGGGGGAGGCCTAGGTCCAGCAGTGGACGAATACGGGATGGCTGAAGTGTTGGCACGTCGGCGTCCTCACGCCAACTTAACTTTTTACTTAGTCAATCGCGTGTCCAATTTTAACCGACTTCAAAACGGAAGGAGATGCTGATTTCGTCCGTAATATTTTTATGTTCAACGATATTCTTTTACAACTTTCTTTCTTCTTTGTAGGGTGAATCTACACGAAATTGTCGCCGTCATTATCCTCAAAATTGTCACAATTCATCGATGCCAGCGCAACAGGGTATTAAAAAGTGTATTTTTTCTATATTAGTTAGATTTCATGGACACTTTTACATATTGTAACAATAGTAATTGTAGTACATTTGTGTTGTGCTGAGAACTGTGAGAGCTTGTTGGGAAAAATGATGGATTGACGACAATGCGAGTGGACTCGCTCTAAAAAGGGGTCACCCCCTTTTTCAAAAAAAGGGTGGTCCCATATGAAAATGAAAATGAAAAATGTTTATTGAGCTGAACAAAACAAAACAATATATAATGTAACTCTGAACCCCAAACTATATTAAATTATATCTTGGGGCACGTGATGATCACGGACAATATGGTGTTTGTACAGTAATAAAATAAAAGTTTAACATGTATATGGCAAACTACAATATGGCTCAAGTCTTTAATTTAAAATAGTAAAACAAACCTACATATAATATTATTATATATATATTATATAGATACGATAGTATTTACAAGTTTAATAGGATAAAACAAAATAGACTGTTACGTAAACATAGGTATAAGCCTGCTTGAATTAATATAACCTACATAAAACTACATAAATATACTGTGATAAGTATAAATTCGGTCACGCGATCTGCTGAACCACGAGAGTTCTTTTTGTGTATGTTTATTGAATTTGTTTTTGTTTTCTTAAAACCTTTCGGGTCAGTCGTAAGCGTGTCAAAACTGTCTCACGTAAACAAAAAACAATTACGATTACTCATCAATTTATTTTATAAAAAAAGGAGGAAACACAGAATTAACTAAAGTTACTTAAACATATTGAATGTTAATGGTAGAATTCTGGCACAATACACGGATAGGCTTGACTATGTTGACCAGGCAAGGATATCACAAATATGTAGATACGCCCAGACTTAGACCATTTGTGAACAAATCAAGTACGGCGGTCTCGAGTGGGAATCGAACCCGCTGTTCTGGTAGTCAAGCGCCTTAACTCCTGAACTGCCCTCGCGGAATGGAACGTATAGGCGGCCCATACTAAGTTGGACACAGATCTGTGTCGCGGCAGACGAGTGGTTAAGTGGCTCCAGGGAGACTTTGACAAAGTCAAAGTGAAAGTCAAAAATTTTTATTCACTATAAAAACAAAATGTTTACTTAATGAACGTCAAAGCTGTTAGTTTCACAATTAATAGATTATGCGGAGAAGAAGCTAACAAAGAAACTCCACATTTATTCTAACACTAGCGCACCCGAGGAAAAGAATCATATATTTTTTCGAATTTGCAAAAAAGTGTCATCAATCATGTTAACAGTGTTTTTAGGACCCACGGCCGTGGACCTCAGGGAAAAATCCTAGCACTATTAGAATTAACACCAAAAACAGCCGTTTTTGGCATATATGCTGTATAGTCCCAGGTTCGTGATCATAGGTTTATTGTCGTGAGTCCTAAAAACCACTGTTAACATGATTGAGAGATTGCACAGACACTTTTTGCAAATTCCACCTGTACAACAAGATCTGATTCTTTTCCTCGGTGGGCGCTATCTAGTGTTACTCCCTGGAGCCGCTTAACCGCTAGACCAACGAGGCAGTCACAGTCTCCCCAAGTAGGTAGCGACATCTATGTGCTTTTGTGGAGACTACGTGCAAACCTTGCGATGTGATATTTGTTGGGTGCCATCCTCTGAGGTGAACTGATAGCCAACGTACTGTACAACTGTCCTCTCATTGTTCGGCGCGACTCGAAGCTAACTAACTAGCGCTACCGATGGAAAAACCATAATTAATAAATAAATATAGAAAGAAGCGTCGTTAATCCAATTCAGTTTCATACAAAATTTACTGAATGAACGGGAAACTAAAAAACATTTTCGAACAACGTCCAAAACACCTCAGTGTCTCAAGACAACGGTGTATAACCAATGTGTGTTACCAATGATGACTGATGTATGTGAGAGCTGGTCGCTGACTATGCGCGTCATAAAAAGGCTCAAGGTCGCCCAGCGAGCAATGGAGAGAGCTATGTTAGGAGTTTCACTGCGTGATCTCATCAGGAATGAGGAGATCCGCAGAAGAACCCGAGTTACTGATATAGCACGAAGAATTGGTCAGTTGAAGTGGCAGTGGGCAGAGCACATAGCTCGAAGAACTGATGGCCGTTGGGGCGAAAAAGTTCTGACCGCGAACCAGACGACGCAGCGTGGGCAGGCCCACCACCAGACGGTCTGACGACCTGGTTACGGTGGCAAGGAGTCGCTGGATGCGGGCGGCACAAGACCGGGAAGCTTGGAAAACCATGAGGGTGGCCTATGTTCTGCAGTGGGCGTCAAATGGCTGATGATGATGTCTATGGAGTAAGTAAGCGTTAAATTCTAGCTCAAACTGCGCGATGTGTCACGCGGCACTGGCGCCATCTAGCGGTATGAGTCAAAAGGATTTATGTAGTGGCTATATTGCTCTACTCAACGATGTATAGACGAATTGCATTCGACACGTAGCAACAGAGTTACAGTCTTCGCCGAGGCGACATGTTTTCCTTGTACCTCGGTAGAAAATTATTAGTTCGGTAGTAAATTAACCCCTCAACTGGCCCCGCGAAATGGAACGTATAGGTGGCCCATACTAAGTTGGACACAGATCTGTGTCGCGGCAGGCTGGCAAACCGCCCCGAGACATACAACATCCAAAGCACGCGTGGTCATTAAGCCCATACTCTCTCCCTGAGAGAAGTCCTGTGCCCTACAGTGGGACGTATATAGGCTGCTCATGTATAGTACAGGTGTTACTGTACATCAAAACATATTAGGGTTCCTTAGTCAAAAAGGGCCCTTATAGCTTCGCCATGTCTGTCTGTGCGCGGCTTAGCATAGAGACGATAAGCACTAGAGACAATATTATAGAACGTTTTTACTACGCAACTACAAAAAAAATGTTGTAGGGTACCTCCCATACAAGGTAGGTATGCAATTTTTTTTCTCGCCTACATAGCATAGGGTGGGGTATCGTTGGATTGGTCACTTAACTCCTGAACTGCCCTCGCGGAACGTAACGTATAGGTGGCCCATACTAAGTTGGACACAGATCTGTGTCGCGGCAGACGAGTGGTTAAACATATTGTGAGTGTAGGAAAACCGTGTTTGCGAAATATCAACCTTTAAGGCGCAAATTTTCGTTAGAGTTGGACGTCCCCCCCTCTCCTGGTTAAACGGTTGATTGTAGAAACGTGAAAAATTCAGGGCAGTAGCACATATAATGCACTTGAAAGGGAAAACTGTCACGGCTAGATAGGCTTTACAAGTCAACGAGTAATAGGAGACCAACTTCGTACAAATTCCATTGAAAATGAGTGATGAAATTGTTCATTCTGTAAAGGAGGTAAAAAAAAACTTTTCCTTTTACGGAACCCTGCTTTCCTTTACACTGCGCAAGGCCCGACACGCACTTCGCCGGTTTTTGCAAAAAGTGAACATCATAATAGTACATTATGATACAAGTGTGGTATGTTGGTCATTACACTCGAGTCGGTTTTGGAGACGAGAAGTGTAATGACCAATGCTCACGTGTTTCATACGACGTTTTTCAACACACTTGCGAGGAAAAGTAAATAAAAGTTCACATTTATTTAAACTTAACAAACAGAAACCCATTTAAAAGATGGCGGCCGTAATTTTATTTTTTCGCGCGCTCAGCGCTGCATGCGCGCGCAAGTCTGAGATAAGGGCACCGGCAAAGTAGCTAATCAGCCACATATTTATAAATTTTGAAATTGGGTATTTATAGGTAAAAATACAGCGTCAAAATATAAATACCAACAAGCTAACAAGCACTTTCATGAAATTCTTTAATTATTTATCACATTTTGAATTGAATTTTATATTTACGCAAATAACTACTTAGCTGTTTTCGAAACATTAATACTTCTTGCTAAATATTTAAAAAGATATGTAATGAAAAGGCACTAGTGCGATAATGTAATGTAAAAGGCACGGCATGGGTAATATTCTGCATTATCAGTGTAAATACGCTGTAATAAGACCTACTTTACGAGCAGGTGTGTTGAAAATCTCAATTATGGGACTGTGATAAGCTATTTTTAGAGCCGAACCTCTAAAAATTACTGTTTGTCTGTAGATCTTAAAAATAACTATTACAGTTTTTGAGGTTTATTTATGTTCACGTTATGCAAAAACTTAATTCCTCGAATGTGCCAATTAGAGTTCGTATTTTTCAACGTTTTTCCGGATGTTTCTTTTTCAGATTTATCAGATTATTATTAAATGCCATCTGTATATACTTGCGGAATGGAATAAATTATTGAGTAATGAGATTAGACCGTTCTGAAGCTATAAATAAAATTGAATTACAGAGGTCAACAGTTTAATTTGACCCAGCGTTGTTCACACTTGTCTGACATAGGGTCGAAGGTCCTTCGGTTTCCAGGGTTCCTTTTCGTTATTTCGCTTTCGTTTCTATGCTAAGATAGATAGATAGATAGAATATTCTTTATTGTATGTACACCAGGAATTAAGTTGAGTCAGATATGAGTCACAAAACAGGTATAGCTAAGCAACCGCTTAGCTGAAGTGGAATTGGGTCCGCCACGAGACAGGCAAACATCGCAACTGACCGGGTTCCTCGCGACCGACGGATATTTTGCATGCGTGGCCGACCCAAGCAGAGATCCATTTCCACCGGGTTGGCAGGAGGTGGCCACGAACAGAGGGGATTGGAGAGCTAAAGGCTTTTGCCCAGCAGTGTGGACATGATCGTGACTACAATAAATCGAAGCTTGATATGTCATTGCATTAGCTAAGTTAACAATTGGATTTGACACTGCATTGTAATAACACAATATACAATAGAGTCACATTACACGTGGGTTTTGAGGGTTCTTACTACATACGATTAAATGTCTACGGTTTTAATATCTGTGAATTCTATGTCAGTAAATGATATTCCGGCTCTAGAATATACATCCGTAAACGGGAGTATCTACCCAGTCAATACACAGGCCGGCCACATACAGTCGGGATTCCGTTTCGTAATTATCAGCTGAGAGGCACTAGCTATTTAGTTCAGACCATTTTTCAACAAATATGGACGACGACTCTCTGATTGCTATTGCATTGTCGCGGTATCTTGCTAAGAAGAAGAAAATACGTTGCGAGTTGCGCTCGGAACGGCTTTCTTCATTCGGGATTCCGGACGCACAGGCTACCACGTGGAATTCCGTATCGGGAAAAAATTCGAACGAAAAACTGCCGTTTTTAAGGTTTGTATGAATTTACTGCGTTCGGAATCCTAATCGAAATTCCGACTGTATGTGGCGGGCCTTACACGGGGAAAAAATCGAAATCGCGAGACAAATATATATTTTATCAGCTCTATTGTACCATAAATTTAAATGCGACAAGTGGAATAAAGCTAAAGGCTATCATCAGCATCCCACTTGAGGGCACAAACCTTCTTCCAGAGAGTAAGAGGGTATGGGCTTAATCACCTTAATTACCACGGAGCTGCAATCTCTAAGCTGAAGCCGAATTGGGCGGGCCACGTAAGCCGTGTGAACCCAGACAGGTGCCTACCTTGAATTTTTTGCCTTAAAATCGCCAGAGATTTTGCAAAAACCTGAAGGCTACCATCAGCATCCCACTCGAGGGCACAAACCTTCTTGCAGAGAGAGAGAGAGAGAGAGAGAGAGTATGGGTTTAATCACTACGCATGCCCACCACGGATTGGCGACGGCGGTTTCTAGATTTGTGTGAAGGACAAAATCTCCTCATGGGAAGTGACAAGCCCAGTTGGCAGTTTTCAAATATAAATTCAAATCAAAGACAAGATGTTTTTATTCAAAGTTCGCAGAAAATGCGACTTAATCAATGTTACAAGTTAAACATTAACGGCCTTATTTATACAAACACGATTCCTCTAAAGCACTCATAACAGGCAGTTTATTTAATCTGTGGTTACGGCTTTTCCTTGTAAAATCTCCACCACAGATTATTTTTATGGGCGTTTTAAGGAATAGTGTTTTAATAAATAAGTCCGACACTATTTAAACTGAATTCGGGCAGTATTTTAAGGAATCTTGTTTTTATAAATAAGACTGTAGCGTGGAATAGTTTTCAATTTTGGTCCTTAATTCAATAGATTTTAAATTACTTTGACATAACCTAGAACTCGTGCATTGACCTGGATTTAATTCTTTGTCATCTAAACAGTTTTCAATGTTTCCGCGCGCAATCTCAAAAACTGAGGGTTTCCTCACACTTAAGCGGATCCCTCAAACGTTTATTTCTCTTCAGCAACCGCAGGTACAAGGTCCACATAAACATCTCGTTTATGCATACTGCTCACCTTCAGAAGTGAGTTAGAGGTCAAGAGCAATGCATACTGGCTTTTGTCCGTGCCTTCGGTCGAGTTTAAATACTTCGCTCACCAGAAATGTGTACTGAAATTTATAGGGCTTTTAAAGCATATACACAATGAATTTTGGATGGTTTAAAAGACAGCAAAATGAACGTGCTTTGACACTAGTATCGAATACGCTAGTTTGTTTTTAGGGTACCGTACATCGACAGGAAAAACGGAACCCTTATAGGATCACTTTGTAGTCCGTCCGTCCGCTTTTCTAGAACTTCAAAGATTTCATTAGAAATGTATGGTTTCAGATTTTTTCCTGTACTTGCAGTATACGACGATATTACTTGCCAAATTTCATAGTTCTAAGTCAACGGAAAGTACCCACCCTATAAATTTGTATTCCCTTGAATGTCTCAATATATGTCTTTGGCTTAATAAACGGCGGCATCTTTTTTTACGTAAACTTGCAAGTTTTATTTTTTCACAGCCTCAAGGGACTGTAGACCTGAGTATATGGTGTTAATTTCAACTCGACACCTCCACGCGTTCCCGAGATAAACAAACAGACGGACGGGACGGACGGACAACAAAGTGATCCTATAAGTTTTCCGTTTTTTCAATTTGATGTACAGAACGCTAAAAATTTGTGATATTTGACCTCGGATAAAAAACAACGCACAGACGGGATCGAAGGGGACTTGACATAATAATTCATGTTCAATGACGTGTTCATACGAACATCTAGCCTCTCGTTAATTAAAGCAAACTTTTTGAAATTTTTGGAAATTGTTTGCTTCAGTGCGCTGTGTAGGCTCTGGTTTCGCGAAAAAGTGCGATCCCCTTATATCTCGGACAGCTGCGAAGATATGATATTAAAAAAAAAAACTCAAAGGACGTGTATTCACGAGAGCTGTGAGGTGCAAAAAGAATTGTTCGAGAAAGTAAAAAACGACAAAAGTTATGGCCAAAATAATGAAAAAAAAAAATTTAATTTTTTTATTTTTGATTTCGGTTCTTGATATTTTGGAAACGAAGAATGATATTGAAAATTTGAAAAAATCTCTGGACAATTTAGTCAGATACAATTTGCGCCTAAAACAAAGACGTTCGGGTTAAGGGTTGCAAATTGATTCGCATCGGCGTTCATAATAGTAATAAATGGATGAACCCACAATCTCCTCTGTTTCTTTTTCCTATATCTTCTTAGCAATTACAGAGGTGAGCACTTCCTTACGATCCGTGTCACGACCTAGTTTACAAAATACGGGAGTGGAAGGAAGGAATGACCACCCGAATCGTGGAAGGGAGATGCCTTGCCACACGAAATCGCATCGCAGCAATTCGTGTCGCAGGTTTCTGCGTTGCGAATTCGCATCGCACCGCTTCGCAGTTTTGTGTACGGAGCCTAAATAAATAAATAACGAACTTAGGAATAGCATAACTACGAGTAGCATGAAAGAAACAGAAACGTTCAGACGTAACATTGTATTCAGCCTATATACGTCCCACTGTAGGGCTCAGGCCTTCACTTAGAGAGAGAGAGAGTATGGGCTTACGGGTGTACACCGCGGATTGGCAATTTTAACTGCCTAGGTATGTAAACACGTCAGACACTCAGATTTCCTCACGATGTTTTCCTTCGCCGTTAGCGAGTGGTATTGCTACTATAACTTCACAAATTTATGTAACTTAGAAAACAAAGTCATTGGTACGTGCCGGGATTCGAACCCACGACCTCCCGAATGAGAAGCCGGCGTTCTACCGCTAAGCTACCACAGCTACTACCGCCCCGCTACCACGTAACGTTGTAACAATCCATTTCAGTACACTTACATAACATAATTCACTTATGTGATGTTCCGACTGCCTATGGATAATAAATAAACTATGTATCTATAATTAAATCTATAATTGGGTATTGGACAAAATATCAAATGAGTTACTTTTAAAACGGAATTTCGTATGGAAATACCTGCCTATGACGTCACATTTCAGAGCACTCTTTTTATGTTTAATCTATTTAAAAATTGTAATAACTAGTAATTGAGCATATGAAATAATTTATTGTTGATCGTGTCAAATGCCGTATTATCTATAAGTAAATAAAATCGTTTATTTACTTTACAAAATATTTACAGTATCATAATCGGGCGAGAACTTCCTTTTAGGAAGCTCCACCCTTCCACACTTGGACGCTTATTGTGAAACTTAGTTGCCAAAAGGCTTATAACTACTTCTTTAATTGGTTCCCACCGATCATTTTCAATACTGTAATAGTCTATTCCGATACGATTGAAATGGACCTAATTCATCAAAAATGTAGGAAATAAAGTGAATTCTTATAATATCAACTTTATTGGCCGAGATTGTTAATGAATGTTCACCGTAGAGCTGTAGAACTCGCCACTCGCCCGTCGGCCTTGATCTTTGACAGGCGGACGGACGAGCGAACAGACACCATTTTGTTATTAGTGTGGTGGGTAGAACAAAGTGATCATTACACAATACATCGTTAGAAAAGACAGTTTGTCTCGGCTCTAGAAGCGGCTTAGAATCGTCACAAAATTGGATAACATTACAGCGCAAAGGATTTGTTACCTTTTAATTGTATCGCGTTCTATCGCGGCCAGTGAAAATCTTGTCGCAGTTATTTGGGCATTTGTTCTTTCGTCGCAACTGCTGCAACGTCAAGTGTGAGGTCGATAAAAAAACCATGAATAAAAAACGCAATTTGTCCTCTTACATAATTTTGGCGTTCAAAACGAGCGTCCATTTGCTTTGCCTGCTGAATCACGGTGTGGTTCTGTACGGTGCCACGAGTTACGTAACTAAAAATTTTGTCAGTTTTGAGGATATCGTTGATTTGGACGATCCGAAAGTGCTGTTCGAACTCGACTCTCATTGGTACATCTTAAGCGCCTGCGCGGTTAATATGGTGAGTACATAAAACATATCAACTTTTTTAAGTAACCTATATACGTACCACTGCAGGGCACAGGCCTTCTCTCAGAGAGAGAGAGAGAGAGAGTGTGGGCTTAATTACTTAAGCGCTGATGTACGTGAACACCTCAGACACTCAAGTTTCCTCACGATGTTTTCCTTCACAGTTAGCGAGTGGTATTGCTACAACAAGTTCACAAATGTTAGTAACTTAGAAAACAAAGAACCCGCGACCTCCGGAATGAGAGGCCGGCGTTCTACCGCTCTCCACTACCGCCGCTCTTCATATCAAACTCTTAGCACTGTATTAATTAAGCGTTATTACTTCTGAGATTGTCTTTGAGTGCGTCAGGCGGCTGTTTTGTTTCGAATAGTATGTTGAAAATGGTCACTCAGTAGCTCTTACAACGGTACATCTATTTTTCCATTTACTTAACTGAACTTTAGCCACTATAATACTATTTTCTTTTGATCTTATCGCGCCGACTTGCCATCAACAAGTTACACCTTCACAACATGGAGGCGTGGAGACAAACGGACAACTCTACTTTATCTGTGTTACCAGTACTTTAATAATGTTATTTTCTCACTTGTGCCATTCAATTTGTAGTAATTTATGTAAATACTTTTATATTTACCTTTTCTTATCTTTATAACCAACTCATCATTGTAGATCTCTTCTATAGCAAGCCATTTGCTTAGGGTTTTCGCATTCAGTGTTTTCCTGCTAACCGAATTTAAAAAAGGAAGAGGTTATCAATTCGTCTGTAATTATTTTTTTAATGCATGTTCAGTGATAATTCTTTACTACATTGTCTAATTACTTTCATTACCTTTTTTGTTGGTCAAGTTTCAAATCAAGTCATATTTGGTCAATATCCTGTTGAGATCTATCAGAATATCGTCGACTCTTCTGTTTAGTGCGTGCTTGAAGTCGTTTTTAGGCTTCCGTGCCCAAAGTGGTAAGGGACCACCACTACTATTACTAAGACTCCACTGTCCTTCTGTCTGTCTGTCTGTCTGTCACCAGGCTGTATCTCATGACCTTTAATAGCGAGACAGTTGAAATTTCGCAGATGATGCATTTCTGTTGCCGCTATAAGAACATATAGTAAAAACAGAATAAAATAAATATTTAAGGGTGGCTCCTATACAACAAACGTTGTCTAAAGACAGCGCTCGCCATCTAGCGGCCATCTATGTAACCTTCACAGCGCCGATGTCATGTCGTTAAATGTCAATGTTAAACGCTTCTTGTTGGTTTCTATAGATGGCACTGTTCTCAATGTACTTAATCTATCTTGTTTCGATCGTTGTATAGATGATGGTACGAAACCCTTCGTGTGCAAGTCCGACTCGCATTTGGCCGGTTATTTTTGTTATGCCAGCTCTAGTAATATGACAGAGGTAAACTTGATTTTTGTCTACAGAACTCGAAGTGATATCTCTCAACACGCATGCCCTATTAGGCTCATGCCAGTCCATCTTGTTGGTTGTCTGCCACATTTCTTGTCGATGGTCTTATTCATAATTACCAGCAACTTACAGTACAGAATTTTTAATGATTCGCGATACTCATGCATAGTTATACGTTATATTAAAGGGATCCAATCGCGTTTATTCAGCATCTGCAACGTTGCCAAAACGTCGGGAATTAAGGTAAATAAAATTTTTACCTCTGAAATATTCGTGATAACTGGCAGGACGCACTAGTTAAACACTTTTGTCTCTAGGCTCTGAGGAATAGCCGAGGCGAAAGCATTAAGCAGCTTTACAAACGCAGCCCAACCCAGTATGGCCCAGAACCTTCTCATAGCATCACGGCAGTAGAATAGTCAGCCCTAAGTAGACATATTTCTAGCAATATGTCTCCATAAAGTTGTCTCCATAGTAGCTTAGAAACAGTAGAACATGTAAAGGCCTGTCTTTACAAAAAGAAGTGAAAGTACCGAAATCGCCAAATGATTTACCAGATGTGTGTACAAAAAAACTCAGGGAGATAGAGGATCTGAGAAAAATAAATTATGTTCGGCCTTTCTACAAAGCTATTACAATACGCGTAAAAGTTTTCAGGCCAGAACCAGCACTTGCCGCGACAAAGCGGGAAATCTCTTAAATGAGAAGTCAAAAGTAATCAAATGATGGCGTCAACATTTCAATGAACTCCTTAATATCGACCAGGACATAATAGAACCGATACCCATCTACTTCGCCGCTAGCGGAAACATACAGTCCCCTACACTACTAGAAGTCCAACTTGCATTACGCTGCCTTAGAAACAATAATTCACCGGGGCTTGATGCTGTCTTCTCAGAACTATTGAAAAAAGGAGGTCCGTAGTCCGACGAGCGGTCCGGCTCTTGAGGAGCAACTGTATATGTTGTTTTCTAGCAACTGCATATAAGATCTGGGAAGAGGAAAGCATACCGGAGGAATGGAATGTCGGTATTGCTGTTCCTATTTTGAAGAAGGGAGACAAAAGAAGAAGAAGAAGAAGAACATTTATTTCAACAACAGAAACACACACATACATTAACAAGTTACAACATAAAATATTAATACAATACAAAAGGTAAAAAAGAAAGAAAACAATAAAACACTTTATATTAACGTACATAAGTTGCGGTGTGTCCCTGTTGCTGGAAAAGGCAGCTGGCTCAGCATTGTGCTGAGGGTATTCACCCAAAGCGCTGATTTTCAGCCAGTGCCTGTCCGTCTCACAAATATAAAAGCATCTGTTGCAATTACAGAGGCATCTCAGTACTGTCTGCAGCATATAAGGTGTTTTTGAGATTACTATACAAACGCCTACGGGAGTATACGGAGGAGGGAGATTACCAGTGTGGTTTCACGCCCAACCGTTCCACTACTGACCAAATCCATTTCATGCGGCAAGTACTTGAGAAGGCCTACAAGTACAATATTAACCTGCATCACATGTTTGTGGAATTCAAGCAGGCCTTTGACAGGGTCAATCGCAAAAGGATTCTCTCAAGCATGTTGCTCCTGGGGTCCCCAGTAAATTAGTACATCTAGTTGAAGCTACGTCGAAGCGCTCCAAGTTAGCAGTAACAGTACAGAATGAAGTGTCCGACTTCTTTGTAGTACGCTCTGGTGTCAAACAAGGAGATGCACTCTCGGTCGCTGTGTTTGCTTGAGGCTGTTACTTGAAATCTTTCGATTAGTGGACTCATAGACTACAATGTTTCGCAACTCGATGCATACGCTGATGACATAATATTGCCGGTTTCTGAATTGAGAATTTCCTTATGTTAATGGTTAACTGTAGTGCCGTCTCTTGGAATTTCTCAGAAAAGAGCGTGACAGAACGTTACTTAAGTATTTACTTAGTGAAATTCTCAATTCAGAAAACGGCAATATTATGTCATCAGCGTCGACCAACAGCAGGTCGAAGAATCACATGTCAGGTCACAGCTTGAAGCTCGAGACAGCCTGAAGCAGTGATTTTTGGATTGCAGGTTAATGCATCCAAAACTAAATATCTCGCAACATCACGGCTCCCATCACCTCCACCAAATGCTTGTGTCGGATCCAACAGTTTGAGATCCATACTAACCTCTGAAAACAAGATCGATGGAAAGGTTAAGGCAAAGATAATAGCAGAAAATAAGTGCTTCCATGCATGTAGCAACATACTTGGCTCAAAGTTGCTCAGTTGAAGATCCAAGCTCACCATCTATCGCACCATCATAGGACCTGTGGTAACTTATGCTTGCGAAACCTGGGCGATGACGCAAAAGGATTAGCAAATACTTGTCTTCGAGCGCAAAGTGCTGAGAAAAATCTTTGTTCCAGTGAGAGAAGCGGATAACACGTATCGCTCTCGAATAAACCACGAGAAGGATGCACTTATCAAGCGTGAGAAAATTGCCAGGTTTTGCAAGTCGCAGCGGCTTAGACGGGCGGGTGACCTAGAGAGAATACCCAACAACAGAGTGACCAAGATTATGACCAGGTGGACGCCGCAATAAAAGAGACCAAGAGGCAGACCCAGAAAAAGTTGACTTGACTGTATTGAAGAAAACCTCAGGAGGATTGGCAAATACACGAACTGGAAGTGAGAGTCAAGGGCTTGAGACATGTGGAAGAAGATTGTGATGAAGGCTCAAACCTACAAAGGGCTGTAGCGCCATAGGGTGTAAGAAGTTATATACCTACTTAAACATTTTTAGGGTTCCGTAGTCCGACAAGGAACCCTTACAGTTTAACCATGTCCGTATGTCTGTCTGTCCGTCCATCCGCGGCCTAGCGCAAAGACCGGTAGTACTAGAAAGCTGTAATTTGGTGTCTGTATACATATTTATCACGCCGACAAAGTTAAACAATAAAATATTGTACATATTTTTTTTTTACTGTACCTCCTCTAACATGAAAGGTGGGGATGTTTTTTTCTCGTCTACCCCCTTCATTGGATTGGTCGTTGAAAACATTGTGGGGCAGGAAGACAATTTTTCGATTTAGATTTCTGTTTGCGAAATATTAAGCTTTAGAGCGCAAATTTTTGTCAGAGTAGGGTGCCCCCCCCCCCTCTCCTGGCTAAGCGATTGATTATAGAAACGTGAAAAAATTTAAGGTAGTAAGTAGCACATATAATGAACTTGAAAGGAAAAGTATCACGGCTAAGTAGACTTTACTAGTTAACGAGTTAGAGGCAACTTATAAAAGTAAAATTTCGTACAAAATCCACTGAAAATGAAATCGATGAAGTTTTTAATTCTGTAAAGCAGAAAAAACACAACACAATCACTTAGCCTGGTCCCAAACTAGGATACCCTGTGCTATGGTAACCAGGCAAGGACATCATAAACATGGAAAGACGTCCAGACTGAGGCTATTCGTAAAAATTTTGGTTTGTTTACATGTAGATCAAAGCTGAATAAAATAAAATATATGTGTTTCGAAGACTCCTTTGGTAATATACAGGGATATATTGTGCAACCATGGTGTCCCCACTTCTACGGGCTATAGGCCCAAATTTTATTATGTTCTATGGTATTCTATTGCGAAAGTTTATAATTAACAATATCTGGATTTATTCACTGCTGCCTATGCGAATTTTGGGTTTTTTTGCCTGTGTTCAGATCTGAGATTGTATGTAGTTTGTAATAATTATCTACTGCTAGCTTCGCATGTTATTATGATTATGATAAAAAAACGTTTCAGAATAATCTTACTATGGGATATATGAACAGCACCGCGCATTACGTCACTGTCTGCTACCAAGAGTCACCTTACTGATCTTTAACATGCGCGGCGTCAATCAGTGGCCTAATTACGCTCACCAAATCCTGAGCGATTCCAATCGTCTAACTGTCAAATTCCATACTAATTTGACAGTTAAACGATTGGAATCGCTCAGGATTTGGTGAGCGTAATATAGGGGCAGTTCTGCATTTATCTTTTATCATGAGATGGTAACAAAGTGAATAATCAAGTTATTGAACGCTAAAGTTTCTGGGTTTGAATCTCGGCGTGTACCGATGACTTCGATGTCTGTGTTACGTACACGTACGTATGTAAAGTTAGCAAGTTGGACCTGAGATTTCCGCAATTAGCCTTACAGCCGTGGAAGTGTGTGAAAAGTTTAGACACTAGGGTTTCCTCGCGATGTTTTCCTTCACGCTCAGCAAGGGATATTGCCACTACTATTCACAAAATGTACGTAACGCAGAAAACAAAGTCATTGTTACATTCCCTGATTCGAACCAACGACTTCTACAATGTGAGGAGTGTTGGTTTTACCGACGCGCTCCCACGAATGAGGTAAACTAAAAGTATATTTTTCACCGTGAAAATCGCCATTTGTGAATCTGTTGTAGTAGGTAATACCACTCACTCACAGTATAGGGACAGAAAACTTTGGGAGGATACGTAGTAGGCCCCGTTTCTTATGACACTGCGATGTACCTACATTACATAGCTCAGGGGTTCCCAATTATTTTTTAGGGTTCCGTGGTCAACAACGAAGTTTCGCCATGTCCGTTCTGCCTTAGCTAAGCGACGTTTTGTACTAGAGAGCTGTTTGGCACAGATATACATATTAGTTACGCCGACATGACGATAAAATAAAAAAAATAGAAAAAATAATAATAAAAAATTCATCCAATTTCCATGGAAAAGTACTTCGGCGAAGTTTGATAGTTCTGAAGCAGGTAATAAACTCATCCCTCCGCGGAACCCTACAATGCGCGTGGCTCGACAGACACTAACCCGGTTTTTTTATACTGCGACTCCCGTTGCAATTTTTTAGCGTTCGTCTACCCACAGATTAACAAGTGGGAACACAGGAACGCAATGTACATCGAGTTGTCACAATAAATTATGAAATGTAGTTTGTTGAAACGCGGCCCCGAGTTTCCAAGGTGTTCATATACCCCAGCGCTTGAAATCGGTAATCCGGGGTGGGCACGGGTGGTGATTAAACCAGTACTCTCTCTTTGAGCGAGGGGTCAAGAGAACGGTTGACTTTTCGCGACTCTGTGTGACGAATCCAAACAAACAGGCTAATGTTGAGTCGTAAAATAACTTATATTGAGCATACTTATCGTTATTGTGATGATCATGAGTGAACTTTCATTTGGCATTTGCCTCCTACTTTTGCGTTTCTACGTATAAGTAGTGCGTTCTGGGTAAACGTTCTTTTCTTTTAACTTGGAAGATTGATTTTTTCACAGCTTCAAGAAACCGTAGACTTGAGTATATGATTTTAATTTCAACTCGATAGCTCCACGCGTTCCCGAGATAAAGGGTCTTGACAGACAGACGAACGGACGGACGGACGGACAACAAAGTGATTCTATAAAAACAGGGTTATAATGACGGTTACTGACAGCCAAACTAGGATTCCCTGTTTTATGGGTAGCCACACTACTTTCAAATAAGGGTTCTGTATTCCCTTTGAGGTTCGGAACCCTAAAAAGTCTTACACCTAGTAAGTTTTTACCTCGAAAATCACTATTTTGTTATTTTCAACGGCAGGACTTAGGACGATACTAATAGTCTTTTATATAAAAATCGATTCGTCTATAACACTCTTGATTTGGAAATGAAACAGACTTGATGAAACTAAAACGTGATCTATGAAATGAAATCTCCATAAAAATTGTTCCACTAAAACTCTTTTAAAAACAATTAAAAACCTATCTGCAAAGTGGGTTACTCGGGACTGCAAGTGATGTAAATTGCTCCTGCTAGAGGTCGCTGCCTGTACGTAATACAGAGAAGTTTGCAAAGAGGTTCGAAATTTCACCGTTGCCTGCACTTGCCTATTAGCTCAGTTGGGAGAGCGCTGGCATGGTTAGCCAGAGGTCGCGGGTTCAAGGTTCAAGTCTCGGCATGGGTGGAATTTTTAGCCTCTAAATAGGTTTTTAAAATTGTCCTCAGCACAAGTTAGTGCAACAAAAAGAATATAAGAGAAACTGTAACTTAATGAACGTTTTATGTTAAACTTGTCCATTTCAAAATCTAGATAATTTTGGAGAAAAACGAAACAAACTCCCAACTTAGTTTTTTTCATAGTTATTTTACTTAGTTATTATTCTAAAACCTAGAGCTCATGCCGTTTCTGTTTTTCAATCACGTTTTTGTCATTGTTTGAATTTCAATGATTCACTCAAGTCAGCTGAACATGTGTATTTTCAGCTCATAGTCGGTGAATTCGAATTCAATTGAAGAAAAAAGACCGATAAGTCACGGCAGTGTTTTTTCTTCAGTTAAATTTGAAATTGCTGATGATTTTTTTTTTGCATTTAGTATTATCTGATTGTCGAACTTTGCATTTGGTAATTTTGGCTTCAGTATTTTGTGAGTGAGTGTCCAGCGATGTCTTTCGGCCATCGGAGAATTATGTTGAATTGTTTTTCGAGACGTAAAATGATGGTAGTGAAGCTGGCTGGCAATGGAAAATATTTTGGTAAATTTTCTTAGCACTTTTTTGCCCGAATGTAGACCGTTGTGTTCGTAACAAAATATGCGAAGTACTTTTGTCTGAGTATATTAAATAAATAGATTTATTTCTGGGCAAATATTTGACTAAGATGGGTTCATTGAATTTTGTAAAAGAGGTTGCTATCGCATGCTCATAAATATATATAATCCCACAGTCAATTAAGTACCTACCTGCCTTTGTCTCGATTTAAGGTCTCACTACATAAATGGCTAATTGAAATGTGTTTCTATAATGTGAATGAGTACCTCTCTTTAATTAGAATAAATATGCTCTTAGAAATAATATTCGAGCATCACGTAATATATATAGGTATAAAAAAGAATATAAGCTGATACGTAAATAATTGGACTATTTTGTACATTAGTTCTGGACATAATTTTTGCATACCTGGACGGGTGAAATGTGTAGATCATTATTTATTATTCTGACCACCAATTGTACGACATTTCAGGCAAATAAAGTAAATAGTTGGATTGGCCGTTTAAAAATATTGTGGTTGTAGGAAGATCATTTTTAGGGTTCCGTACCCGAAGAGTGCCAAACGGTAGCCTATTACTACGACTTCACTGTCCGTCTGTCTGTTTGTCTGTCACCAGGCCGTATCTAATGAACCGTGATGGCTAGGCAGTTGAAATTTTCAAAGATGATGTGTTTGTGTTGCCGCTATGACAAAAAATACTAAAAACAGAATAAAATAAATATTCATAAGGGCTTCCATACAACAATCGTAATTTTTTTTTGCCGTTTTTTGCTCTATATTAATAACGGCAATATTCGCCGAATATTTTGTTTTATATTCGCTTCAAAAACAAATAATTAAATTTAAATAAAACTATCACAGCTAAGTAGGCTTTACAAGTTAACGAGTTATTGGCGACCAACTTATAAAAGAAAAACTTCATAGAAAATCCTTTCAAAATGATGTTGATGAAGTTGTTAGTTCTGTAAAGCAGATAAAACCCCCTCTAAGGAACCTCCAAAGCCACTGCGCGCGGCTTAAAATGCAGTTTGCCGGTTTTTTGTAAATAAGATTCATCAATTTATAGCTATTAAAGTAATCGGCACCTAACAAAGTTGAATTAAGTTTTTCTAGCCAGAATGAAAATACTGAATGCACTTTAAAAATAAGTGACGAAAAAAGATTTACAGCTTATTTTTTAAATGTCAGCCAGCGTCAATGAGCAACGACCCAAAGAGAAACAGCCGCCAAAAAGTATTTTCGAAAACAGAAAAAAGGTTTTGTTATTAATAAAAAGTATAGTGCACGTTTTGGCACTGATTCATCACTTTGTAGGGAACATATTCGGTGGTCTGCTAATGATGTCAGCAAGGCTCAATAATTTGGACAAGATACGTGAAATATATGAGTATTCGTACGCGTTTGGAACCAATTGGAACTTGGTGAGTGTAAATATTTTGTAAATAATTTTTAGTGTTCCGTACCCAAAGGCATCTAGCGACCATCTGTGTAAGCTTCACAGCGCCGATGTCATGTCGTAAAATACTAATGTTAAACGCTTCTTGTTGGTTTCTATAGATGGCGCTGTTCTAAATGTACCTAATCTATCTTATCTCGATCTTTGTCTTATGTTGTATAGATAATAGTACGGAACCCTTAGTGCGCGAGTCCGACTCGTACTTGGCCGGTTTTTCATAGTTTCTATCTATCTATTTGCTGTGCCCGACAGGGTCCATAGATAAACATTATGTGTTATTTAACATCCTACCAAACTTACAGCCCTATCGCACTAGCGATTTGCGAGCGATCTGAAGGGGAACAATGAGGCTCAAAAGTGAAAATCTAGAATGTCACCCTGATCATACATACACTTTAAAAAAAATCAGGAAAATGTAAACAAGCTGACAAAATAAATACCGACGAAAACTAAACGATTCTAAGATTTTAACAAATTTAAAATCTTCTGTGATATATATGTAAAGTAGTGTGTATTGTATTACATAATTGCTAAAATATACATTTTTATGAGTGCCCCCCTCCTTTATAGTACATTAGATACTTATAAGTACATTTATCTCTTTCTTTTTTGCACGCCTATGTCAATGTTTGCCTCTCCTGTACCTACCTCCTGCAGGTTGACTGGTAGAAAATGCCATTAGCATTAAGTCCACCTTTTGTACACTGTCTTTGTGCAATAAAGAATTAATAATAATAATAATAAAGAAACACTTTAACAAAATCACTTATAGCTAATCGAGATTGTTTTTTAAATGAGACAAAGAGATCAAGCTAATCGAGATTGTTTTTTAAATCTATACCCTTGTGAATTGAACGTATTGAGTTAAAAAGCCGACACATTCGTACCAAAGGTATCCGTACGCATTACATTACATAAACGTAGGCAGACACCAGGGTCTGCCACTTGCCACGATCCTGACAGACAGACCTCTTTTGCTTTATCAACATTCATTAATCCAAAAATCCACCAGATGTCCCAACAAAATCAAAATTCCAAATGTAGCGATACAGCTAAATTTAAGTACTAGAAGATTTTCATAAAAATAGAAATATATCTTAAAAAAAAACATATTTAGAGGCTAAAACTTCCACCTATGCCGGGGCTTGAACCCGCGACATCTGGCTCACTGTGCCAAATTGTCCTCAGCATGTGTTAGTGCAACAAAAAGAATATATAAAAATATATCGTTCGCATCTTTTCATGTTATGTGTAGGTGTGTAAATATTTTTTTAAATTTATATCTTTTTCTTATTAATGCATAGAAGTGTCACCTGGTAAATAAATAAGTCCACATGTATCCCATGATACAAGTGCGAGCATGTACCTATGACTTTGTTTCCTAAGTTATTATGAACATCTGCGAAGTTATAGAAGCAATACCACTCGCTAACTGTAAAGGAAAACATCGCGAGGAAACCTTAGTGTCTGAACTATTCCTCAGCGCTTGAAATCTCCAATCCGCTGTGGGCACGCGTGGTGATTAAGCCCATACTGTCGCCCTCAGAGAAGGCCTGTGCCCTACAGTGGGACGTCTTGCATGTATCCCATGATACGGATTTACTCTAGTATGGGATACATAATTAATCGACTATTAAAACAACAATTAACCTTACTGGAACACAGATTAATTTTAGGTTCCCCAGAATATACGAAATTGCTCCAGAAAAGAGTATTCCGAGCAATGGTGCCCAAAACACGTACCACACACTCTCGGCGTTTCTCTGCTTCCGCGGCTCTTTTTGTCTACACTGCAGTTCTAAAGCCCTGTGATATAAAACACATTCTTATCGCGAAGCAAAAACATGTGTGTCTGGATGGCTAGCCCCACTGAATTACTCCGAAACAGAATCTGTTCTAGTCATACTTACTGAAGTTTTTAAATTATTTATTAAAGATCACTTTAATTTATTCTAGATTAAGTTTAATTTAAGTAATTTACTGAAGCTTACACAGCTCATGCGTATGAATAAGTTTTCCTTTTTACTTTTTTTTTCTTCTAAATTAAGTAATTTAATATAAGTAATTTCTATAAGAAGTCATGCTGGATTTTGTATACCTACCGCAAATATTATTACTATTATTAGGTATTTATATCTAAATCTATGTCTATTTCTATTTCTATGTCTATTGCGTGCGTGTCGCCTCGCTTTTGAGCGAAATTTTATTGTACACACTTTGCCTTTGCGTGATATACCTATGTAGCTCCCGTTTTGGGCCATCGTGTGGAGGCGTCGTAAATCGGAAGATGATAGGTGACTGACCGTCACGTGTACGATAAATTGTTCTTGCTTGTTATCTACCCTCGTGTGGTAATCTTGCAGGGTTGCCTGTGGAGAGGGAACTCACGGAATTTATGGGAATTTAAATATACGCTAAAATGTGAGTGGCTTAAATGCTGCGGTTATGTAGTTAGTAATTAGAAATGCCATCTATTTGGACTACTACTTTTCAGTATAGACGTAAAATAATTTTAAAAAAACATTGAGTTCAGAAAATTTGTTTCTCCGTTTATTAGAAGTAACACAGAAATTGCAACTTAAACACGTTACAAGTTAAACCAGGTGTCCATTTCGAAAAGTAGATAATTTTCTAGAAAAAAGGGCATATATGGCTCATGGGTCTCGGTATATACCAATGACTTTCTTACTTGAGTTACGTACATTTGTGAAGTTGGAGTAGCAATTCCACTCCTTAACGGTGAAGAAAACATTATGAGGAACCCTTAAAGTCTGAGTTGTTCACATAACTCAGCGTTTGAACTTTCCAATCCATTCCGCGGCATACTCTCTCCCTGAGTGAAAATCTGACCTCTGCAGTGGGACGTTTATAGGCTATATAAAAAAAAATGTGCAAAGACTTGACCAATCCTTATTGAATGAGGGCTTTTCAATGACAGCTATCAGGTGAGTTTAATAAAAAAAAAGTAGATGGCGCTGCAAGGAGAACAAATGTCATCATACGCTTCAAATGTTGTAAATCATTATTAATCTATGATAATCTAAACATCTCTCCTCTCGTCAACGAAACAAGCAAGCAACGTGACAGAAACCACAGAGAATGTAGTGATGTCATGTCAATTTTGACATATTATGTGACGTCAGCACCATCTATCGGTAACTTGCAGTACTGTATTTTTTTTAATGACGCTTTGAAAAGCCCTCATTGTGTTTTGAATGCAATATAAACATTTACGGGCTGGCAACACTTGTGTGTAATTTAAAATAATGCAGTCAGTTTACTGATAACCGTCAGTAGACAACCAATATTTATTAACAATTTGTAGTATACATATATGAATAACACCTTAAACTGTAACGGCCTTATTTATAAAACACGATTCCTCTAAGGCACTCATAAGAGTCAGTTTAATTAATCTGTGCTTACGATTTTTTCTTGAAGAATCTCCACCACAGACTATTTTAATGGGCGTTTTAAGGAATTGTGTTTTTTTATAAATAAAACTTAAAAAAAAAGTGTTCGGATAGAAAAGTGTTTCACCAAAAGTTCACGATGGAGGAACTCTGGAAGGACCACAACGTGTTCTATAACATCCTTTGCTTCCTTATAACTGAAAACGAAAAGTTATTCGATAGAAGTGATGCCAGACTGTACTGGAAAACGGTGTTACATCTGTCGTGTGTTTTCCATCATACCTACATAGGTTTATTCGCTATGGGATTGGATTTGGAGAAAGACAACTCGTTAGAAATTCAAACGTTGAGGGAATATCGAGCTGCATACCTCACAGGGTGGAATTTTGTGAGTATTTTATCATTCACACGCAACTTCGCCATCGTCATCATCATCAGCCATTGGACGCTCACTGCAGAACATAGGCCTCCCTCATGGTTTTCCAAGCTGCCCGGTGTAGTGCCGCCCGCATCCAGCGACTCCCCGCCACCGTAACCAGGCCGTCAGACCACCTGGCGGAGGGCCTGCCCACGCTGCGTCGTCTGGTCCGCGGTCACTAGCTCGGAACTTTTTCGCCCCAACCATCAGTTCTTCGGGCAACATAGGTGTTACCATATTTTGTTTGTAACCTATACACGTCCCACTGCAGGACACAGGCCTTCTTTCAGAGAGAGAGCGTTTCCACCGCGGATTGGCATGTGAACGCCTCAGACACTCAGGTTTCCTCCCGACGTTTTCCTTCACAGTCAACCGCTACTATTTTACACTTATTGCCATTAGGCTACGTAAATAGTTTTGCGCGGAGGCCCGATTATGTTCACCAAATTCCGTCGGAATCCTGAGCTTTGCGATAGCAATTAGGTGGTACGGAATTTGACAGTTGGACTGGAATCGTTCTGGATTTCTGGAGTTCTGGATATCGAAGCTATGTAGTGGTATAGCGGAGCGGTAGAACGCCGGCTTCTCATTCGCGAGGTCGTGGGTTCGAATCCTAGCATGTACCAATGACTTTGTTTTCTGAGTTACTTACATGTGTGAAGTGGTAGTAGCAATGCCACCCGCTAACTGTGAAGGTAAACATCGTGTGGAAACCCTAGTGCCTGAGGTATTTACATACCTCAGCGCTTGCTACGTACAATGGCCCAGCTATGAGGCTAAGTGCGGAAATTTCAGTTCTAACTAACTATGTAGGAGCTGTTTGTTTTAAGGACACTTTAAGAAGATGCAAGAGTAACCCTCGGTTGCTCGTACACTAACAATCAGTTGGCTAAGAACATACAGAAAACCACTGACTGCTGTTAACAATACGTTAACAGGTTGTTAGTATGCGATAAACTGGGGATTACATCTATGCCGAAAGTTAAAGTAATAGCTACCTTTTATTACTGCTCCATCCATGTTTACTCTAGTTTAACGTACTACTTATTATGTACACCCTGTATATTATTATGTTTTAAGACAGTTGTGATATCTACCGCCATGCGAGGTTATACATTTACCTTTTTTTTTTTTGCCTTATTTGTGTCCTTATAATAGACACGGATCCCTGCGAATTGTATTATTTCTATTGTTATCATTAGAAGTCCTTCAAAGTTACGGCCCGATACTTTCTTAAAAGTGGTGACAAACTAATATTGTACATTCAAAGTAATGAATACATCGAAAAACACTATTAAATAATCATCATCATCATCATCGTCATCATCAGCCATTTGACGCCCACTGCAGGACATAAGCATCCTTCGTGGATTTCATAACCACGAGGGGTTTTGCCATAATCGCCACGCTTGGCAGGCGGGTTGGCGATCATTACATAATCACAATCATAATATTAAAATCAATTTCTTTTGCAAAACGTCAAACATAGAGTGGAGAGGTAAAGATACACATACATATTTATAGTGATCTGTCAGGATCGCGGCAAGTGGCAGTGCCTGGTCTCTGCCTACTCTTCCGGGATACAGGTGTGAGTTTATGTAACGCGGGTAATCGGAGTGCAGAAATTTATTTCAACGTAAGGAGCTGACATTCTGTTTCTTGGATGTCAATGTACTGTAACGATTCCTCTTTATAGTAGCTGGCTGGCAGAGCCTTCTCGTCTTATTTTGAATATTTTGAAGGGAACCGTTACGTTTTGTTTTAGATGTCAGTCGATCCCCAGCTAGGCTAGGGAATCGATAAAAAAGAGCAATAAAAAGATATATTTGACCTGTAATCCGAGTATTAATAAAATAGAGATATTACATATTGGTGGAGGCGGTACATACAATATGTTATCGATATGTTAAAAGACAGCAAAAAATCCACTCTGAACATCTTTTCTCAAATTATTCATAAATCTAATACGTTAGTTGGTTCGAGCACCTAAGGGCTCATGAGTGTCGTCAACGACGTGTAATTCTAACAGATTCATAAGCAGCCTATATACGTCCCACTGTAGGGCACAGGCCTCCTCTCAGAGAGAGAGAATAGGCTTAATCACCACGCGTGCCCGCCGCGGATTCGCTATTTCAAGCGCTGAGGTATATGAATGGCTCAGGTTTCCTCCCGATGTTTTCCCTCACAGTTAGCGAGTGGTATTGCTACTATAACTTCACAAATGTATACATAACTTAGAAAACAAAGTCATAGGTACATGCGCTACACATGCGCGCACTGGGAATCGAACCTGGGTCTCCCGTTTCCGAGTCCAATGTTCTTCCCACTACGCTACCACCACGGCTGATTCTAACACATTGGTTGGTACTATTCTTACAAAAGGACGAATACCGAATGCACCCGGTAATGTAGTAGTAAGCCGATATTAAAGACCAATTCAGCCTTTAGCCCTATCGCAAACTGACCTAATTAGAAGATCCGCTTAACCTGACTGTTTTCTAATGAAAGCTGCTTAATCTACTGTTAACAGCTGTCAGTGGTTTATTTTTGTATGCACTTTGGTCAATTGACACTTGTTAACAGTAGATTAACAGCGTGTTAGTGTACGAGAAACCGGGGGTAAAGGTAACGGCGAGATATCACAAATTGAGGGTCAGAAAAGTTGCTAAAAACATCACGTGACTAATGGACGGACTAATGACTAACGTTTGCCGAGTCAGTTATATTATATCCATAGTCCATACTAATATTATAAATACGAAAGTGTGTCTGTCTGTCTATTACCTCTTCATGCTTAAACCGCTGAACCGATTGAGATGAAATTTGTAAGCCAAATAGTTGGTTAACACTCTTGACGACCAAGACGGAGGATGCGGGTTCGATCCCTAAGCATCACGGCATTGCCAAAAACCAACCAACGAAACCATCCCTTTTTAGTCGAAAAAAATTAAATCCTATTTCACGGGTAAGACAGCACATTGAAATGTAGAATGAATCAATACGGAACTTATACCTTTAATATGCCGTAACATTTGCAACTGGCTATTTCGGCTATTAATTGACTGTTTCGTTCCAGAGTTACCAACTTTTACAATCACTGCAGTTGACAGTAATAGGTACTTGATTTGCCACGGCTGTGGACATAGGGACATGATTTGCACTTGTACTCGAGTATAGCATGTTGTCCTGTCACGGTCATCAAAAATCTTGTATGATGTGTCTTTTTCTCGATAAATATTTCAGTAATAGTTGTATAACAGGGCCATAAGTATTTATTTTACAGACTTGCATAATGCTTTAAAATTTCAAGATATGGAGGAATGCACTGTGGTAGAGTTGACCATAGATTACTTCCGCGTTGCCGCCGCCGGGTATGTTTGTCTTTGCGAACGTGTGCGTGAGTGAACAACCTAAAATTGCAGACACATACAGATGTAACGGAGACAGACATACCTATCTTGACTTGCGTTTGAGATAACAGTAATGAGTTCACTCTAATTGGTTGATTATTTAATTGGTATCCCTGGGTACAGTTATAACATGGAATTAATTAATATAAACACTCAACTCTCATTGATAGCTCTTTGAATGCTAGTTTCGAATAAAACGACTATAATTTTTGCTACTATGGCTCATCGGATGTGAGTTCGGTTGTTTATTTTGTGACAGATTTTTAATCTTTAATATTAAGATTAATATTCGAAGTCTAGTTTTTACCCGACTGTGGTGGAGCCCAAAAGGAGGGTAATGTGTTTGGCTCGTATGTATGTATTTAAGTATGCCGGATTCTACGTACCCTCACAACTCCTCATATATTTATTGATTTGTATGATGTAAAAATTTTATGGTAAATAAATATTTTCACTTTCACTTTACTAAACCTACGGTCAGACTTTTACAAATAGGACGCCAATTCTTAGTGATTGCGTGTGCCGTAATTTATATGAAATCAAAATAAATTCAACGAAAACGCAATAAAATCACCAGCAAGATAAAATTTAACAATAAGAAATATCCAACACAGGATTTAATTAGATTTGAATAATCTAAAAAGTGTAATTTGTAATTTGTTCCGATTTCCGGCTACGTAAGGTAAGTTATTGCATAGATACATTGACAGATAGAATATAAATATAAGGTGTTAAGGGGCATACGGTGCATTAATTTAGTGTCAATCAGCAATCTGTGGTAAAGGAATCGCTTAACAAACAAAACTACAAATAAATTGTGAACCTCCTCCTTTTTTAAAGACGGTTAAAAGACAACGAAACTTCACATTTTATTCTTTTCAAAATAGGTTTGCGTTATTAACAGAGTTTTCAACTTAAAGTTACACTACACTAGATACAATCGTTCCTGTTAACATTATTTAAATACTAGACATTCTTGTCTTCCTAATCCTTAATGTTATAATAGGCTTTTTTGCACCGAGTATGCTTAACACATTTTTTAAACCGCGTCGGTGGTAACTCTAATATATCTTGAGGAATTTTATTGTAGAACCGTATACACATACAGTGCCCCATAAATGATGTATTAACTTTTGCGAGGTTCTAGCAAGTGACCCCCTACTACCGAGCTGAAAGACGTTTCACGTCAAAAGCAGTACCTTTTGGTAAGAATGCGATACTTGGACAAATTCCTGCGCTATCTTGACAGCTCTCCCAAGTGAGATCGTGATTGGCAGTTGCGTAAATTATCGTAAACTAGTTATCGATAACACGTGTCGCAACCCGTAAGTCGTCGAACGGGCTATAGGGCATACGAACAGACGGAAAACGCGTGGCGCCGGCATGTTTTAGGTATTAGTAGAAGCATTCGTTATCTAAAACGCGTGTTCGGACTCATTAATTTTGGGGTTACGTGAGGTGCTAGGTATTTTGGGGCTCATTTCTTTTGCTGCAATAATAATGTCATGATAACGACTTCCTCACAACACAATCACTAGTCCTGGTCCCAAACTAGCATATCCTGAGCTACCGTAACCAGGCAAGGACAATTTTTACAGCGGTGGTATCCCGTACCTGGTAATCACCCACCCACGACCTGGTAATCAGACGTGATACCGCTAGACCAACGATGCAGTGAATTAATTGATACAGTACCAATAGTTATTTATTGTTAAGTATACACGTCAATCCGCGGTGGGCACGTGTGGTGATTAAGCCCATTGGATACTCTCTCCCTGAGAGAAGGCTTGTGCCCTACAGTGGGACATATATAGGCTGCTTATGACGATGATACACGTCGTATGCCGTCGTATCGTCCCGGTGGCGGGAAGCTTGGAAAACCATGGGGGAGGCCTATGTCCTGCAGTGGGCGTCAAACGGCTGATGATGATGATACACGTCGCACAGCTCTCCGGTCGGAAACCTCACCTAAACCTTTTAAATATTTCACACGTTCGTAGCGGGTGCTTTACTATCGTTTTTACATTTTTGAATAATCTTTCTCCACGATTTTACTATTATAGGCTTGGGAATGCTACGGCGTGTTCTTTTTAATTGTCCATTTCACTTGTATGCTAATCTCTGTGGGCTCTTTTGTGGGTCAGTTTATGAATAAAAAGGTATTTAATGGGCAGCATGGAACTTTCGATTCGCGAGGTTAATTCGTTTGAGGAGAGCGTTAAGGACAAGTAAGAAAGAAGAGAAAAAGCATAGCGCGAGTCAGACTCGCGCACCAAGGGTTCCGTACTCGGGCTTGGCCGTTTTTTATTATTAGTCGTTAGGATATATAATAAGTTTGATATCTGTACCTATCTATTACCATTTTTACGATAGAGCATAAACAAAAACCGAACAAGTGCAATTATCAGGCAATCTGCCGTAATAACCCCTAATCTGTGGAAATTTCAACTGGCTACCTATTACCGTACCAAAGATAAAGGTTTAAAGGTCGGAAGGATAGACAGACAGCGGAGGCAGAGTAATAGGGTCCCGTTTGGCACCCGTCGGATACGGAATCCTAAAAAAAAATATTTAACGACACATACATATGCACAATATACCAAGATCCCATGAGTGCAATAAATATCCTCTAGTCTTTGTTTGCACTCATGGGATCTTGTTAGGTAGGTACTCGTCGGTACTTGCTCCGTGTGGCGCCGGATTAAGAATGGCGTCGGATGTCGTAGAAGGCGACAAAGGAAATCAACAGAGACGAGCAGCAGCGTCTTCCTGAGATTCCAACCGCATACTGCGATCGCCGACCCGCCTGCCAAGCGTGGCGATTTTGGCGAAACCCCTCACGTTTATGAAAACCACGAAGGAGGCCTATGTCCTGCAGTGGGCGTCAAATGGCTCATGACGAGGTACTCGTACCAGAAATCATAAATCAGAAATCAATAATTTATTTCAACGTAAAGTATTTACATTCTGTTTGCTGAATGTCAATGTACTATGTTACTATGTTAGCCGCTGCCTTCGGGCCGTAACTTATGTATTAGATTTGAGAAAACGTGGATAGAGTAGAGCTTCTTTTTCGGTTTCTTTTTCTCCACTACAACTCGAACCGAAGACAGTAGATAGAAGTGTACATTCAACAAACAAAATGTGTAAATACTTTACTTTGAAATAAGTTATATAATTTTTGATTTCTTATAGAAATTGGAAATTTAAATACAGAAAAAAAAAACGGAAACAAAACAAAAGCAGAATAGAAGTGAAATGTAAAGACTATAGTTACAGTAGGTGCCACGCTGTCGATGCAGCGGAAAAAAGGCCTCATGCTCAGTATTAGCTGAGAGTTTGCACTCACAGCACTGATTTTCAGGAAGGGCCTTCTAATAACTCACGGAGTCATCATCATCTTCGTCTTCATCTTCAATATCCACTATTGGACAAGAGCCTCTTCTGCAAGCGCCAGTCGCTTTTGTTCTTCTCCAGGACTTCCTTACTGCCTTGTCAATATCGACGCGGCACCTGACCGGGGGTCTGCCTACACTTCTACGTCCGGTCCTACTTGTGTCAGGACAATTACCATTAATTTATGAATGAAATCAAAATGTTTTCTTTCAAAGTAACCCAGAAACTGCGACTTAATGAACGTTACAAGTTAAACTAGTTTCTATTTTAAAATCTACATCATTTTCGAGAAAGAATTGACAAAAGCTCCAATTTTAGTCCTTTCAAATTTGGTCCTTAATTAACAGAGATTACCTACAAGATATTATAAGACCTAGAACTGCATTGAACTGGCTTTAATTGACATATTTGTCATCTAAATAATCTTTTATATTAACCCTTTGGGCACAATGTGTTTTACACATTTTTTGAACCGTGTTTCTGGCAAGCTTACTATATCTTCCGGTATCTTGTTGTAGAATCGTATACAATGCCCCATAAAGGATGTAACCTTTGCCAGCCTACTTAAATCTTATCACCGAAAGTTCATGTGTATATCTACGATTTACATTGTTGGCTCCCTACAGTTTTAAAGTTACTGGTATTGTTCCTGACGTACATAATATGATACATAAATCAAAGAGCCCTAAAAGTATCCTTGTAAAGTTATCCGTGGAAAAGCTATGCGCATAGCGAAACTGGGAGAGCAGGCACAGTTTAAAGACTCGCCTACTTCCCTCGTGAGCTAAAAAAATGTAGTTAGTGTTTTCAGTTAAGAATTTAACGGCGTGGCCGAACAATAAATTGTTCTTTCTATTGCTCTAAGAATTCCATTGCCAGAGTGTTTAATAACGGAAATGTCATTGGTTTCTCTTTTGTTAATACCAGAGTCCGTTTTGTTTTAAGACCCGATATAAAGCTAACTGCGTGCCACGTCAAAAATTATTTGACATTGATTAACGTGCCCAATCATTTTAATAAAATTCATGCAATACAAGACGATACAGCGAGAAACCTGTCTTAAAAAAAAACGCATTCACCTAAGGGTAACTCGGTGTAAGAAAAATTACAAAACCTACCTCAATTTTTCCACTTATCGAGTTTTTCTTACAGAAATGGTTGTTACTGGAATCGTACCATCCAAAAATGTGTACACAATAATAAGTTACGTGAGTTTAAAATCCTAAAATAGCCAGAAAAATAATTCAAAATTAACATTCAAGAGTTTTCGCTTCCTTTGATTCTTTGCGCAAATTCGTTAATGTTAAAGAAAGTTATTGTTACGTGACTTGCAGGTACATATACTACTGGTCTGAAGACCTTCGAACAACGAAGGGTCCTGCTGGAAAATAATGTAATTTTTTTGGTTAAGGTACTCTTATTTTACTTATACTATTCAGAAGGTATTAAATATTGCGCAAGTGAAACTTTGGTAGTCAACCGAATCAGACGCAGGGTCCTGCTGGATATACGGACATATTTAGGTTAGGTTAGGTTGGGATTTGTTTGCGAGGTTTTTGCTTAAGTCATGTGCCGGGCATTATACGTTATTCGCTTAAAAAACTAACTAACAACGCACCATAACATAACATAGACTCACGCCTGTATCCCTGAGGGGTAGGCAGAGACCAGGGACTGCCACTTGCTACGATCCTGACAGATCACTTTCGCTTCCTCAACATTCATTAGTCGTTGCATGCACGCACGCCGGTTTCGGGTACTTTTTATCTTGCCCAAGACAACGCAACAAGACGTACAATCGCCGATTTGGTAGCAAGCAACCGAAAACAACCATTCGACAGGGCCATAAATTCGAGTCGCACTCCATAGTGCTTGTGAATTATCGATTCGAATTCTGGCACATTCTTTTGTTACGGTGAATTATTCAAATTTTTTAGTAAACTTTTGATTTCGCTTTATACCGTTTTATGTGTTTCCGTTTTTTAAAATGATCTGTTTTTCGAGTATGTTCACTGCTATTTTGGACTGTCAATAAGTTCGAGGTCAACAGGGCCATAGCATAATCAGCTTTAAAACCGGCCAAGTGCGAGTTGGACTCGCGCACGAAGGGTTCCGTACCATTATCTGTACAACATTTTAATATTTCAAGCGTCTACCTGTTGCCATTATTAATATCGAGCAAGAAACGGCAAAAAAATCACGTTTTTTGTATGGGAGCCCCACTTAAATATTCCCTAACCAAAAAGGGTTTTTCCATAGTCGCCACGCTTGGCAGGCGCGTTGACGCTATTCTTAATCCGGCGCCAGAGTTTATATAAATATTCTAAAACCTGGAAGTCATGCATTGAACTGGCTTTAATGGCGCCGATTTAAAGCCCAGGGGGTTGCTTTATCGGTAACTTTTTTTATCAAGTGTTTTTTTGACGTAAATGCAGAGAATCCTTGCAATCAAAAACCACTCTGAAAGTTTTTACAGAGAAAAGTCTAAAAAAATGTTAGGAATTTTAGTATGAGTGAAGTGTAAAACCAATTTTTTTAAATGTGAATTTCCTCCGGGTAATTTTATTCTTACTGATTAGCATAACAAGAGTTGTATTAGGGCCATTGCCCACGGCGACTTTTTGTAGCGATACAGTAGCGATGCTGTCGCGCGTTCGCATCGATACAGTCGCGCCCACCGTAAACACGATTCAGTCGCGATGCAAACGCGATACCGTCGCGCTTCTGTCGCGATGCAAATGCGATTCAGTAACGAAAAGATGGATTTGGATGGATGGATGGTTGCAAGATGGACTCCGTTGGACCGAGGGGCCGCAGCACTCTCGATCTCTCTGTGTTGCGCCACCCTTCCTCCGTTCTCCTCCCGATGTCTTCCGATACGCTCGCGCGTTTGCATCGATACAGTCGCGATGCTGTAGCGCGTTAGTAGCGCGTTAGCGCGTTGGCATCGCTTCCGCAGCGCGTTGCAAATGCGACTAACGCGCGTTCGTAGCGATGCTGTTGCGCGTTTGCGAAACGCGCGACAGCATCACTACAAAAAGTCGCCGTGGGCGAGGGGCCTTATTTCAACGTTTATTGTCCCGAGTGATTCTAACTAACCAAGTCTTTTTTCCTCTCATCCCGCAGCTGTTCCAGACAACCTTCCTGTTCCTGGCCGTGTCCCACGATGTGCTGGAGTGGACGGACCGGCAGGAGAGCCAGCTGGGGCGTCTCGTGCGATACTGGAGAGATATCGTGTTCTCTGGACTGGTCGTGCCTATCACGATGGTGAGTAGATGGCAGAGAGTTTACGATTGACAAATGTTTAGGGGACATACTAACCATTTTTTACGGTGTTTTGCGTAATTTTTTTTTTTATTACCAAACTTTCTCTAACCATGAATCAACTTAAGCATAAATAAACAATATCGGGACGAAAATTATTTTAAATCGTAGCTTAGTTGAGCCTTACTTTGTTTAAATACTCTTGTATCTTTAAAAATAGAAGTAATAAAGATCGAAAAAACTATGGTCCGAGCGTCTGATGGTCAGCGCCGGCCAATTTAGTTGTATTTTAATTATCTACGTATTACCGACTCTTAAGAATTAACATATTAGAATACATTTTTCAACGTTATGGTACTTTCTATCACTTCCAATTTGTATTCAAACATTCGAAATCACCGATAAGTAACATAATATGACTGGAAATCAGCGCTGAGGGATCACATTCTCAGCACAACGCTGAGTCAGCTGATTTTTGTGGTGACTTAGACACACCACAGGCTACATCTATGGTCCTGTTTTATTTATTCGTTTTGTCTTTTGTGTATTTATTTATGTTACTTCATCATCATCGTCATCAGCTCTTTGACGCCCACTGTAGGACATAGGCCTCCCTCGTGGTTTTCGTAACCATGAGGGGTTTTGTCATAATCGCCACGCCTGGCAGGCGGGTTGGCGATCGCAGTTTGCGGTTGGAATCTCAAGAAGACGCTGCTGCCCGTCTCCTGGCAATTTATTTCCTTAGTCGCCTTCTACGACATCCACGGGAGGAAATGGAGTGACGCTATTCTTAATCCATCGCCACACGGAGTCTTAATCCGGCGCCACACGGAGACATGTTACTTATCTGCTTATTTTGTTTCTGTGATCTTTCTTGTCGGTATAATAAATGTCTTTCTTCTTCTTCTTCTTCACAACAACAGAAAGAAAACTAAATACACAACAGGACCATAGATGTAGCCTGATGTACCACCGCTGTGAACTGGTGCCAAAACAATAAATCAGTGGCATCTAAATCTAATGCAATGCATGAATAATTGTATTAGTATATATGTATATAATAGGGGTTAAAGTATGAAATTGCCGTTTTATTGCAATAGGTTCTTTGAATTGACATAGAATCTTCATGGTTTGAGGTTTTCGAATGAAACTTTTTTCAAATGGTTTCTATGATGTTATTTTTTTAAAAAATGTGAAACATTTGAATATCGACTTTCAATTGTTTTTGTTATCCAATTTAGACAAGAAAGATGGATACTGCGAAAATTCGAGTGATTTTTGAATACGAGTTCCAACGCGGAACTAACGCGGCAGAAACAGCCCGCAATAACAATGCTGCGTTTGGAGAGGGGTCTACTAATGAACGCACCATGCGATTTTGGTTTAAATACTTTCGTGATGGAAATTTCGACTTAAAGAACGAGCCACGAGGAAGACCGCCCACACAGGTGAATAACGATGAATTAAGAGAGATAGTGGAAGTCGACCCTAGTCAAACTACCCAGGAATTAGCGGCATGGTTTAACGTTACCTTACCCACAATATTGACTCACTTGCGTCAAATCAATAAAATAAAAAAATACGAAAAATTGATGCCTCATAATCACTCGAATTTTCGCGGTATCCATCTTTCTTGTCTAAATTGAATAACAAAAACAATTGAAAGTCGATATTCAAATGTTTCACATTTTTTAAAAAAAGAACATCATAGAAACCATTTGAAAAAAGTTTCATTCGAAAACCTCAAACCATGAAGATTCTATGTAAATTCAAAGAACCTATTGCAATAAAACGGCAATTTTATACTTTAACCCCTAATATATGTAAGTATATTATCTTATTATTACTTTTTTATGTAGTTTTGGATATTTCTCCCTTCTTCCCGTTATCTCAGTTTTAACAACCTATGCTAAGGTTGTCTGGAAGAGATCTCTCTTAGAGATAAGTTCGCCTTTGTTACAATGCTGTGTGATTAATCTTCTAATTAATACAAATACAAATACAAAAAAATACAAATAGTTTATTTGGTATAAGAATTATGTCATACTGTTACACATTTATAAGACTTAATGCGCTAGGATACCTTTTTAAACTTACTTAGCAAAGTATAACTCATTCCAGGGTAGTAGGTACATATTTTTCAAAATCTAACAATAAGCGGCAACAGTCTAACAGCAACAACTACCCTCCGCGCTAGTTAAAAAACTGTGTTGCGGCAGAGTAGGAGTCATCGCCAAACGCAACCAACTTTGCTGACCCGTACAGTACATTGGTTCTAAGTAAAGCTGAGTTCAGGCAAGTTGGGCGCTCCGTGGGCGCGCTTCTAATTAATGATTTGCAATAAAGAATATGATGTATGAAATGAGGATATGCATGGATACTCGTAGTGCGATGGCGCGGGTAACGCGTTTTATGACACTTCAATGTCAGGATTTGCCAATTCGGGAAGGAAACTTTTTATGATAGCTGTATTTTAATTTTTTTCCTGATATTAGACGTAATTTTAAGAAACTGATTTCGTTTTTTTTCCGATTAATTAAGTTTATCACTATGAAATATTTTTTTGAAATATATAAATTTGTGACGTCATACGGCGGCCCAGCCGTGTAAAGTGTCACGCGATTGCATTAGCATGTGAGTGAGTCAAAGTCAGGAGTCTGAATACTGTCATAAAGCCACAGATTATGTAAAACGTCGAGAGACAGCTTCCAGTATCATGATGTTGTCTACTTTTGGTATATTATTTGTGTTGGCGCGAACAAATTTATCCATTTTCCAGAATAATGCGTTGTTCTTCCTATAAAACAGCGAGTCCAATCCGTAGGGCAAATAGCCGGGTCAATATGAAATGATGGAATAAATCAGTGTCCAGGGCGTATGCGAAATCTTCGGTGTTAGCTATACAAATAAGAATAGCCAAGAAAAACTGAAAACCACTAAAGCAAATCCACAACAACCAAACGTGATGATCAGTCAAGTCAGTCTGTCCTCTCAGCTTGACAGCTCGACCTGGATATTGTGTTCACAGTATACCTATATATTTTGGTCTGCTGCCTACAGAGTAACCGTCGTATGACGTCACGCAGCAGTTTGAGAACAAATTGAAATTTCCGAAAATAAAGCCCATCTTTTGACTTCATTAGCTCTAACATTGAAAATACTGCCATTTGAATAAAAACCTCGAAATGGTTTTCGATTTAGCCTATGTAACAAATTCTTTCTTTCGCGAATTAATGTACTGGAAAGTCGCGACTTTTGAGTTCAAAACGCTCGACTCGCAATATCGTACTACCATACTGGTGGTCAATTACGCCTACTAAATGAATAAATAACATTGCAAGTAAACAATACAGATGAACGGACCAATGATTGGATTATCGAGATCGTACGATAGTATAATGGAATCATCAAGCGAATAAACGATCAAACAATCCAACAGTCTAGTAATAAAACCGAGATGAACGCAATAAAAACATGGAATTGATCAGATATTTCTACTTGAATCGCTAACTGTAAAAACACGGTGTGAAAAAATGAAATAAAAAACCAGCCAAGTGCATGTCGAACTCACGCATGAAGGGCTCCAACATTATCTATACAACATTTGAATATTTCAAGCGGCATCAGTTGTCGTTATTAATATGGAGCAAAAGACGGCAAAAAAATCAAGTTTGTTGTTTGGGAGCCCCCCTTAAATATTTATTTTATTCTGTTTATAGTATCTGCTGTGATAACGGCAACAGAAATACATCGTCTGTTAAAATATTCCATTGTCTAACTATCACGGTTCATGAGATACAGCCTGGTGACAGACGGACGGACAGTGGAGTCTTAGTAATAGGCTCCCTTACCCTTCGGGTACGATACCCTAAAAACATAACCAGCACAAAACACAATAACAAAATAAGATAAGAATATTCTTTATTGTATGCCGGAAAGAATGTTACAGAAACGGGTTTCCTACGCCATTTCGAAACACTATTTATGGAAAGATGTTTCCCGAATGACATTAAACCGACCGATCACCTAATCGAATATTTGTTTTATCAACACCCATTTTCTCGATGATTCGTTTCACCGAAAACACTATTTATAGAAAGATGTTTCCCGAATTACACCAACCGATCACCTTATGCGCCCCGCGCTTTAATTCGGGAGGTTGTAGGTTCAAATCTCCATCTCGAAAAAAAAAACAGAACGTTTTTTTTATCAAAATTTAATTTATACATCTTTCAGTGTAGCTTATAATGCGTCCCACTGTAGGGCACAGGCCTTCTCTCAGAGAGAGAGAGTATTATGATAACCACCGGGTTTGGCGATTTCAACCGCTAAAAGCAACAAGCAAGCGAAGCGTGGCGATTATGGCAAAACTCTTCATGGTTAGGAAAACCATGAGGGACGGTGTTGTAATTTTAATTTCCCGTGGACCTATGGCATTAGGGATTGTTCCCTGGACTTCTGACTATATCGATAGAAAATGAAAAGCAGTTACCTACATACAATAAAGTTTATTCAATCATAAGCGAAATGCCATAAATAATTCCATCCTTGGGCACAAAAACATACTTATACCAGAACCAATATTGAAAATGATGAATTCATAATCGATAGGTACAGTACACACTAATGACTTATGTCTCATAAACTATCTTAACATTTCTAGTGGATATCCAATTGATATTTCACCTGTAATTAATTCCATTAGTGTACCTGTTATGAATCCATCATGTTCTATTGTTCTGGTTTTACCTGGACAATTTTTTACGTATATTATGACAACATGAAAACCTCTTAGCTGCTATGTGCTCCTAGTACTTTTCGTGACTGGCTAGGTAGTCCGGAGAGGACTAGCCGGAGCAAAAATTCAATATCTCATATTTCAAATTGTATGTAGCTGATTTTCATTTTCTATCGATATATCAGAAGTCCAGGGAACAATCCCTAATGTCATGGGTCCACGGATAATTAAAATTAGATACCACGGGTAAACAGTGATGAGGGAGGCCTATGTCCTATGGCCTATATACCACTCTCTCAATACACAACTGTGAAGTAAAACATCGTGAGGAAACCTGAGTGTCTGAACTATTCACATAACTTAGCGGTTGAAATCGCCAAACCCGGTGGTTATCATAATACTCTCTCTCTCTCTGAGAGAAGGCCTGTGCCCTACAGTGGGACGCATTATAAGCTACACTGAAAGATGTATAAATTAAATTTTGATAAAAAAAACGTTCTGTTTTTTTTTTTCGAGATGGAGATTTGAACCTACAACCTCCCGAATTAAAGCGCGGGGCGCATAAGGTGATCGGTTGGTGTAATTCGGGAAACATCTTTCTAAATAGTGTTTTCGGTGAAACGAATCATCGAGAAAATGGGTGTTGATAAAACGAATATTCGATTAGGTGATCGGTCGGTTTAATGTCATTCGGGAAACATCTTTCTATAAATAGTGTTTCGAAATGGCGTAGGAAACCCTACAGAAACAGCAATGACAAAAGAAAAGATACGATTGGCGGCCTTGTTGCTACCAGAAATTTCTTCCAGGCAACCTTATATTGGAGAATTTGCCGAAGGAGAAATAGATGCGGGTAGTCGGAGCAAATACGAATATTGATAGACATACACATACGTTTAGACATATCGTACATATATTTGATAGACACAATAACATCCTAAACATGTTAAGGACATTCGGTTTGCTGATAGCCAATATATAATGTGACTAGCTGACCCAGCAATCGTTGTTTTGCGGTATTAATTAGCCTACGACCTATTCTCAGACCTACTGACTGCGACTTAATGATACTTAAAACGCATAGATGTCTAACTGGCGCTAAAAATGACCCTATGTTCAACAGTGAGTTTATTTTTCCTTATGTCTATAATAAAATCACCAAGTCCTGTGACACACTGCACCTTAATGTTTTTCTACAAAAGCAAACAATAAAAAAATGGCTTTTAACACTATCGTACAGAGAAACGGAAAATCTGCAACTAATAACCAAATAGTTATTATGTACAAGTAAGTAAATCACACCCCCCATTATAATAATTATGTAAGTTTATCTCCTGGACACCCCAACGACCGACCGACAGACAGCTTTTTAATTTTTTTTTTTTTTTATATATTAGTGTAAGGTAGTCTAAGAAAAACGTCTGTTCTACCTAAAAATGTTATCTTAATGTTAATTATTGCTGGGCCCCCGCGCTACAGGCCTGACCTAGTGCGGGGACCACAATCGACCCCAAGATCCCTAATCAAACTTAGTTAAGAATAATATTTAATTTTAACTCTAGTTTATGTTCTAGTTCTAAGGATCAATGTGTGTTTTTGGCAAATAAATTATTTCTATTTCTTTAATTGTGAGTAGGCGGGCGGGGCTTGTCAATTGTGTTACCCATCGGAGCGAGTTCATTATTACCCGGCAAAATATCTGTGCACCTGCCACCATCAGACCGCCGTCTTGAGAGGTACCTAGATATTTCGACGGGTATTGGTGGAAGAGCCGTTGGTTCAGCGGCTGGCAAGGCCGAAAGCCTAGAACGGCGCCAATACGGTTCAATCGGAAACAATAACATATTTGCGCCGTTTGGAGTCGAAACCATAGTCACTTGGGGCCAAGAGGCGCGCCTGCTGTTCAAAGACCTAGAGGCGCGCCTAATCGACGCATCGGGAGACCAGAGGGCTGGCGCGTACCTCGGCCAGAGGATAAGCCTGGCTATCCAAATAGGTAACGTCGCCAGCGTTCTAGGCTCATTACCGCGAGACAGTGGCCTGGAACAGGCTTTGTTTGGAAATATAGAATTTATGTCATTCATATGTTATTATCATTTATATATTAGTTAACATCAGTTTCGTATTTCAATTTGTTTTCTTTTTGTTGAGTTATGAATAAAGGTAATTAAGTTCGGTATTAATTATTAGTAATATTTCGATCATGTAGTCACTGGTTGGACGTTTTTATATAAAAACCAATCATAAGTTACGCTGTCATTTACTATCGCCCAATCAACGTTCACATGACGCATGACGCACAGAATGAACCAAGCACAGAGTGATTTACTCTACAGCACATCATCATCATCATCATCAGCCATTTGACGCCCACTGCAGGACATCTACAGCACATCTTGCGCTCGTTTTACAATTGGTACAGACTAATCGAGAGGACAGAGGCCGTTTTTGAGAGTGAATTTTGTAGGAAGAAATAGGTCTGTGGTTCGTATAATAAACTAACCAAATGCGTTTCTCCCTCCCACAGTTTGTAACGGGCATGTTCTGGTCGATCTACTCAATAGACCGCGAGCTGGTCTTCCCGATCGTGTACGACGACATCGTCCCCTGGTGGTTCAACCACTGCGTCCACACCAACATCTTCATCATCATCTGCCTGGAGACCCTGCTGCAGGCCAGGAGACGGCCCGTGGACGTGAAAACGGAGCATATCTGTGTCATGACCGTGCTAATCTCTTACGCTGTAGTGTGAGTATTTTCTTTGGCTGTTGAAATCGTACTTAGTATAACGAGAAATAAAGGTCCTCGAGGAGTGTTGCCCCATCCTTCCTTAGCCTCTGCTCATGATAAGGATCTTTCAGCTGTACAACATAAGCAGCCTATATACGTCCCACTATAGGGCACAGGCCTTCACTCAGAGAGAGAGTATGGGCTTAATCACCACGCGTGCCCACCGCGGGTTGGCGATTTCAAGCGCTGAGGTATGTGAATAGCTCAGTCACTCAGGTTTCCTCACGATGTTTTCCTTCACAGTTAGCGAGTGGTATTGCTACTATAACTTCACAAATGTACATAACTTAGAAAACCAAGTCATAGGCATGCCCGCACTGGGGATCGAACCTGGGTCTCTCGCTTCCAAGTCCGATGTTCTACCCACTAGGCTACCACCGCGGTATTTAAATTGTATTTATACAAAACAAAAAACCTCAATATCAGTACACAATTTCCTCAAACTGCAAAGCAGGCTCTATATATATTACTTAATAATATTATACCTATATTATTCTTAAACATAAAAACCATTATTTAAATTCATTCGGCTTCATTTATATTATATAAGCGCTCAAGACAAAATTATGCAACCAGTGTGTGTTACCAGTTATGGCTTATGGCACTCAAACGTGGTCTCTCACTATGGGCCTCATAAGAAGGCTCAAGGTCACGAAACGAGCTATGGAAAGGGCTATGCTCGGAATTTCTCTACGGGATCGAATCAGAAATGATGAGATCCATAGACGAACGAAAGTCGTCGACATAGCCCAGCGGATTAGTAAGTTGAAGTGGCAGTGGGAGGGGCACATAGCACGCAGAACTGATGGCCGATGGGACTGAAAAGTTCTCGAATGGAGACCACATATCGGCAAGCGCAGCGTAGGACGACCAGCCACAAGATGGACAGATGGCCTCATCCAAGTGGTGGGAAGACGTTGGATGCAAGCTGCTTCGAACCGGTCTTTTTGGAAATCCATGGAGGCCTATGTCCAGCAGTGGACTTCTTGTGGCTGAATGATGATATTGATGAAACGGTTTCGAGATTTTGCGTTACTTTAATAATCTGTTACATATAGGTACGTAAAGTAAGGTTGTATTGTGGAGAACATTTCTCTAAAAATATTTTCTATTTTCAAATAAAAAACGTTCTTTTTTCTATTTCTCTAAGCAAAAATAATTTGACAGCGTAGACGCTGCAGATAATGTCAACTTAGATAAAAGTAGTCGGTTTTCAACAAAGTATTCCTACGTTGAAAGTTCAAACTGTCAAATTGTCTTTATTTTAAGAAATACTTCGTCAAGCACCACTGTGACGAAGTGATAAATTAATTTCTCTACTATGCTAACTCATAATTCTTCTATTCCAGGTATTACTCAGTCTATTTCATCAGTCACCGCTGGCTCTACCAAGTCTTTGGTGTGATGAACTGGTGGCAGGTCTGCCTTTTCCAATGCCTCATCTGGATTTCCTCCTACTGCTTCTACAGAATCCAATACCCAATCAACAGACTCATTCACGGCAGCACTGATGAAGAAGAAGCCGAAACCAAAAGTCAAACTAACGGGAATATCATTTACACAACTGAAATCAGCCAGGACAAAGCTGATGGTGCCACGAACGGTGATGTGGTTGCGGCTAATGATAATGGAAATGTTAATAAAGGTGGTGAAGTTGTAGGTGAGGCAAACGATGGTAAGAAAGATGTGATATCCTCGTATAGGAACGGCACAATGGAAAGTAGTTTGAAGAAGCCACCGTTTGCGGACAGGTCGTGGAGTTTGAAGTATAGAACGATAAGGAACCAATTTGAGAATTCTAGTTTATGAACGGTAAATTGTACCAGAAAACCCTGCCCCGTACTCTCATGGAGTCAATTTGTTACAATTTGGGAAACATATTCATTTTGTGATACTTTTTGATGTATGTATAAAGTTAAGGGAGACCTGTATTTACCTTTTGTCAGGAATACAATAAAGTCAAAAGTTCGGAGGCAGGTCCTGGAAAATCTATTTTTGTACGTGTGAGTACTGATGTGCCGCTGGGAACATTCCTAATTTAATCAATAAATTCCTGCAATTTATTGATAGGATTTCCGGTCATTGTCAATGTAAACTGATGATGACATGACATACTCGTACTTACGGCTGATGAGCCGTAATTATACAGAAACATTTCATGTAGCTTGGACTGTTTCTGTGATTTAAAATCGGACCTGCCCTGAACTTGTGGATTGGAATACTGAGTTCTTTAAATATCTTGATAACCTAAGGTCCTGTGTCTCCATTAATATTATACTGTATATCCTATGGTTCCCTCTGGTATACTTAACTCATTGTTTGACTTAAGTGTGGTTGGAATTTCTCTGTGTAACACGGTCTAATTAATACGAATTAACGCAACTGATTCTAGATGTACAATCAGTTGCATTAATTCGTTTAAGTCTAAGCTCTGTTTATTTCTACTAGTTTCCTTGTGTCATCGTCTGTCACGGTCAGTCGACTGATCGTAGATATTTCCATATAATTCAAAAGGAAACAACAAAATCTAACAAAATTCTCAGTAACGGTAGCGACCTTCTTTTTGTGTTCTGAGGTAGCGACATTATTACTAATTCTGAAATCTATGTTTCTGTAGCGTTTTAATCGCATACAATCTGTTTAACTGCTTTACCGAAGAGGTCATTCTATCTAACCTCTTTGCTAGATCAAACACTTAACTTCTTTCTCAGAAAATCTGTTTCTGCAATATTTTCCACGGTAGTAATAGTTTTGTAATAAGTCGGCACTTGGAATATAGGATTTAACAAGACTGGGGATTTTGTGACTTCTTTTATTTTTATTGGGTTAAAGATTTAGTTGATTGGGTTACCTCGTCTGCTCCGTACCAAATTTTGAGCTGAGTACCATAATAGTTTTGGTACGGCGATACAACTTTCGCTATAGCTAACCTCCAGGTACTAAGTTTAGCGTAGTTTGTCTAAGAAATATTTCTCAGAGATGGCTCAAAAAGACGTTAATATTCTTCAGAGGGTTACCCTGTACCAACTAACGCCACCAAAGGAAAAAAACCAGCCAATTGAGTGTCGGGCCACGCGTAGGGTTCCGTAAAAAATTGAGGGTTTCATCTGCTTTACAGAACTAACAACTTCATCAACGTAATTTTCAATCGATTTTGTACGAAGTTTTCCTTTTATAAATTGGTAGCCTCATCATCTACCCATTATGTCCCCACCGAGGGGCACGGGTCTCTTCCCTGAGGAAGGTATAGGCCATACTCCACCACGGGGGCCAAGTCCGGATTGGTGGAGGCTTGTAGACTAGTGGCTCGTCTACTGTCAGAAGTTGTCAAGCCACCCTAAGGCCTCTGACTTGGCTTAACGACTGCCATCTATCGACGGCAGCCGGCACCAACAGCTTAACGTGCCTTGCGAAGCACGGAACCGCTCGGAAAAATGCCACTAGCGTTAGGCATAGACGGTGACCCATCCATGCACTGAACGCGCCCTGTGTTGCTTAACCTTCGTGATCGTTTAAGATCACTCAGGCAGCCGGGGCTACGAGCGATTAGTAGCCTATTCCTCGTTAACTTGTAAAGCCTACTTAGCCGCGAGAGTTTTCCTTTTAGGTTCGTTATATGCGCTACTTGAGTGGAGACCGCGGATCGGTAAACGTAGTGTAGGACGTCCTCAGACTCGGTGGAGAGATGATCTCCGCAGGGCGGCTGGCAAGAGCTGGATGAGAGTAGCCGAGGACCGCGCTCAGTGGCGTGCAATAAGAGAGGTCTATTTCCAGCAGTGGACAAGCTTAGGCCGATGATGATATGTGCTACTACCCTGATTTTTTTCACGTTTCTACAATGCACCGTTTAGCCAGGCCATCGGGCCTGGATTTAATGGATTTAATGTGATTCATCACGCGTGCCCACCGTGGACCGGCAATTTCAAGCGCTGAGGTGTGTGAACACCTCAGATACTCAGTTTTCCTCACGATGTGGTCCTTCACAGTCAGCGAGTGTTATTGCTACTGTAACTTCACAAATGTACGTAACTTAGAAAACAAAGTCGGCCGGGATTCAAACCCACGAACCCTCGATTTAGAAACCGGCGTTCTGCCGCTCCGCTACCACCGCTTGAGATTCATGATGTCTACTTTTTGCAATAAAGGTATTGCCTATAAAGAAGATAATCTGGAGTAGTAGGGGGTGACTTGCTTAAACCACGTGCGACGAAAACAGGTCGCCTCGGCGAGGCCTCTTACTCTGCAACTTTGTGTCGTATGCGATTCATTTATATATCGTTGAGTAGAGCAAGGTAGGCATTACTCAGGTCTTCTTGATTCGTGCCGCTAGATGGCGCCAGTACCCAGTAACACATTGTGCCGTTTGAGCAAAAAAAAAACCGTAGCTTTTTATATACGTTTTTATAGACTTTTCACGTTAAGCCAATGGCCATGTAAACCGACACAGCCCCACCCTTTTTTTAGGGTTCCGTACCCAAAGGGTAAGGGGCCCTATTACTAAGACTCCGCTGTCCGTCCATCCGTCCGTCTGTCACCAGGCTGTATCTCCTGAACCGTGATAGTTAGATTGTTGAAATTTTAACACAGAATAAAATAAGTATTTAAGGTCGGGTTACAACAAACGTGATTTTTTTTGCCGTTTTTTTTTCGATATTAACGGCAACAGGTAGACACTTGAAATATTCAAATGCTGTATAGATAATGGTACGGAACCCTTCCTCCGCGAGTGCGACTCGCACTTGGCCGGTTTTTCCATTCGTGGCACTAGTTAGCACAGGGACGCTCTAGGCCATTACCTAGTTTCTGTGAATGCTGGGAGTGAGCTTAAGAATTGTGTGAAATGTGAGCTGTCTCTGAAAGAAGTTCTCGCTGCGTGCGAATATGTCGATCTGCTAATTTCTGTAGACAAAGTGACCTGAAGTGGTCAGGGTCGCACATAATTTATGCAATATTTTTTTAAGTTGTGGTTCAATGATATTTTATAGGTTTACCTAGCTCGTAGAATGAGTTACTTCTGTGTATAAATAATTAATGTAATTAAACTAAAGAACAAAATGGTGAGAAATTAAATAAATCCGTAAATTGTATTTTACACTCTTTTATTTCAGTTGTAACCTTAAGTATAAAATCTACAAAATCAGTTTGTGTAGAATGTGTACAAAAATAATATATACTTAAACGGCTTTTTTTACAACTTTTTTTATAAATAGTGGTAACCTTTGAAAAATTGTCACGTGATGTTCTCTATAAAATATCCTTAAATTAAACAGAGGGTAACTAGGAGTATTCATAAAATTTTATAGTATTAAAATAATATTTAAAAAATTCTACTCTGTAGTGGCAGTGACAGAAAAGTTAGTTGTTCCATATCTCACAACACTGAAAAAAAAAACAAATTAGTGAAAAAGTATTAAGTATTAATTTCGTAAAAACCTATTTAGAGACTAAAAATTCCACCCATGTCGGGACTTGAACCCGCGACCTCTGGCTAACCGTGCCAGCGCTCTCCCAATTGAGCTGATGGGCAAGTGCAGGCATCGCCGAAATTTCGAGCCTCTTTACGAACTTACCTGTATTACGTACAGGCAGCGACATCTGGCCGAAGCAATTTACATCACTTGCAGCCCCGAGCAACCCACTTTGCAGTTAGGTTTTAGGTTATTAATTTTGTGCTTAAAATGTCGTAACGCTAACTGTGAAGAAAAACATCGTGAGGAAACCCGCGACTTAATTGGCTCCGCACGTATTGATTTGTTTTTCCTGTGGACTAGGCTGACTAAGCTGTCAGGATGGTATAGGTGCTGGGCGAGCCTGCTTCATCCAAAAAACAATGTCCCAGGCACTGCAGCGCCTTCACTCACCCAACTAGTGTGAGTGAAGGTGCCACTGGATGCTGTATAAATCATCTTACTACATAGATGCAAAGGCCAAAGTTTAAAATTTCGTGATGAGTTTTTTGAATTGTGAAGTTACGTGTTTTCGTACCTTCCTCATTCAAAAAACTCATCACAATAAAAGAAACAATGTCTCAAAGGTTACCAAAACACTAATTTCCTTACAAAATCACAATTTTCTCTCCAGTCAATAATAATTACCTAGTGGGACTTGTCTATACACCAACTGCCTTGGTCTGCCCTCGTCTTGGTATCGTAGATTTGGCTGAATGAAATACGAGTTAGGTGTCCTTATGCTGACATTGATTTGGGGACGTTTCCTAACCTGGTAGCTCGTAAGCTCCGAGGCAGAATACTGTGGCTCGACATTGTGGAAGCTACTTCTAAATCTATTGTAGGAATAGTCCCTGTCCGCTGGTACTAAGAACCCGGACGGTATATTTCTCGGGGGAATGTTAGCCGGAATAGTCGGCGCTATGGCTTCGTTTATAGTCACATCGTAGTCACTTTCTATCGAATCCGCCAAGTTCTGTTTTATCGAAATATTCTCCGGAATCAATGGTTTGCCAGTCGCAGTGTAGGGCTTTGAAATGTCAGGTTTTGGCACAGCTTCGAAAAGGGGCTTCGTCGGACTCGGTTCTTCAAGTTTTTGCGGTCGGTAATTGTCAAAGTTTTGCCGCCTTGGTTCTTCAAACGTCTGCGGCTCGACATTTTCATGTTTCTGTTGTCTGCTACTTTCAAAAGCTTGCTGCCTGACGTTGCCTGTGTACGGCATTGGCGTAGCTGGATTTAGATAGGGCTTTAGATAGTCTCCGGGCATTAACGTGGACTCAAGTTTCTCCTTGATCGCTTCATAATTATCATTGTACACTCTCAATACTTGGTCGGCAACTTTTTTAGCTTTTTCTTCGTAAGTCTGAGGATTAACTTTTGCCTCAGGCTTTTCTGTGGGCGCTGTCGTGTTTGGTCCTAAAGGCATTTCTGCATCTATCGCTGGTAAAGTTGTCTCGTCTTCTGTAGTAGCTTTAGTGGTTTTCGCGTCGTAATCTATGTCTTCCTCGTCATAATATTCGTACAATTCCTCAGTGGTGCTCTTTATTGGCTCTGTAGTGGTGGGTTTTTCGGTTGTGGTGTAGACAGTGCTAGTTACAGGTTTAGGAGTGGTAGTTGTTGTGGTGGTGGTGGTAGTAGTAGTAGTGCTTGTGGTACTCGTAGTGCTGGGTTTGGGGGTGGTAGTGGGAGGATCGGCTAGATTTTTTCCATTGACTGGTTGCAGACCTCTGGGCAAGTACGGACTGCCACCCCTAGACGGTAAAAAAGGCCTTTTAATGACCCTTACATTCGCCTTCACATCCTTGACTTTCGCGGCTATATCTTTTTCTCTATCCGGATCTACTTTGGCCGTCTTCACGTGCCGTCTCTCTTCCTCGTATTCATAATCGTCTTCCTCGACTGGCTTTTTAGATTTCTGACTATATTTCTGATTGGTTTTCGGGGGGTCGTAGTAATAGTCCTCATCGTAATCGATGGGTCTCTTTTTGGGCTTCAAATTGGCTACGGTACTCGTGAAATGAGGCCGCGATGGCTTAAACTTTTCCTTCTCTAGCGGCTCGGGTTTTGGCCTCTGCTGTACTGTGCTGGTTTTTCCGGAAGATGACGGTCTACTGGTCTCATCGTCTTCATATTCGTCGTAATACTCGTCATCCTGCGGCTTAGGTGGTGCTTTAGTTGTAGCTATGGGGACGTAATCATATTTTTCCTTCTCATTAGCTGGTACGGGCCGTTTTATCTTTGGAGGCATACGAGGTTGACTGAAGATACCATGGCCATTTGGTTTGACTAGAGTTTGACCTTCTGGAGCTGTCAGCGGTTTCTTAGGTTCTTCGTCTTCGTAGTTTCTCTCAGGTTTGGCAGGCCGATCGTTCCGGTTTGGCCTGTCATCTCTGTAGCGACGGCCCTCGTCTTTTTGCCTATCTTGATACCGTGGTTCATCTCTCGACCGTTGACTGTCTCTGGGTTTGATTTCAGCTCTAGCATCATCCCTCGGCGGCCTCTTTTCCTGTAATTTGGGCTCCTCTCTTGGCCTTATTTCATCTCTTGGCCTGATCTCGTCTCTCGGTCTGATCTCATCTCTTGGTCTAATTTCATCTCTTGGCCTTATTTCATCTCTTGGTCTGATCTCGTCTTTTGCCGGTCTGACCTCGTCTCTTGGCCTGATTTCATCCCTTGGCCGGATTTCATCTCTTGGTCTAATCTCGTCTCTGTTTTTTACTCCTCTTGGTCTTTCTTCCTTTATCGACGCTTCTTCTGCTGCATCTTCATCTCGACCCCTAAACGGTCTCCTATTCCGAAAATTCGGCCTTCTATCCACTTCTTCTTCATCGTACGGTCTTACGTTTGGCCTTTTCGCTACCGGTCTTGTCTCGTCTTCTTCATAAGGTCTGGGATTCGGTCTGGGCCTGTCTTCTTCATCATCAGGTCTTGCAGCCGGTCTTTTTGGAGACACTCTCGTTTCTTCCTCATCAATTGGCCGTGTAGGTCGTTTGGACCCTAGTCTTGGATTCAGCTCTTCATCGTCGTAAGGGCGTGGTCGTCCGGAGTCAGCTGGTCTCTTGGCGCCGTGTCTTGGGCGCTCGTAGCGTCTGTCATCGTAGTCCTCGTCTTCTTGATCCCGTGGTCTAGGCCGCCGCTCGTATCTGGAAATGGCAGAGATATGGCTTGATTTTTTCAGTGCATTGTGAAGGTTTATAGGAATATCTACTGGTCGAGAGTAGATTTTATCTCAAAAACACTGAGTCGAGTAACACTTGAATAAGACTGAAATAGAAAGGTAAGCAAGACCTGTTGCTTTTCATTCGGGCTATGAGTTCTTTTAATTTTCGGAGGTATTTCTCGCTTCTTGTGTGCAATAAAGAATATTCTTCTTCTTCTTTGTCTATATCACAAGTAAGGCTGAGATGCAATAGTGGTTACTCAGCACGCGAAGCTCTCGCAGTTACGGAAGTCCTCACAAGCGCATCCAGTCCCAAATACTGACTCGTCGGACTATTCGTGATACCGCTATCACGTCTGATTACCATTTCAGAGGTCATGGGTCCGATTTCCTCTGGGAGACACAGTAAATTTGTACAAATAATGTTAATAGTGATTTTCAGAACCCACGACGGAGAACCTAGGATCATGAACCCGGAACTTGACAGAATTTACGCCATATACGGCCGTTTTTACATCCACGGCCATCGGTGCTAAAAATCAGTGTTAACATAAGGAAAAAAAACAGAACCCTTTTAGGATCACTTTGTTGTCCGTCCGTCCGTCCGTCCGTCTGACCCTTTATCTCGAGAACGGAGAAGGTATTAAGATGATATTAAAACCCAATATACTCATGTCTACAGTGACTTGAATACTTCTAAAGAAGTATCATTAAAAAGACATACTGCCGTTTATGCCGCAAAAACGGATATTTCGACACTCAAGGGAATTTACTTTCCATTGACCTAGAACTATGAAATTTGGCAAGTAATATGAAAACTATACATTTGCAACCAAATCATAAAACATTAGTCTTTGAAGTTCGGGAAACACTCGCGAGAGTCGATTCCTTCGATTGTAGTACGTGGGTACCTACAAGTTTGTACGGAACCCTCGGTGGGCGAGTCCGGCTCGCATTTGTTAGTTTTTCATTTGGAAAAACGATCTGCATAAAAAGGATTTGATTTATTTCCATTGGTGGGCTTAGTGTTACTGCTGCACTGGAGCCCCTTTGGAACTTTTGCTTGATTGAGGTTTTCTCGTCATAGTCATAGGCGTCATCATCATCATCAGCCATTCGACGCCCACTGCAGGACATAGGCCGCCTTCGTGGTTTTCATAACCATGACGGGTTTTGCCATAATCTCCACGCTTGGCAGGCGGGTTGGCGGTCGCACTATGCGGTTGGAATCTCAGGAAGACGCTGCCGCCCGTCTCCTGGTAATTGATTTCCTTAGTCGCCTTCTACGACATCCACGAAAGGAAATGGAGTGACACTATTCTTAATCCAGCGCCACACGGTCTGTATATAAGTAGCCCGAATACAAGTTGGAACTTTTGTCTGATTAAGGTTTACCTTTCCTCGTCGTAGTCATCGGCGTAGGGTCTGCGTTTCCTGCCGGGACGGGCTTGGGGCCGCTGGGGCCTGGGTCTTCGTCTGCCACCGCCCCTGGAAAGATGATGAGAGTCCCGTCTTACAATCGATCAATCAGCCCGTAATCGTCTACTGCTAGACATAGGCCTCCCATGAGGTACGCCACTTCTTTCTGCCCTGGGCCATCCTCATACAGCCGCTGAAAACAATCTGCCGCAGATCTGTTCATGCGCAAAAGGTCCAATTCGCAAAATGTCCAGCAGACTCAAAACGTCCAAATCGCATAAAGGCTGGAATCACGGGATTAACACCAACATACCAAAACCGGCAAATTTCTATGTTTTTCTCGGAAATTGATCAAAGAAGCGAACTTTTATAACAGACAGATAAGTCACAGTCTCTTGTATAAGAATCGTAGAAGAACTGCAGTCATCAACTTTGAAACCAAATGCAAAAAAAAAATTTAAAAAAATTTAGTGAAAAAAAGATTCGTGTCGTTGATTTTATTAAAAAGATTATTTACCTGCGGCTACTTTCGTAGATTCCTTAGTTTTTCGTTTATCATAATTATAATAAATTATACTACACAACAGAGATGATAAAATCATCATAATCATGAGCAGCCTATATACGTCCCACTGTAGTGCACAGGTTTTCTCTCAGAGAGAGTATGGGCTTAATCACCACACGTGCCCACCGCGGATTGGCGATTTCAAGCGCCGAGGTATGTGAATAGCTCAGACACCCAGGTTTCCTCACGATGTTTTCCTTCACCGTTATCGAGTGCTACTGCTACTATAACTTCACAAATGCACATAACTTAGAAAACAAAGTCATAGGTACATGCCCGCACTGGGAACCAAACCTGGGTCTCTCGCTTCCGAGTCCAATGTTCTACCCACTAGGCTACCACCGCTCGATTACAGCGGTGCATGATATTATGCAAGATTGAACGAGGTGAAGTTAGTAGCGATAGATAGGCCGGGTGGGGACCCACCGATGACGTCAATGGGCTGGCGCTGCTGACGTCACACCAGTTCAGTAGTCCATTAGTTACTTAGGTGAAGAAGAGATCGCGCTAACAAAGGGTGTTAGTGTTATTATTATTATACTTTATTGCACACACAAGAATAGAGTACAGGAAAGGTAACAAAAGAAAGTACATGTACAAAGGCGAGCTTATCTCTGTAAGAGATTTCTTCCAGCAAACCTTGGGGAGTCGGAGTTATGTGGAAGTGATTATTATTATGGCCCGCACCCAAGGATGTTCGGTAAAACGTTCTTGTCCGTACCTTTCCTCATAGTCGTAGTCGTCTCTCGCCGGATAATAGTAATCGTCGTCGTAGTAGTCGCTGCGATAGTAGGGACGGCGGCGGGCGGGGCGCTGGGGGCGGGGGGGCGCTGGTGTGGTGGTCGTCGTGGTGGTGGTGGTCGACGGTGGCGCGGCGGCGGTCGTGGCCTTGTACAGGGCCTCGTTTCTAGAAGGGAGTGATCGGTTGATTACACTAGAATCGAAAGGATGTTAACATCAGATAAGATGTATTTATTTGTAAAACATACGTATGCATTAGTAGGTATGAGGTGTTATAAAATATAAATCTATTGTTCCAGCATACCTTTAATATTTGTAAGCGTAGCTTTTTAATATTTTCCTATATATGTCCCTCTATAGGGCACAGGCTTACTCTCAGGGAGGGTAGGGCTTAATCACCACGCGTGCCCACCGCGGATTGGCGATTTCAAGCGCTGAGGTATGTGAATAGCTCAGACACCCAGGTTTCCTCACGATGTTTTTCCTTCACCGTTAGCGAGTGGTATTGCCACTATAACTTCACAAATGTACATAACTTAGAAAGAAAAGTCATAGGTACATGCCCGCACTGGGAATCGAACCTGTGTCTCCCGCTTCAGAATCCAATGTTCAACCCACTAGGCTACCACCGCTTTACGTAGGAACCAACTGATGTATTATATTTTCACATGATTTGAGAAAATGGGATCAGAGTAAGGTTTTTGTTGTGAAACATTTCGGTAACTCATTTGCATTAAGTGTCAAGGGGCGAGTGTCTTCACTTAGTTAAAGGGAAAGACTGGCTCGTCACGAACAGGTTTTCTTAGTTCGAGAGCAAGGGCTTCAAAATTTACTGTGGCAAATTGCATAATCATCATGATCATCAGCCAATCGACGCCATCGAATTTTCATAATCATGAGGGGTTTTGCCATAATCGCCACGCTCGGCAGGCGGGTTGGCGGTCGCAGTGTGCGGTTGGAATCTCAGGAAGACGCTGCTGCCCGTCTCCTGGCAATTGATTTCCTCAGCCGCCTTCTACGATATCCACGGAAGGAAATGGAGTGACGCTAATCTTAATCCGACGCCACACGGAGCATTGCATAAGGATATTTGTATTTGGTAGTAGGGGGTCACTTGCCAAAGCCGCATGCATCGAAAACATGTCGCCTCGACAAGGGCTGTAACTCTTTTTCTCCTTTACAAACTCGACTCCAAGGCAGGTTGCACTGTGTAGTGACATTCGCCAAATAGGATGTGAGTTCTTCATCATCATCATCATTCAGCCACAAGAAGTCCACTGCTGGAAATAGGCCTACTCCATGGATTTCCAAAGAGACTGCTTGGAAGCGGTGAGTTCTTCACGTCGTAATAAATTTCATATCTTTGGAGTCTCCGCACAAAGTCAATCCTCACCTGTTCCAGTAGTTGGGCGAGTTCTTGCAGTCCACCTCGGAGACGAACTGACAGATGAAGGTCTTCTGGTCGAAGGCCGTGTAGTTGGCACAGAGGAAGTCGTCACGACGCCCGTACAGGCAGTGGTGGTAGATCTGGGAAATAAGAAAGCGAAGGGCAAGATAAAAAGTAGCCGGAACTGGCGGGCGTGCATGCAGCGAGTCATTCATGAAGTGAAATCCCGGCAGGTAGTGAGGATTACGTAGGTACTTTTGTGAATTAGTAGCAGCAATACCCGTGGAAAGAGAAAAAGAAAAACGCCACGAGGAAACCAGTGTCTCGGGAGTTCAGATATCTTAGTTAAACCCGCTTAAGTCCCTCAGGAAGTTGGGTTGGAATCTTGATACTTTTGAGCAACAGCAACCCATCATGGCGACCTTCGAACTTTAAGTCGATAAGCTTGGTCTGTACAGTCGCGTAGAAACTATAGTTGGACAGGTCAAATCCATTCAGTTCTTCACGAGGTTAGGTTGGGTTAAGTTGCATTTGGAGATTAGAAGGAAAATCCCCTTGGGCTGGGATGGAAAGACCCAGAAGTCGCCGCTCAAGACCGCATCAAGTGGAGACCTATAGGCCCTATTGCCAGATTTACACAGAAAGGACGTGGGGCGAGGGCGCGGAAAAGATGCGTCTTTCTAATTTACTTTCACACAAAATGTGCTGAAGGGACAACAGGATATAAGTAAGTTAGATTTGACTCCTTGACATACCTGACACTTATGAGCAACAGACGCGTAGAACCCATCATGGAGGCCATCGCACTTGAAGTCGATCAGCTCGGTCGGTACAGTCGCGTAGAAGGGGTAGTCGGAGAGGTTAAACCCGTTCAGCTCCCGGGGGAGGTTGGGGTCGTACACGTAGTCGATTTGGGGTATGCCGGTGAGCTTGCTGTTGGTGGTGTTGGCTGGGGCGTCGTTGCCCTCGGCCGTTGTGTCCATCTGGAAGGGGGCGAGTTGTGGGTCAAGAAACTGTCCGCCGTCTATGCCTAACGCTAGTGGCATTTTTCCGAGCGGTTCCGTGCTTCGCAAGGCACGTTAAGCTGTTGGTGCTGGCTGCGGTCGATAGATGGCAGTCGTTAAGCCAAGTCAGAGGCCTTAGGGCGGCTTGAAAACTTCTGACAGTAGACGAGCCACTAGTCTACAAGCCTCCACCAATCCGGACTTGGCCCCCGTGGTGGAGTATGGCCTATACCTTCCTCAGGGAAGAGACCCGTGCCCCTCGGTGGGGACATAATGGGTTGATGATGATGATGATGAAACTGTCAGCCAACGTAAAGGGACAAAAAAAAGACTAAAGACTAGATTGGCATTCCTTTTGCCTATATCATGGAAAAAGAAAGTAAAAACTAAAACCTATTTTTTCTGGTTTTATAGTCGCACAAATGTTTTTGGCGGTGACGTGAACATAGAGACAGATCGTTTGCACATCGCTTACTGTCTTTGCAGTGTATGTGTGAGTAATTGACTACTTTAGTAATTGTCTAATAGTAATTTACTATGCATCATACTACGTCAATTACTCACACATACACTGTAAAGACAGCAAACGATGTGCAAACGATCTGTGACTATGTTCACGTTACCGCCAAAAAGATCTGTGCGGACTATACATGTCTCGAAAAATATTAAAAATCGAATAAGTTTAAAAATATATATATATATTTAAATATTGAATTCTGAGAAAAGATCTACTTTATCTTTAAACATGGACTCTTTAATGCAATTAAAAAACTTTTTTGCAAATTCTCCATTAAAAATACAATGTTTTAGATCTATTACAATACATTATTTTTGTGCTGGTGAAAATATATTTCATATCAAGAATGTTTCCGGGTTTATTATCATGAGTAATTTAATCGATAGAGAATACATAAATTACTGCTAAAATAACCATTTAACGTGTAATTTCGAGATTTAACTTACAATGTGTTTCAGATAGGTACCTACCTCAGATCTTGATAGGTACCTGCTGGTGGGCACCTATCAAGTACGCGTGGTAATTAAGCCCATACTCTCTCCCTGAGAGAAAGCCTGTGCCCTACAGTGGGACGTATATAAGCTGCTCATGTGTGTTCAGAGGTCCCTTAACCACTCGTCTGCCGCGACACAGATCTGTGTCCAACTTAGTATGGGCCACCTATACGTTGCGTTCCGCGAGGGCAGTTCAGGAGTTAAAGCCTCACCTGACTCCCACCCTCAGGCTCGGCGGCCTCCTCAGCTGCAGGCGTGGTGGTGCTGGTGGACTTGGCGAAGATGAGCGACGTGGCGCGCTTGGCCGAGGCTGCGGCCAGCTGATTGGCTACTAGGACAAGCGCTACGCCTGAAACGAGAAAAGGAAGCTGGTTATTTGAGGTTGAACTGTACTTGGCTTATGTAGCCTATATACGTCCCTCTAAAGGGCACGGGTCCTCTCTCAGACATAGAGAGTATGGGCTTAATCATCACTTGGTCCCACCGGGGATTGGCGATTTTAAGCGCTAAGGTGTGTGTAAGGTGTTCGCAGTTAGTGAGTGGTATATAGCGTTGGTAGCCTAGTGGACTCGGAAGCGGGAGACCCAAGTTCGATTCAATACCCTAACTATGAAGGAAAACATCGTGAGAAATCCTGATTGTGTAAAGTGTTCAGATACAGAATCTTTAAGCAACTGCAAGGCTGCCGCTGCTACTGTGTAGGCATATATAAAATATTCCTTTTAGTTGACCTCTTTAAGAGCAATTCGGAGAAATTCGAAGGTCGGCACGTTAATTTTAGCGGAATAACCGGACCCGACATCTTTAACTGTCACGTGTTTTTCCTGTTACGTTAGGTTTTTCCTTCTAAGTCGTTTTGCCAATAAGTAGCTGGCTGAGCGAAACAGATCGTGGCAAGTGGCAGAGACCCTGGTCTCCGCCTGCCCCTCCGGGATACAGGCGTGAGTTTGTGTCATAGCTGGTTGAAGTTGAAGTACACTCTGCGCCAGATGAACGATCCCAGAGATTATTCTCTCAAGACGAGAAGTTAAAATTGGAAGGAAGAGAGATATAAAGGTAGAGATAAATAACATAGGCCGACTAGCGCCAAGTCGCTGGATAGGTAAATAAGGGGACAATTACTTATCCAGGGATAAACAAATAATCGTCAGCTGCCCTTTGTGGCAACTTAGACACACCACAGGCTACATCTATGGTATTTAGTTTTCTTTCTGTTGTTGTACATATAATGTTACTTATCTGCTTATTTTATTTCTGTGATGTGTCTTGTTGGTGCAATAAATGTCTTTCTTCTTACATAAGCAGCCTATATACGTCCCACTGTAGGGCACATGCCTTCTCTCAGAGAGAGAGTATGGGCTTAATCACCACGCGTGCCCACCGCGGATTGGCGATTTAATGCGATGAGATCAGACACTCATGTTTCCTCAGGACCGTGTGAATCGGATACGTTATTCGCAATTAACTTGCGAGAAAAGCGTTTTTTATTTAATCTGTAGAATAATTATATTGCCATGTTTTTGTTCAGATGTGTTTCATTTATAGGGATTACAAATATAAAACCTGTGAACAGAAACATGGAACAAAACAATGTTAGAGGTATATAAAGAAAGCGTTTTTCTCCGGAGTTATTGTGGGTTGAAATGTTTCTGCATCACACAGTCCAATTAATCTATGGATGACTCTGCAAATATCGTGATGGAACATTGTTTTGACATTGGAAATGACTTTTCGTTAGTGCGATCCCCTTATATCTCGGACAGTTGTGAAGATATGATATTAATAAAAAGCGATCAAAAGACGCGTATTTACAAGAGCTGCAAGGTACAGAATTATTCGATAAAGTCAAAAACGAAAAAAGTTATGGCGGAAATAGTGAAAAAAAATAAAATTTTTCGAATTTTTCATTTTGTCGCTGGATATTTTGGAAACGAGGAATGATATCAAAAATTTGATAAAAAATTCCCCTGGACGATTTCGTTAGCTACAATTTGAGCTTAAAACAAAGCCGATCGATCGGATTCAGGGTTGGCCCTGTAGCCTAACCTGTTTGAAAACCGTCAAAAAGTCAGAAAGACATTTTTCACATGACATTTTATGACTCGATTCATTTCCAATGTGCTCGATAGTCGTGTGAGGCACGAAATCTGTGAACATTTTTGGACTAATTCACTGGATAGCTGTCAGATATCGTTGGCGCAAGCCCGCCCAAGAACGTCTTGAGCCATGACATTTGCAGAGCTATCCATAGACAAATCGTGTGAGTGAAAACCCTGTCAACCACATAATTTGTCTGTTTATCACTGTAGAAGTATTTATCTCCTTAAGTACCTACTTACTCATCCAGTGATTTAGAGCATAAGCATAAGTGCAAAATAAAGTTAGTTACAGGCGAAGAGAAAAGTACTTACAAAATAAGCTCAATCCTAGACATCTGTGTCGGGATCGCTTCATTTTGCCAGTGTCACCTGTGGACAAACAAATATAACATTATTTTAAAGGAACTAATTAAGGTCACCCTGTATATCTGTGTACAGGTTTGCCTCTAAAATGCGCCGAGTAGAGTATGTGTTTTACACCAAATATTGTTTTCTACGAAATAAACGAATATAAAGCTACTATTTCCATTACATTTTTCTGGGCAAAAACATTATTCTACTAAACGTGTTCTACCTAAGTCGCAACCCTCAGTAGGTAAGTCGTTGTTCTGTGTTTATGATTTTAAAGAAAAAAATCGTAGAAATTCTTAAAAAACAGGGCGTGTGCTTTATGTGCGTATGACGACATTATAGAAGTGAGATTTTCGGCATCACTGACCACCGAGCACACTTTGTGCCAAAGGGCTACTATAACATTAAAGATTATTTAGATGACAATGATGTCTTGAATTTGAGCCAGTTCAATGCATGAGTTCCAGGTTTTAGAATATTTGTATTAAGTTCTGTTAATTGTCCATTTTTTCTTGAAAATTATCTATATTTTGAAATGGACACATAGTTTAAACTTGTAACGTTCATTAAGTCGCAGTTTCTGTGCAAATTTGAATATTTTTTTTAAATTGAATTGAATTCTAATTGGATTCCGAGTATACCCGATGCAGCGCCACCGACAACTGGATCCGAGTATACCCGATTCAGCGTCAACGATTGACTGGCCCCGAGTATACCCGATTCAGCGTCACCGGCCCGAGCGTGACGAGCACGCAAACTGACCTAGAGATTGCATTTGAAAAAGAAATAATTGAAAATGGAACAAACCTTTGTGGAAGAAAATTTGTAAGTGACAAACTCTAACGGACATTTTAACAAGAATTGCGCATTATAGAAATAATCCCCGTACAGTTGACAGCCCATCAACGTTGCAATTTAATCAGTCACGGACGATTTTGCAACAAAAATGTCAAGGTTGATCTGCTGCTGACAGTACAGCCTGTTTGTGTGTATTGACGTTAACTATTGTATTATGTTTGTTAGGGCTAGTTATGTTTACAAACTGGTGATGGAGACAGTGTTGGAGGTATGTATCAGGTTGACTAAATACCCTTAGTTTCTTCTAATTCTAATTCTTTCACATTGTGCTTTATTTTCTTGTTAAATAATCTGCTACATACCGACACGTTGGAGTGACAAATAAACTTGTTAATTTGTCTACAATTTCTATAGTGTAATTATCATGACTACAAGAACACATGTATTATAGTCAGAAACGGCATAAGGTTTTATGACGTTAAGCCTTGCATTGTTGTCGTGTGTAGCTTAAAGATAACTAGTTGAGAGCGTGGGCAGTCTGTCTATCGATATCGATAGAGTGTAACAAGAGGCTTATGGGAAGGATTTCAGATTCGGCAATCGGGTTTTTTTAGTTTTGATAGCAGGTACTTTTTTTTTAATTTCCTATTTTTTTGACGCTATCGGGGAAACTCCTTTTGTGGATTATGTTATAAATTCTTTTTTTGTCTCGTTTTATCATACACGCTGGGTGCGTTGAAAGCCGCGGTTATGTGATTACTACTATTACGTACTAATTTTAAGTATGACTATTACTTTTAAGTATGTACAGACGTAAATAAAAAAATCAGTTCAGTAATCTCGCTTCCAGTTGAGAAATCTGGTTTAACAAAATGCGCGAATAATGAGTAGGTACCGCCCTCGTCGTCTAACAGAACACTGACCCAACCCGCGGCGCGCACGCACCGGTAAGGCTGGCTACTAATAGTTCTAATATCATATTTTGGTCTGTGTCGACATATTTTAGGAAAGTGCCTTTAAAAAAAATAGCGTTCTTGAGGAATGGACTGAATGAAAACGGAAAAACGATGCACATATAATAGGAAAATAGCAGAATAAATGGGCAATGATTTGGTGGCAGCAAGAATGTTACAAAGATGAGTGACACGAGAGAGAAAAGTCAATAAAAGGAAAAAAATAAAAACATCATCATAAAATATGATTCCAAGGAGTCTTCAACAAGCGTATTCGATAGCTTTTGCTAAGGCACATTAATTTTGCTATGGCTTTCAGACCACCCAAAATTCATGGTGTATGTAGCTATGTTTTTGCTCCGTCATTCCCTGCATATGCATCATAATCACCACCACCTTTTCACCTATCATCTATCGATAACTACCCCATCCCAACACTATACTAAATTTACAAGACATACGCCAAACTAAACAATAGCATAGATTTCGCGATATACGCACAATATCCTATCTTTGTTCCTCTAGCAGTGGTGGTATAGTGGTTAAAACAGCTGCCTTAGAACAAAGAGGTCCTGGTTCGATCTTGAGCTTGACTTTGATACACCAAGGTCTTTGCTATCTAAATTACGTACATCCGTGAATCCGTAGTAGCCACCCGCTAAACTCGCTAACTGTGAAGGTAAATATCGTGAGGAAACCTGAGTAGCTGGGATATTCACATGCCTCGGTGCTAGAAATTGTTAATTCGCGGTAGACACGCGTGGTGAAGCCCAAACCACCTCTCTTTCTCCTACAGAGAGAATTCTTGTGTCAGACCCTGTGCTACCCCAACCACTGACGTCAATAATTGCGTTGAAAATATGTTATAACTTCTGAAATAAGCCTGCTTATATAATTTTATGACAAAAAGTAACTTACTAACTTTGGAAACCTGAAATTTCTCATAAGAAATCTATCCGACTTTAGACGAGTTGTCAACTAGAGTTAATATTTCTTATGCAAAATTTCAGTTTTGTGAAGTTGGTAGGTTACTTTTTGTCACAACAATATGTAAGAGGGCTTATTCCAGAAGTTATTACATATTTATATTTATACAAAATGTGCTTTATTTCATTTAGTTCGAAACGAAAAATGCATTATTGTGTCTACACGGTCTATCACTACTTAAAATAAAAATAAAATGAAACAAAAAAAAAACTACGGCATCCAGCGAATTTTGATATAAGGGCCGGTAAGGGACGTCCCAGGTGGACAAACTCCGACTAAGTATGGGGTGTAGGGCAGGATAAAAGACACCCCATACTCCATACGAGTATACAGCGACCGTATTTAATTTTTGAAAGACTAAGTTTGGAGTCCGAATCCGATCTCAGAAACGGCTCGAACAATTTTCATGAAATTTAGTACGCAGAGGTTTTTGGGGACTATACATCGATATAGCTTGGTTTCATTTTTAGAAAACGTCGTTTTATCCGTGTTTTTAGGCAATGAACAACTGCTGAAGTGTCATTAGAATACGAAGGTAAATTTCGCCATCATGTACAAGGTTGTAATAGCTCAGGTGAGAAATCGGGCAGTCCCGAAACCAGAAAACCCCGATTCCAGTTCGGTTATTTTATTTCCCTTCTTTTTTCATCGAGTCTAAATACAATTTAAAAAAAACACGATAAAAAAAACGGGTGAGTCCGTCTCGCACTTGGCCGGTTTCTTATCTCCGTGTGAAGTATGTTTAATTGTCTTCGTGTTTACCGATTGTGGACACAAGAATATTATCGAGCAGCCTGCGGTCGCGCGGTAAGAGGGCGCGGTCGTTGACCTTGCGCCGGCGCAGGTACTGGCGCGGACTAAAGTTTATGGGGTCCTAAGATGTTCGTGACGTCAGACGTACATAATTACGGGTTGTAATAATATCCCTGTATTGCAGAAAGGTCCGGCGGAGCTTAAAGGTCACCGTGAGAAAAAAAAAACACATTTTAAAGGTGCAAGGTCAGTAAATACAATGCTACAACGCTACTTTTGTGAATAAGAATAAGATTTTCTAACGATTGTTTCTCATGTGAAACACATCACTGACCAAAAGAAAAAAATAACCAAGTGAAACTGGATGCGGGCAATTATCAGTTGTTCCAACTGCCTGCCCGTCTACAAATAATAATAATAATAATAATAATAAGAAGATTGAATATTTTTTTAAATAAAAAACGCCAAAATGTTGACATCTTCTGTAAAAAAAATATAGCCTCTTCTACGTTTGCACAGTTTAGGATTCGTATAAGCCTGCAACAGATCTCCTAATTTTCATTTTGGATGATCGCAGTCGATGACGTACTTCTGGTTTTGTGCAATTAGTTTTTTTTCTTTTTTAAATTAAGCTTTACAATTAATTAAAACCGCCAAATCGAAATTTTTGGCACAGCCTCTCAAAATTACTTGATATAAAAAAATATGAAAATGGACCTTTTTTATAAAACACTGCTCATTAGCTTTTATACAAGTGATAGTATTGTGTGGAAGTTATTTATTGAACTTATTATTTATTTACGCCCCGTTGCTCTAGCCCTTAAGGCGTCTAACTACCAAAACAGAGGTTGTGAGTTCGATTCCCACTGGCAGCCGCCGCACCTTTGTACAAAAAGCCTCAGTCTGGGTGTATTTCCTTGTTTGTGATGCCCTTGCCTGGTTGCCATAGCACAGGGTATCCTAGTCTGGGACCGGAACGAGTGATTGTGTTGTGTGGAAGTTATTTTTATCATTATTATTATTAGGTGGTACTTTTCCACTCGCCTGTACCTCGCCGTGGCGTCCTTGCCTGCTACAAAGTAACAGCAGGGTCTGCAAGCATACAGTTACTTTGCCTTGGTCGTTATTAACACTTGTCGCCGTACTGTACTTCTGACATTATTGGCCTAAAGCCTTGTTTATACGAAGCCATCGCTGACTGCCAGCACTGGCTTGGTGTTGGCCTTGTATAAATAGTTTTTCATGCCAAGCCAGCGCTGGCTGACAGCGCTGGTGAAACTAGAGCGTCCGTCTATTTTTCAAGCCAGTGATCTCCGCCCGCTAACCCCTCAAGCCTCGCGCCAGCCATGTGCGTTTGTTTTGCTTAGAATTTCCGCGACACGATGCAGGCTGACTGGCTTCATCTAAACAACACGAGACAAGCACGCGGTGGCTTGTAGAACTGGCGCCAGCGCACTGGCTTCGTATAAACCATACTTAAGGTCCCGGGGGCGAGTCTTTAAATTGTACAGCAATGGTGGCTGTTGGTAGTCCAGTAACCAATCGCATTCCAATGGTACAGCCCGTCCAACTTAACTCGGCGCCTCGCGCTATTCGATCTTCTTCGCGAGAGATGCCTATTTAATTTGCACGTGTCATTCCATTGGAATGATATTCTACTGCTATTGCTATGTAGACTACCAAATAGAGGCAAATAACAGCGATTGTCGAGTGTTAATGCCGCATCGTATTGTGCCAACTGATACCTACGACTTGTTACGACTTGTTAGACGCACACACAAAAATATATGTTTCTAAAAATAAATGTCGTTTTATAAAAGCGGTATAACGCCGGCTTCTCATTCGGAAGGTCGTAGGTTGGAATTCCGGCATATACCAATGACTTTGTTTGGTTACGTACATTTTTGAAGTTAAAGTAGCAATACCACTCGCTAACCGTGAAGGAAAACATCGTGAGGAAACCTGTGTGTCTGAGGTGTTCACATACGTCAGCGCTTGAAATTGCCAATCCGCGGTGGGCACGTGAGGTGATTAAGCCTCTATCATTCTCTCTCTATGGGAAGTAGAAGTCTGCATTATTAAGCCAAAAGTTAGCATGGATGTTTGATATAATGTTTTTTTCGTAAACTTGTCAGGGCGTCTGAACGGAGCTGGATGAAATTTGGCACAGAGAACATAGATATAATCGGGTCTCTTCTGGGTATAATTTCGAGTATAGGAAAAACATATTTCATCATACAGAGTGATGAAACGCTTCAGACATTACGCCTGTGACATGAGGTGATAGCGCAGAGGCATCACTGAAACTTGTTTCAAGAGCCAGAATCGGAAGACAAAATGTTAAGGGGGTCCAGGGAGTAACACTTTGCAAAAAGTGTCATTACAATCTCTGAATCATGTTAACAGTGATTTTTAGGAACCCATAGCCCGTGGCCGTACATCTAAGGCAAAATACTTGGGACTACAGATAGCATTAACGATAGAAACGGCCGTTTTTTTTACTCCCTGGAACCCCTTAACACATGTTACAGAATAACAGCAACATATGAAAGAGAGGGCCCATTACAATACTCTACTTATATAAAAATCTCGTGTCACAGTGTTTGTTATCGAACTCCTCCGAAACGGCTTCACCGATTTTTATGATTATTTTTTTTTGTATATGTGGTAGGTCGGAAAATAGGTCGTAGCCTAATTAATATGGCGAAACAAGGTTTGGCGAGTCACCTAGTGAATATATAATAACGTTGACTAGGTATATACGTCCCACTGTAGGGCACAGGCCTTCTCTCAGAGAGAGAGTAATGGCTTAATTACAGCGCGTGCCCACCACGGATTGCGAATTTCAAATAAAAAACATCATAATAAATAAATATATGTTACAGCCAAAGTAATAAATCTGGATATTATACATAATGACTGGTCATTATATATAATGTCTACTCAGATTAGATAAAGTGATAATTAACACAAAATTAATCACATTTACTAGCAATTTTATTTAATATCATATTAATATCATAATGTAGGGTACCTATGACTTTTCCATGCACCAACCTTGTTTAAGTTTGACACAAAACTAAGTTTTTTAGTGAAGTATTTTTTTTCGCTTTTATATAAAAAAAAAAGAACTAACACCCGAAGTTTCAGGAACTTCGAACCTATTTTTGCTTATGTGTACTGACCTAACAAACAAAATGCGAAATATAAATTTAATCAAACAATTATTTGCTATATAACACTTGCCAAAATAAAACGTTAGCATAATAATTTATTACTTTGTCTAGTGAATTTGGCTTTTATATATAATGACCAGTCATTATGTATAATAGCTATTTAATCACTTTGGCTGTAACATATATATAACTTAATAACTAGTTTCTAGCCGCCACAAATAAGCTGAGTACAATCGCCGCTTTCAGATAAACCAAATAGGTTTCCGAGAGCGGCTATATATCTAGCTATTGAAAAAAAAATGTAAATTAATTATTTTCAAAATAAAAAAAAAAAGGAGAAAATAGTTTATAGACCGCACAGATCTTTTTGGCGGTAGCGTGAACATAGTCACAGATAGTTTGCAGTATACAGTGTTTACAGTATATGTGTTAGTAATTGAGGTAGTGTGATGCGTAGTAAATTACTATTAGTCAATTGCTAAAGTAGTAAATAACTAACACATACACTGTAAAGACAGTAAGCGATGTGCAAAATATCTGTGACTATGTTCACGTTACCGCCAAAAAGATTTGTGCGAACTATACGGTGACAAATTGAAAAAAAAAAAATGGTGCTCTACACTACTGAGCGAAAGAGCTTCGTTTGGACCGTGACAATTGGCAAAACCTGGCTGCTACCTACCCCTCCAGGATACAGGCGTAGGCTTATATAATATACTATTGTGCTAGAGCCTTCAGGCAAAAGAGCATCTCAAATGCATCTTCTAGTTAATCGAACCGAGAACAACGTCTTCGCGTGCCTTACTAGTCTAGCGGACTGCCAAAACAGAAGTCGTGGGTTTAATTCCTGCCGGAGATCGTCGAACTGCACGAAATGGTCACAGTTTTTGTGCCTTCCACGTTTATCATGTCCTTGCCCGTTTAGCAAAGCACAGGGCAGCTGTCCCAAAAATAAACACGGTAAGGGACATTTCTTTCAAAACCGAGACGTTTCCACTATTTGTTACTAGTTGCTTCCAGTAACCGATAGTGGAAATATCTCGGTTTTGAAAAAAAAAATCCCTTATCGTGTTTATTTTTGGGACAGCCAAGGGTCCAGGGACCAGAACAAGTGATTGCGTGGTGTGGAAGTGAAATCTCTGTCTCTCCTCAGTCACCTCAATCTCCAGTCTGGTTCCTTTTTCCTCTCTGAGCTGAGCACGCCCTCTTCTCTGGATAGCGGCATAATACCAGCGCTGGAGTGTCTCCAAACCTCCAGCACGTGCTGAGCCGGAGCCCATTTGCATTGGCCATACCCTGGCATAGATTTACGTTATTGTATTTCTGGCACTTGCCGCACGTTGTATGGCACGTTATATCTTGTTTGTGTCGGCTTTGTTACATTTACCCCTTTATTTTTTGGTTTGTGAACGTGTTATGTGTGTGTGTGAAAATGTAAATAAATGGTTTATCTATTTATCTCTCTAAAAATAATCCAAAGCTGTAGTTCTGTAGCACACCACCGCGAGGCATGTCCAATAGTGAAAGTCTAGGCCCAGCCAGCCAAGCGTGGCGGCTTCGATTCTCGGCTGATACAATGCGTTTGTTAAGTACCTACGTACACACGTAGTAAAAGGAACACGCGTAGTAAAAGAGTAAAATGCGATAAAATATTGGGTACGCATTAAGTAACCGTGAGGAAACCTGAGTGTCTGAGGTGTTCGCATAACTCTGCGCTTAAAATTGCCAATCCGCGGTAGGCCGCGTGGTAGATAATTGAGGCTGGGCTCTCCGACATCAGGTGCTTTAAAATACATTTTACTCTCTTCTTCTTTTTTTACATGAAAAAATATATACTACTTTTCGAAGTCCTTTATTTAAACTTTAGAGCATCAAAAAAAATCGTAATCACGAGTCCAAATCACTAGATATCACTAAATATTGTCCAATATCACTAGATATTGTTATTAATTTTATGGTTTTATTTGAGTTTTGGCAAAAAAAATATTATATTCTTTTTGTTGCACTAACCCGTGCTGAGGACCATTTTTAAAACCTATTTGGAGGCTAAAAATTCCACCCATGCCGGGACCTCTGGCTAACCGTGCCAGCGCTCTTCCAACTGAGCTAATGGGCAAGTGCACGCATCAGTGGAATTTCGAGCCTCTTTACAAACTTCTCTGTATTACGTACAGGCAGCGGCATCTGGCCGAAGCAATTTACATCACTTGGACGCCCGTTAGATGTTTCAATTCTAGACAACAACAATAATAATAGCTTCCACACAACACATTCACTGGTCCCGGTCCCAAACTAGGATACCCTGTGCTATAGTAACCAGGCAAGGACATCACAAACATGGAAATACATCCAGACTGATTCCAGTTGTACAAATGTACAATTCCAGTGGGAATCGAGCCCACGACCTCCGGCATAGTAATCAGACGTGACGCCGCTAGACCAACGAGGCAAAGCAATAAATTATTGCATCCATGTCACGAGCACATGTCTGCATCACAAGTTGTGCAAGCGATTGGCGCGTCCAAGGCTCAGTCGTGATGAGAGGTCTGTTTACCCATCTATTGAGGTCGACATCGGGAGCTGCCATTGCAAAACTCTCGCCTCTCCAAATTCACTCTTCGAACTAAAAATTGGCTTTTTGCATCTACACAACGAGATGATTTATACCGCGTTCACTTCACTCACACTAGATGGGTGAAGGGACTACTCGGACGGAGACCTAGATGGAGTAGGCTTGCCCAGCACCTATACCCTCCTGACAGCTTAGTCGCCCTAGCCCACAGAAAAGACAAGTCAATACGTGCGGAGCCAACCAAGCCGCGGGTTTCCTCACGATCTTTTCCTTCACAGTTAGCGTGTGGTATTGCTACTACTTCCGTGTGGCGCGGGATTAAGAATAGCGTCACTCCATTTCCTCCCGTGGATGTCGTAGAAGGCGACTAAGGAAATAAATTACCAGGAGATGGGCAGCAGCGTGTTCCTGAGACTCCAACCACATACTGCGATCGCCAACCCGCCTGCCAAGCTTGGCGATTATGCCAAACCCCTCATGGTTATGAAAACCATGAGGGAGGCCTATGTCCTGCAGTGGGCCTCAAATGGCTGATGATGATGATGATTGCTACTACAAATTCGCAGATGTACGTAACTTTGAAAATATACAAATTCATAGGTACATGCCCGCACTGGGAATCGAACCTGGCCCTCCCGCTTCCGAGTCCATCGTTCTACCCACTGGGCTACCACCGCGATTTTTGTGACTAATCTGAGTTCACAGAAGGGGTTTTTCAGAGTTATGGCTCCACGTATCCACGCTCCGTTAAAGTTTCTAAATGACACCGAACCCCCAAGAAAAAAAAAACAAATAAATACTGAACAAACCAGCGTTGCCAACTCTAGTCTTAGAATAGTACTAGAAGAACTATAAAAATTGGTAGAAATTGGAAGATTTAAAAATGGAAAGTTTGTAGATCTACATACCCTTCAAAAATAGTTCAGATAATAATGTAAGAAATGTCCGTATGGCAATGCATTATATTATGTAGATTTTGTCGCAAACTGACGCCACTCGACCGTCGAATGGCGAACCTGGACTGTCACGTCACAGTACAACGAGCCGGCGGAGTGTCAAGAAGACTTACAGGGGATTGAACCTATAGCACGATACTCCAAGCTTCTTATTATCACCTCAGTCATGTCGAGTCCATTCGTACGAAACGCGTACTAACACACGGTTTCTCGTATACAATGCATCGGTTAAGCTATTGTCGGCAGCTGTCAGTTCTATTTTTGTATGCGCTTTGGCCAACTGTAGAATAACATATTGTCAGCGTAGGAGAACTGGAAATAATGAAATAATGTCACATGTTAGTTGCGTGTCAGGGTCAGGGCAAATGTGCCATTATACATTCATATCGTAACATTCTAGCACCTAAATTACGAACGTAATGTCGACCACTGATCAAGCTTTGCATTTCCGTGGCAATGTCGACCGTACAGAAAATGAATTAAGTGTACGCGTTCAAATATTGATTTACTGTTGAATAAATAAATAAATAGCTTCCACGCAACATTACCACCAGTCATCATCATGATCAGCGTTGGTTTTTATAACCAATAAGGGGTTATGCCATAGTCGCCACGCTTGGCAGGCGGGTTGGCGATCGCAGTGTGCGGTTGGAATCTCAGGAAGACGCCGCTGCCCGTTTCCTGGTAATTGATTTCCTTAGTCGCCTTCTACGAAATCCACGGAAGGAAATGGAGTGACGCTATTCTTAATCCGGCGCCTGTCGAGGTCCCAAACTAGGATACCCTGCGCTATGGTAAGCAAGCAAGGACACTAATAACATCGAAATACACCCAGACTGAAGCCATTTCTACAAATCAAGGAAGACGACCTCTAATGAGAATCAAGCCCACCACCTCTAGGCCCAGTTTCATAAAACTACAATTCGTAGCTTATTATGACATTTCGAGGTGCATTGCGTAGCAGAGTCTACTTCTTACTCTATGGGTTAAATGACTTTGCAATGTACACCGAATTGTCGTATAGTAAACCATGAATTGTAGTTTTATGAGACAGGCCCCTGGTAGTCAAGCGTGTTAACCGCTCGACCATTGAGAGAGTCGGTATCAGTCAGCCAGTATCTTCTTCTCCAGAGGAGGTTAGCAACCAATTCAGCTGTCTCGCTTTGTGTGGCTGCCATTGCAAAAAATATTGTCCTCTACAACTTGTAACGCTGGGTAAAATTGCTGGCAAGAGACGCGTAGACCGGAGAAAAAAATCCTGGTTGAAAAACCTACGGGAGCGGACTGGAATCGCAAGTGTTGCCGAGCTCTTCCGCCTTGCGAGAGACAGAGATAAATGCGCCGAGCTGACTGCCAGCCTTAGCTAGTCGGAGAGGCATCATAAGAAGAAGAATACAAACAAGGAACTGGTACTCTGTTCGAAACATTGTCGTAAATTATGAAGCCTTGAATCTTTGATCTTACAGATCTCCTCCAACCTTCTCCTTTGGTCTCCCAGGTCTTCTCAATTCACTGTCGTAAGTGGTGTAGTTATGCATTTTTAGTCCGCCAGGTCTCCTTAAACCATTGTCTTTGGTCTCCCATGTCTCCTTCAATCACTGTCCTAAATGGTGTAGCCATGATATCTTTGGGCACCCAGATCTCCTCAAATCACAGCTGTAAGTTGTGTAGCTGTGAATTTTTGGTGTCACAGGTGTTCTGAATTCACTGTCGTAAATTGTGGAGCCATGAATCTTTGTTCTCCCAGATCTCTTTAATTCGCTGTCGTAAGTTGTGTAGCCATGAATCTTTGGTCTCCCAGATCTCTTTAATTCGCTGTCGTAAGTTGTGTAGCCATGAATCTTTGGTCTCCCAGATCTCTTTAATTCGCTGTCGTAAGTTGTGTAGCCATGAATCTTTGGTCTCCCAGATCTCTTTAATTCGCTGTCGTAAGTTGTGTAGCCATGAATCTTTGGTCTCCCAGATCTCTTTAATTCGCTGTCGTAAGTGGTGTAGCCATGAATCTTTGGTCTCCCAGATCTCTTTAATTCGCTGTCGTAAGTGGTGTAGCCATGAATCTTTGGTCTCCCAGATCTCTTTAATTCGCTGTCGTAAGTTGTGTAGCTATAAATCGTTCGTCTCCCAGGTCTTCTCAAACCACTGTCGTAAATTGTGTAGCCATGAATCTTTGGTCACCCAGATCAACTGTCGTGTGTTGTGTAGACATGAATCTTTGGTCTCACATGTCTTCTTAAATCACTGTTCTAAATGGTGCAGCCATGATATCTTTGGTCACCCAGATTTTCTCAAATCACAGTCGTATGCTGTGTAGCTATGAATCTTTCGTCTTCCAGGTCTTCTGAAATCACTCTCGTAAATTATGTAGCCTTTCTTCCACTTCCAGGTCTTCTCAAATCACTGTCGTAAGTTGAGTAGCTATGACATCTTTGGTCTCCTAGATCTCCTCAAATCACAGTCATAAGTTGTGTAGCTTTTTGGTCCCCCAGGTCTCCTCAAACCATTGTTCTAATTTGTGTCCCTATGATATCTTTGGTCTCCCAGGTCTCTTGAAATCTTGCCTTAGATGATAACTTGAAGGAGACTGTACTTGGTGTTACGCATTATACCTCGATTGTATATTTAACCTCAAGTCAGAAAGGCTCTTAAGTTGCACATAATAAGGGCCGAAATACGGTACACCTACTTGACGAAGTCGTTGGTATGTCTACCCCACTAAGCCATATTTGGTTAAATGGGACGACTGATGTTCCACTGCGAATACGATTTAATATGAAGCCCACTTACCTATTTTTATGTAGCACGTCAAGCATAAATAGTTCTTAAAAATGGGTAGACAGTTAGAGCGTGGGCAGGGCGTCAGTAACTCTACGTCATAAGTTACCAAGATAAAAGCAAACCACTAAAATATGCCTAAATCAACTTTAGGATAATTCAAAAATCATTATATAGAATAGAATAGAATAGAAATCGTTTATTACCAAAACACAACAATAAAAAAAAGCAATAATAGAAGAGATTTACATTTTATTTTAGACTGCGTCTAAACATTTTGGTAATTGGAGAGGGCTCAGCTAACATGTCGGCTACCACAAGGTAGTAACCAACGCTAGTCTTCAGCACTCCCCAGCTCTTAGGTTGAAATTTAGAGCAGGAGTTAAATATAAAAATTATATAAATAAAAAATAAAAAAATTATGCATTAACCAAAAATTTACAATTAGCAGTCCCATTTACAAAATTAGAACCCGCTCTTCAGGGCTTAAAGAGCGTTTTGAGCGTTATAGGTTAGTGTTGTTGGAGGGCCGGCAGAATGGTTGAAATTGTATAGCTGCGGCGTCAGGTATACGTTTCTACGGTGTTAGTAAACAAAAGTTAAGAGTTGGTAAACTTGAACTGCAACTTATAACCTTTTGAAAAATTATATCTGTAATCATAATTCAGGGTCATCAATAAAAGATTGTGTTGTGTGGTTTTAATGTTATAGTAATTTCATAAGTTTCCAAATGCTTGATAAAGAAGTGAAAACCTGGTGAAATCACTGGCATCAACAAATGAAGCAACGCGTTCCAAATCCTTGTAGACAGCGTTTTAATTCACCCTGTATAACCTGTTGCGAACGAGATTTCAGATGTCCCCAAACTCTTCCAACCTTTGGCGATCACTTCAACCTCTCATCTTATTCACAAAGGAGAGTTCACCAGTAATCGCTTTGCACTAAGGCAGGGATGGCGAACCAATGGCATGCGTGCCATTGATGTCACGTGGAATAAAAATTGTATTGATTTTAATATGAAATTAAAAAGTTATCGAAATAAGACAAAAAAATATAGAAAGACCATAGACAAAATGGATTAAAATAACAGTACCTAAATTACAAAGGTGGAATTTCTGCTAATTCTGGCTAGTAAAAACTGCAAATTCTGGGTTAATTTCTTCAGAGCAAGTGGGCACGTCATGGCGACATATATACATTTTTTGTAAAAATTGGCACGTACGCCCACGTTTGCCATCCCTGCCTTAAGGCGTCTTGCTAACCCGACGTCCTCCCGTGACCTCCGAGCCAGTAGTGGAAGAAGCCAATGAGGGGCCACCAGTCGGTAAGTGGGCCGGCGTTGGTCGGCACACAGGTCACGTAGGTCCGTCCGACTGTCTGCACATTGCATAACTGTACACCGCAGCCAGGTCACGCGCTATCTACACAAATAATGTGAAAGAAAAGCTTCGGTTTGGCTTTGAGAAGAGGTTTGATTGTTGGTGTCAGACTTCCAATAGAGAACTTGCGTAAAAAAGGTGTTTTAATATAATCGGAGAGGCTAAAGAGAAAGATAAATAAACGTGGTATTTTTTTCCTCTACATCTAATACTTTTTATGATATAACCGGTCGAAGACTCATTCCAGTCACGCGGTACGACAACGCGCCACACAAAACGGGCTCAAACTATGACATCACACCCTGCACGTTACGCGATGTATGTAGCGTTTATCAGTATTACTCAATATTACTCAAACAATATTATCTCTGAATATTTTTTCGAGCAAAATGCGAAACTTGAGTTGCCCGAAAAAATATTTTTCTGGTTATTTTTTTCTGAGTTTCTGTGTGTCTTCTATGGTATAAAAGAAACGGCGCTCCAATTTTGGTTCGACGCAAGTTTCCCATTCATTCAATCACAGCCCGATGGTCGGACGATGTGATCAAGCCGTCAAAAGGCGAGAGACCCCGAACGATGGCGTAATGGGGAAAAGGCCTACACCCACCAGTGGGGAGAGGTGGGCTGATGATGATGATGGTGATGACGGCTACACCTACATAAAGGCCGCGTTTATTAATTCACTACCTATCACATAAGGGTACCGTTTATGTGGTCAGCTTCTATACTGCGCGCACACAATCCTGAACCATTCCAATCGTCAAACTGTTAAAATATTCCATACTAATTTATATCGCAAACGTCAGGATTCCGACAGTATTGGTGACTAACTGTCAAATTCCATACTAATTTATATCGCAAATGTCAGGATTCCGACAGTATTGGTGACTAACTATCAAATTCCACACTAATTTATATCGCAAACGTCAGGAGTCCGACAGTATTGGTGACTAACTGTCAAATTTCATACTAATTTATGTCGCAAACGTCAGGATTCCGACAGTATTGGTGACAGCTTAATTAGGGTCCAGTAGAGCGATACAAAAAACGAGCGGCGGTAGCCTAGTGAGTAGAACATTGGTCTCGGAAGCGGACCTAGGTTAGGTTTCCAGTGCGGAGATGTACCTATGGCTTTGTTTTCTAAGTTATGTGCATTTGTGAAGTTATAGTAGCAATACCACTCGCTAACGGTGAAGGGAAACATCGTGAGGAAACTTGAGTGTCTGAGCTATTCACATACCTCAGCGCTTGACATCGCCAATCCGCGGTGGGCACGCGTGGTGATTAAGCCGATACTTTCTCTCCGAGAGAAGGCCTGTGCCCTACAGTGGGACGTACATAAGCTGCTTATGTATACAATTGGAAAGACATGATACTGCTATTGCTTAGTAGACTACGAAATAGACGCAAATAACAGATAGTGTCCTGCTAATATCATTCTATTGAACAACTGTGTTTACTAGACTCTAGGCTTTGGGTGCAGGCCTGTGGTGCAGGCGCACCTTATGCAGTCAAAGAACAAAGAATTGAGGAGAATTTGAATTCAAAGGACTTCGCAACATGAATTCTAAAAAGTCACTAACAAAGGAGATTGCCAGTGGTTGACCCTTTGAGGGTCAGTAAACTCGGCAAAAGGTATTTTTATTATTGTAAATACCCAAAAGAGACATAAAATAATAAAGGCTGCACCTAAAGGTATACTCCAATCAGTGGCGGATCAACCAAGTAGCAAGAGTAGCTATTGCTACGGGCCCCACGCATTTAAATATTAATTGTCAAGAAAATTATTATCTTTCTTTATAAGATAAGATGTTTGTTTTTTTTCTGTCCACAAAATACTTTGGCATGTAAAAAAAAAACATTGAATAAATGATACACAGCAAAAGAATGTACTATTTGTGGAAAGCCGGAGCCTAAGCTAGATCAAAAGATCTGTATCTTAGCTTTCAAGGCCTCCCGAACTGCAAAAGATTGGTATCATAATTTATATCGGAATTATACAGCTTTATTTGTCAGTTTTGTTTTATTGCATACCAAACACTCGCTAACCTACAGCAAACAGCGCGCTAGCTTAATCCGGCACTGACTCCAATGTGTTTGTTCACAAGTAAAATCTTCTGTTAATATATCGGATAACCCCTCTGCGTGGATTGTGTCCCCAACTGACCTATTTACTCCATAAATGTATAAATGAGACTACTTTTATTCAGTTCAGCATGCGTACGGTGGCGCGACACACGCGTTCTGTGGTGCTAAAATGTCAGAATTTGACAGCAAATGTAGGTACCGGAAAGTCACGACTAGCGTCGTCGTTCTATCCATGAAACGAGTCACGCATTTTGTATCGCTATAATGTCAGAATTTGACAGTTAATGTACAGGGCCCTTATTATGAAGCAGCGATATGTTCGGAAGGGCCGTCAACGTCGCGCTTGAGTCCGACAATTCACTCGAATCTAGCGACAAATACGGTTCTTTTTTTTTAATAGCGAATACTATCTATTCAACTATGCAAACTATTCAAACAGAAAACCGTATTTGTCGCTAGATGCGAGTGAATTGTTAAGCTCAAGCGCGAGGTTTACGACACTTCCGAACATATTGCTTCATAATAAGGGCCCTGGAAAGTTGCCACTTTTAACGTCTAAAACGCGCGACTAGCCTCGTCTTAGTATCTACGCAGGACGCTTATACCGGCCCCTCATTTGAAAATCACAAAACAAAAACTTGTTTCAACCTAAATAATTTACATTCTGTTTGTTGAATGTCAATGTACAATGGTAACCGCTGCGTTAGGGTCGAAAACTACACTCTGACCATCTCTTCTCACATCATCTAAAATAAAAAGAAATAAAATGTAAATCTAAAAAAAAAAAATCACACACCATACAGTACCATGAAGGTCCCCATGACAGCCCTCGCCAAGAGATCCCTCGCTGTGCAGCATTACCGCGCTGCACAGCGAGGGATATCCTCTGCACCAAAATGCCCCTGAGCGGTAGTCAAGTTGCTGAAGGAAATTAGAAAGACGGGTAGCCGGTGCAAATTTTAATATTGATACATACTTATACTTAATAACAATACACTACATACCTTTACTTGTTTATCATCATCATCATCATTCAGCCACAAGAAGTCCACTGCTGGACATAGGCCTCCTACATGGATTTACAAAAAAGACCGGTTGGAAGCGGCTTGCATCCGGCGTCTTCCTGCCACTTGGATGAGGTCATCTGTCCATCTTGTGGCTGGTCGTCTTACGCTGCGCTTGCCGATATGTGGTCTCCATTCGAGAACTTTTCAGTCCCATCGGCCATCAGTTCTGCGTGCTATGTGCCCCGCCCACTGCCACTTCAACTCACTAATCCGCTGGGCTATGTCGACGACATTCGTTCGTCTACGGATCTCATAATTTCTGATTCGATCTCGTAGAGAAATTCCGAGCATAGCCCTTTCCATAGCTCGTTGCGTGACCTTGAGCTTTCTTAAGAGGCCCATAGTGAGAGACCACGTTTCAGTGCCAGTTACTTGTATATACCTACTAACAAGTAACTACGTAACAATATCCCATGCAAAGACCCGCAGCCCGTATGAAGTAGGCAGTAATCGTGAGTATTGATGGCAATAGCCTTTACCAACACCGAACAGCTGCCGTCTCCACCAAGTAGGTTTTAAGGTTGAGTGACTGAAGTGTGAAGTGATGTTAGGTAACGAACTATTGTGTTTTCGTAGGTAATATTTACACATGAAAGTATAATGTACACTCCATTCCACGAAACGAGCTACAATAGAAAATCGTCCATGTGCGAATCGTCATTGGTTAATGCACGCGACCTTCAATAGCCGCTTCAATAGCGGACCGTCTTCGCGTACCTACTGTGTCTCTTATCTCTAGCCGCGCGCATTGACCAATGAGATGCGAGTATTTGGTTCCCTAGGCGTTCGACTCGTGGAACGGAGTATAAGAATGTCGGTGACGGCGGATGGCACAATCGCCGATCAGGATCGTGGCAATGGCAAGTGACAAGCCCCGTCTCTGACTGTCTCTCTGGGATACAGGCGTGAGTTTATGTGTGAATAGTGGATATGTAGACTTGTTCGAAAGAATTTATTTTGATTAACAAAAGTTAATCGGTAGTTGCGGCGGAACGCCGGCCTCACGTTCGAGAGGTCGTGGGTTCGAATACCGGCATGTACCAGTGATTATGTTTTCTAAGTCACGTAAATTTGTGAAGTAGTAGCAGCACCACTCGCTAACAAACCATTGTGAAGGAAAACACCGTGAGGAAACCTGAGTGTCTGAGGTGTGGTAATCACTCATACGCTCTCTCTGAGAGAAGCCCATACTCTCTCTGAGAGAAGGCCTGTGCCCTACAGTGGAACGTATTTTCCTAAGTCCTGAACTCAACAATAACAATCGAAAACCAGTGTTATTTTCAAAGTCATGACAAAAAACGTCATGGCTGCATAATATAACGGTTTGATCATTTTCACTCTCAAACATTCCCTATTCGTATTAACGGTTACCCAACTCTGCTCACGCGTGAATAGATCAATGACAAACATACAGACACGACCGCGCGGGTTATTATTATAATCTGTAGGCGAAGTGTGGTAACTCTCGCCGGGGAAGCACGAATTGGAAGCAAATCTGACGGTTCTCATTTGAATTAAAGACGTTGCGTCGTGTGCCGGTGAAGGAATTCATAATTCAAAATATACTATGGGGAATTTGCATCAAACATAGATTGTAGGGACATTGTTTTTTATACCATAGAAAAAGTTGAAAAACTCAGAAAAAACAGGACATTAATTTTTTTTTCCGACTTTTAAAGGTCGCAATAAATGCGAAATATCAAGTTACTCTGATAATTAATTTGATCACTAAAGTACATTCTTGATGTGCAACAAATAACCACCAACAAAGTAATTCGTACAAACCAGGGGTCGTCGAACCTACGACCCGTGAGTTAGAAATCAAGCGTGTAATAGGTAGACCGCGAGAGCCTACTTTTGTACAATACCCGGTAGATAACTTGACTAAGTTTGCGATGGCACCTAGCAAATTTTTATTTTATTGTGTCTTAATTCCATCACCATCGTCATTATCATAAGCCACTTGACGCCCACTGCAGGACATAGGCCTCCCTCATGGTTTTCCAAACTTACGGTCTTGTGCCACCTGCAACCAGCAACTCCCCGCCACTGTAACCAGGTCATCCTTTGAACACATCAGACCATCTGGTGGGGGGGCTGCCCTAGCTGCGTCATCCTGTCCGCGGTCGCCAGGTCAAAACTTTTTCGCCCCAACGGCCATCAGTTCTCCGAGGTATGTGCCCCGCTCACTGCCACTTGAACTGAGCAACTCTTCGAACTATATCAGTAACTCGGGTTCTTCTGCAGATCTCCTCATTCCCGATTCGATTACGCAGTAAAACTCCTAACCTAGCTCTCTCCATTGCTCGTTGGGCGACCTTGAGCCTTCTTATGAGGCCCATAGCGACCAGTTCTTACATCCATAAGTCATCACTGGCATCACTGTCTTAATGTAGTTTATATAAAACTTTATAATATATAAAGTCGTCAGGAAATCCGCGGCTTGGTTGGCTCCGCACGTATTGACTTGTCTTTCCTGTGGGCTAGGCCGACTAAGCTGTCAGGATGATATAGGTGCTGGGCAAGCCTACTCCATCTAAAAAACCTGTCCCAGGCATTGCAGCGTCCCAGTAGCCCCTTCACCCATCTAGTGTGAGTGAAGGTGCCACTGTACGCTGTATAAATCATCAATGAGATGGAAACCACGTGGTTATGAAAACCAGGAAGGAGGCCTATGTCCTGCAGTGGGCGTCAAATGGCTGATGATGATGATGACATTTTCATGATTCATGTTTATAATAATAAACATTTTCAACCCCACATCTAGGAAAGAGTATTTTTGCTCTTCAATATCTGAGTGCTGAAATTGAATTTCGAACATGTTGTGCACTAAGTTTGTAAATTCAAAACATCATTAAACCTATTTACTTCTACCTCCATGATACCGAATTTATCTTACACCTTTTTTAATTTGTTAAAAACTCAAGACTCGGAATCCCCTTTGTGTTTTCGCTGTGGGATAAAAAGTTACGTGTTGCACTCGAGTGCAAAGATTTTTCACTGCGCTCGTGATGTAATTTCAGAATCCTTCGCTTGCTTGGTCATCAAAATTGAGCACGCGTTTAAAAAGCAACTGTGCACTCTTGGGATGGAAACGTTAAGATAATTTTTGACGACAACTACTAAAATCTAATTTAGTCAAATCATCATCATCAACCCATTATGTCCCCACCGAGGGGCACGGGTCTCTTCCCTGAGGAAGGTATAGGCCATACTCCACCACGGGGGCCAAGTCCGGATTGTTTATAATTTAGTCAAATACGATGTCTAAACAAAATGTTTTTATGACGAAACTAATGTTTAATCAAATTAACACACAATACAAAAGAAAATAGTGTCTGAGCTATTCTCATACCTCAGCGCTTGAAATCGCCAATCCGCGGTGGGCACTCGTGGTGATTAAGCCCGTACTCATTACCTGTGCCCTACAGTGGGACGTATATAGGCTGCTTATGTTACGTAACCAAAAAAAATGCACTTATATGTCCGCCGCAAAAATTCTAAGTCTCAACCAAAATACGTCCGCGCGAAGTCAAACCCATTTAGTCAAGTTATTTGTCGGGCATTATACCACTACGCCACTAATTGCTACAGAAATGGACAGTGGAACCGTAGCTCCATTGCGTAACAAAAAAAAAACTATTAAGAGCCGGCTTACACTAGTAAAAAGCGATTGCTTTAGTATTTGAAGAGGGAAGTGTGAACGCTCGACTTACTCGTCATTCAACTATGGAGAAAAAAACCGGTCAAGTGCGTGTCACAAGACTCAGAACAGTATATTTAGATGGGAAAAAACAATGCGAAAAATAAAAATGTTGAGGAAAAAACAATGCGAAAAATAAAAATTGTAAGAAACGGAATATTAAAAAAATACTTTTTTGACAAAAAAAAGTGATGCACTTGATGTAAATTGTTTCTGCCAGATGTCACTGACAAAAAAAAGTGATGCAAGTGATGTAAATTGCTTCTGCCAGGTGTCGCTGCTCTTACAAAGAAGTTCGTAAAGAGATTCGAAATTTCGCCGATGCTTGCACTTGCCCATTAGCTCAGCCAGGTCGCGGTTTCGCGTCCCAGCATGGGTGGAGTTTTTAGCCTCTAAATAGGTTTTTAAAATTGTCCTCAGCACGGGTTAGTGCAACAAAAAGGATATAAAAAACGGAACATTAAAAGAATCCTTTTTTGACAAAAAAAACGATTATATTCTTTTTGTTGCACTAACCCGTGCCGTGCATGGGTGGAACTTTAAGCCTCTAAATAGTTTAAAAAAAACTATCAAGTGTAGGGTTTCGTTGTAAAAAGAAGATGAAATACATTTATTTATAGCCACACGGACATTATACAAGACATAGGAAATATACCAAACCGGACAAGTGCGTGTCGGGTTCGTCCACCGAGGGTTCCGTACAAATTTTTAATCTCGCAGTTTTTCTGAGCTTTTCCCGAACTTCAATAATTTTTTTAATGATTTAATTATAAATGTATAGTTTTCAGATTTTTCCCTGCACTTCTGGTATACGACGATATTACTTGCCAAGTTTCATAGTTCTAGGTCAACGGAAAGTGCCCTATAAATTACAAAACGTAATTCTTAGCTTCCACGTTCAAGTTAAGATAAGCTTAATATAATATAAAAATCACGTGTCACAGTGGTTATCGAACTCCACCGAAACGGCTTCACCGATTTTTATGAAATTATTTGTGTATCTTTGGTGGGTCTGAGAATAGGTCGCAGGCTAATTAATACGGCAAAACAACGTTTGCCGGGTCAGTTAGTAAACGGATAAAAACGCTGACCGCTATGCTGTTCGTCATATTGTTTGCAAACAAACACATAAGGCAAGGGCGTAACCTTGGCGATACAAATGTTTACTACCTTAGTGACGTCACAACCGCGGTGAACAGCGTTTTGGCGTTTCAGATCAATGATTAAAAACATTTTTTTCTTCTTCTGCTACTGTATTAAAATAAAGGCAATTTTTTTTCCTTTACCATACTGAGTTTATGAAGTGTTTAAGAAATCGTCCTTTTATAAACGTTAAAAGTGAAGAGTGGGGCCGCTGGGCTATCGTATTACGCATCATCGGATGTTTTCGCCTCTTTTCGACAGAAGCGGGTACGGATGGGCGGTCAGGCCACGCAACCACCACCCAGGTGTCACTCGTTTAATATCGTAATCAGATTTCGATGCAGCCAATTAACTATGTGTCATCATGATTACAAGACTGCGAAGCGGGCGCTTTCGCAGAATTGCGTCCGTAAGATTGACGATCATTGAGATAACAATAATAACATTTACTCAACAAAGTCCTAGTCCAAAACTAGGATACCCTGTGATAAGGTCACCAGACAAGGTCACTTCACGGGCCTCCAGCGGGAATCGAACCCATAACCTCTGCGTTGATAGCGTGTTTACGGCTAGACCAATGGGGCTTCCGTAAAAACGCTATTCAAACGCGATTCACGCGCGGGTGCAGCTCTTTCGTGAAAATGGAGGCAAGGTGCTGCAGCGCGTTTGCATCGCCTCTCAAAAATGTCCCAAAAGGCGCTTAGAAGCGCGTACAAAAGTCGTCGTGGGTGACGGTTCTGGGATGTTTTTAGAAATTTAGAATGTACAATCTAAAAAAAAAAAAAAACAAAGACTTTAGGTATACCAACAGATAAGACAGACCAACACATCACAGAAACAAAATAAACAGATAAGCAACATAATATGCACAACAACAGTAAGAAAACTAAATACACAACAGACAAAACAAATCTCAAGAATAAAATAATTAATTTTAACACCTACGATACACCTAACAATACTTATCAGATTTTAAGAAATTGTGTAATAAAAACTCAAACAGCTCAATTCGCAGGTATCAGCGCCTTAAGAAAAATCTCTTTTTTCTTCTTTCGTGGATTAACATATTATAGGAAACGGCCAGCAGCAGACTTTAGTCTGACCCTAATCTAAGCGAGCCAAGTAATATTACGTCAATTTAGTATTAACTGATATAGTTTCAACGCAATTTTATTGAACACGCGAGACCGAACGCTCAAGATTGCTTTGACCTAGAAGTTTCACGTTTTTACCGGTAGTGTATTGCTTTGGTTTTTAAATATCGAGTCCACAGGATATGAGTGGGTTTCTGTTGTAAAGATTTTACCTAGTAACGTAATATGAAAATTTGAAAGAGCGGGGGCCTCTGATACGGGCATTTCTATACTTACTAGGAAAGTGTTTCTGTTTTTTTATTTTTTTATGGTGACCGACAAATAACTTGAAGAAAAATCCGCGTAGTCTGGATGAGGTTGCGCTGTACACATAAAAGCATTTCTTAAATTATCCGTTACTTTGTTTTATTTATTCGTTACTTTATTTTGATTATTCATCTTTGTTATAATTATTCGTTACTTTACGTAGTCGTCACATTGTTTTAATTATTCGTTCAGTACTTTATTTTAAATCTTCCTTACTTTGTTTTAGTTATTTGTTACCTTGACTAAACTAAAGTTCGAAGAATTTTAAGTCCATGAACAGACGAACACATTTTCATGTGACGATATTTTGACAACTTTGGCTTTTTGCTTTAAATAAGCTGTGGTTATGTTATTTGTCACCTTGACTAAACTAAAGTTCGAAGAATTTTAAGTCCATGAACAGACGAACACATGAAAATGTCTTTTCTTCTGACTTTTCTTTCTGAGTTATGTAAATTTGTGAAGTTATAGCAGCAATACCACTCGCTAACGGTGAAGGAAAACATCGTGAGGAAACCTGGGTGTCTGAGCTATTCACATAACTCAGCGCTTGAAAATACAATTTATTCCAATATTTGCAACGTGACATTACATTATTTAATCCGGTCTGATAACAATTCGACCACCTCACCTCAGCTCTCCTGGCGCTGCATGCCGCTCCCACCGGGTACCGGCAGAATATCAGCGCTGAAGTTTTTCCTGGACTTTCAGCACATGCTGAGTCGGAGCCCATTCACATTTGCCACACCTACGTTGGTCACTTTTGTACCCCTGTCGTACCGTGTCTGGCTAATTTCCAGTGTGTCTCTTGCTTTTTTTCTGTATATTATTGTTTTGTTATATTCTTTTTTCGTATTGTGACTTTTGAATTGATTTGTATTACTTTGCTTTATATACGTGTGTGTGTGTTATGTGAATAAATTATTTATCTATCTATCTATCTAAATCGCCAATCCGCGGTGGGCACGCTCTGAGAAAAAGCATGTGCCCTACAGTGGGACGTATATAGGCTGCTTATGAATCTTTATTCAATCAATTAATTATTAACTAACATTTTTTAATCTTTTTTCAAACTTATTTTTAATATATATATATATATATATTGTCTCATTTACTTAGTAAGTAATTCCGGAATTAAGTCAATTATCTTTTATATGTGCTGCAGGACCCTACAGGAGTTACTCACGGACCACCTGTGGTCCGTAGACCAACGGGTGGGCGCCACTGACTTAAAAGTGTTCTATTTTATTTGCTATTAAGTCAGAATAGAAATATTGGGCCTGCCTAGATCTACCAATACAGCTTTTTAAACACAACCAGAGTTGTCAAATCAATGTAGTCTATAGAATTAGAGAATATGGTAAGTGCGAAATTTAACCTGTTCGATTCTAATTTTTGTAAATCTGCACTAAATCCAGTGTTAACAGTGTTATAACGATTCCCTAACGCGCTCCTCAAATCATGTAGTTTAAATTGGTATTTCCCTACTCAAACTGCATTTCTGGAGTGGAGTTTGTTTTTATGAATAACACTTTCATTGACGCCAATCGCATAACCAATAATCGCGCCAATGGGGAACTAGCGTTAAACTTACCCCAGAACACATTGAAAAACTCAAAGATAAAAAAAAATTAAAACCACGAAAATATTGTTTTTGGTCTTTTTGGGGTCCCATAAAATGCGAAAATTACGTTACTCTAATAATAAAAAACATATTAGATGTCGCTTTTTAATTTCTAAACGTTCTCTAAAAAGGGGGTATCTGCATACATATATCATTTTACGAGATAACGCGAATATTAATAGACGCTCCATACATTATAAGACGTTACGTTGAAGTTGTGACGTTACAGTTTGAGTCCGATTTGTGTAGCGCCTTTTTGTACCACGCGACTGTATTGACCTGTCGACAGGTCATAATATGAAAAGTGTTAGTTGCAGAGAAAAAAATTACCACGTTTATTTATCTTTTAACATGTCCTCTACGATTATATTCAAACATGTTTTAGTATAAGTTCTCCATTATAATGTCACAATCTATTTTCATCCAAAAATTCAATTCGATTCTAGAACAGCTATTGCCATAGGAAGAATTTAAATGAATGTTAAATGAAATCCTCCAAAATCTAATTAAGTTGTTCATCTCTAAATGCCACACGTTTATTATTATTATTAGTACGAGTAAGTCTCTTTGCAAAGGTCAGTTGTCCTATGTTGCCACCACAGAACAGAAATAAATCTACGTAGAGCTTAAAACGCTTAGAGATGCCCTAGCTCTACGATATGAAAGGAAATAGATAGCTTGAAAAAAATTTATAATGTACGTGCTTTGCCCTTTGCCTTTGTCTGTAGATAGAACGCCTAAATTCTTTTCTATATTTTCATCCACGGCTCATTTACACCCAGAGATGCTTTGATGCTCAGCGCATGAAATTATACCAATCCGCGGTAGGCACGCGTGGTAATTCAGCCCACGCTCTCTCTGAGAGAAGACCTGTGCCCTGCAGTGGGATGTATACAAGGTCTTTTTACGGACTCATGATGATTTAATAATCTGCCGGTGCCATCCGTTCCATTATAACATAAGCAGCCTATACACGTCCCACTGTAGGGCACAGGCCTTCTCTCAGAGTGAGAGTGTGGGCTTAATCACCACGCGTGCCCACCGCGGATTGGCGATTTCAAGCGCTGAGGTATGTAAATAGCTCAGACACTCAGGTTTCCTCACGATGTTTTCCTTCACAGTTAGCCTCCATTATAACGAATCGATTAAAATGTCATTTCATTATATTTTACGCTTAGTCAAGGAGTTACGACGGAACATTAAATCGGACATACTCACATACATAGGTACATTAATAGCCCAACACAATACTCTTCTTTAAGGGGATCCAGCGGGCTAACTAGAGACACCGATGAAAAAAAAATTGTATCTTCTTTTATAGAACCTCTTTGCAAAAAGTGTATGTACAATCTCTCAATCATGTTAATGGCGATTTTTGGGACCCACGGCCGAGAACCTGGGTACACGGACCTCGGACTAGAGGGCATTTGTGCCAAAAACGGCCGTTTTGGCGGCAATGCTATAATAGTCCTGGGTTGTTTAACACTAAAATCACTATTAACATGATTGAATGAATGTACTGTACAGACACTTTACCAATTCGATCTGTAAAAAAAGATGTGATTTTTGTTTCTGGTTATGGCGCTAGCGTTACTCAGTCAATATTAAAACTATTCTCGTAGATGGTTGATTGCGTTACTATAGTCACTTATAGACGAACACATAATAAAACCCGTCCTTACAAGCTGTTGGTCAATCGATTATGACTTTTTAATTGAGACAAGTGTCCAACTGATTCCGCAATATTGTCAGTGATTAGATGGCATTATAAAAACATTAGCGGTGCGGTGTAACATTGCTATAACAAATAGCACTTGGCAACGGGAATACAAGTGATTGAGTAATACTTAAAGTAACTTGTGCCGTACATATGAAAATAACACAATTTGGCATAAATCGGTCCATGCCATCGTAATGCAAATACTTGCTTTTGGAGAATTTATCCTGACTGGCTTCTACCCCATTTCTTCCCGTGGGTGTCGTAAGAGGCAACTAAAAAACGGAAACCAGGGAACGGGCAGCAGCGTCGACCTGTGACACCAGACCACCAAACACTGCAATCTCTGCTAAGCGTGGAGATTACGGCAAAACCTCCCATACAGGGAGAGACCCATGTCCTGCAGTGGACTGCTATGGGTTGATGATGATCCTGACTGGCTCCTTTCCTAAGAATATCTAATTTCATTAATTTGATGTCTTCGTTCTATGATAAGTTGTTGCAATATTGAATTTGGGTACCAATCATCATCATCATCATCAGCCATTTGACGCCCACTGCAGGACACAGGCCTCCTTCGTGGTGTTCGTAACCATGAGGGATTTTGCCATAATCGCCACGCTTGGCAGGCAGGTTGGCGATCGCAGTATGCGGTTGGAATCTCAGGAAGACGATGCTGCCCGTCTCCTGGTAATTGATTTCCTTAGTCGTCTTCTACGACATCCACGGAAGGAAATGGAGTGACGCTATTCTTAATCCAGCGCCACGCGGAAACCAATGGGTTGTCTTAACTGTTTTATTATTATTTTTGAAATACCAGCACCATCTTGTGATGAAAAGTCGCTAGATTTCTAGTTCATCTATATCTGATCTGTTTTTATAGATCTTACAATCTTGCAATCATACGAGGCAAACACATTACACTCCTTCCCGGCTCCGCCGCAGTCGGGTAAACACTTTACGCAAGACGTGTCTACAACACTCCTAGACCTATATAAATTCTTTCGTCGACCATTCGACCTTCGAGCTTATATCCAGCTTGTGACACAAGGCTGTATAATGTAGACTAGAACAAATTAACGGCACACCCTGTAGCTATATATAGGCATCTATGCGACGAAAACGTTTTGAGAGTCATAAGCAGCTTATATACGTCCCACTGTAGGGCACAGGCCTTCTCTCAGAGAGAGAGAGTATGGGCTTAATCACCACGCGTGACCACCGCGGATTGGCGATTTCAAGCGCTGAGGTATGTGAATAGCTCAGACACTCAGGTTACCTCAAGATGTTTTCCTTTACGGCTAGCGAGTGGTATTGCTACTATAACTTCACAAATATACATAACTCAGAAAACAAAGTCATAGGTACATGCCCGCACTGGGAATCGAAACTGGGTCTCCCGCTTCCGAGTCCAATGTTGTACCACTAGGCTACCACCGCTCTACCACTACTTTTGAGAGTAGTGGGGTTGTATTTGTAGTGGAGTGAAGTTGTAGCTTCGTGGGGTTGTAGCGTTGTGGACTCGTATCTGGTGGGTTTGTAGCACTGAAACTACTCGTGATCTTACAGTACCTACCATTAATTGTTAAATTTAGACATTTAAGCGCGGCAAACCGAGCGACTCGCACCGTCATGCTACATTTAAGGTGGTGACAAACAAAAAAAAAACGAGCCAAGTGCGTGTCAGGCCACGCGCAGTGTAAGGTTCCTTAGACGGGCCACTTGAACCGTTGTTGGCATCTTCTTTTCCCTTAATCTGTATAGTTTATATCCGTGCAAACATTGTTATCCTTACTATATTATTACAAACGCAAAAGTTTCTATGGATGGATGGATGTTTGTTACCCTTTCACGCAAAAACGGCTGAACGGATCCGGATGAAATTTTGCACAGAGATAGATTATAGTCTGGATTAGCGCATGGGCTAGGTATTGTTTGTCCCGGAAAAACACACATCAAAATCACCACGCGAACAAAGTCACGGGCAATATAGCCCGTATAGTGTGTGTATATAGCGGGCATTCTATTGCGACCTGTGGGGTTATACAGGTTTATAGCCGCGTAGTACGTAGCCCTTGCTATTTCACTTGACAACCGCCTACGCGACAGTCCGCAGCCGTTGCAATAATTTATTACAAAACAACAACAAAGCTGAGCGGCTCACCTTGCTTTCTAGGGCCGGGCTTGCCAGAAACTGGCTTAACTGGGTTGGATCTAGACGGGCGTGAAGCCAAAATGGAGGCTCGAAACGTGGGCGAGAGTCCAGGCGGGAGAACGCCTAGGTCGATCTCCAGAAGTGTGAGGAAATTTTATGGCGGGCGTCAGAAGAAAATGCAATGATACAGTTCTGTGACGCTCTCCGGCGATGGCTTTTTATATATCACATACAGTCAACCGACTGCGCCGATAGGAGGATTATGTTTTATACCGAAGTAAAGAACATTACATTTGACTGCCTCATCGGTCTAGCGGTATCACGTCTGGTTACCATGCCGGAGGTCGTGGGATCGATTCCCACTGGCCACGAACTTGAACAATCGAACCCACGTCCTCCGGCGTGGTAAACGGACGTCTTACCGCTAGACCAACGAGGCAGTCGAACGTATCCTTTATTTAATACTTTTTAGGGTTCCGTACCCGAAGGGTGCCAAACGGGACCCTATTACTAAGACTTCACTGTCCGTCTGTCTGACTGTCTGTCACCAAGCTGTATCTCATGAACCGTGATAGCTATGCAGTTGACATTTTCACAGATGATGTATTCTGTTGCCGCTATGAAAAAAAAATACTAAAAACAGAATAAAATAAATATTTAAGGAAGGCTCTCATACAACAATGTAGTAAATGACAGCGTAACTTATGATTGTTTTTTATAAAAAAAACGTCAAACCATTGACTTCATGATGCCACCAAAATCACTGAATCACACGCGAAATTACTGCCTAAATAGCCACAAAAACAAATAATAGACTGGTAACGCAACGATAGAACATCTATCTACGAGTATTTGTCCAAAATTTAAGCCGAAAGGCAAGTCTGTTTCATTCGCCAAAGAAGTAAGCTGACTTACATAGCGTATAAGGGTAGCAAGTTAAAGTGGCCGTGAGCTGGCCACATATAGAAAGAAAAAAAGGGATTTTCATCCCCCCATCTCGGAAAGAGTATTTTTGCTCTTCGATATCTGAGTGCAAAAGAAGTTTTTATCCGCTAGAGGATAAAGTAAATTGACTTTAGAACATCGAGTGCACTAAGATTGTAAATTCAAAACATCGTTAAACCTATTTACTTATACCTCCATGGTGCCGAATTTATCATACAACTTTTTTTTATTTGTTATAAACTCAGACTCGGAACCTCCTTTGTATTTTTTTGCATTTAGTCATTTTCTCGCTGAGGTGGGATGAAAAGTTACGTGTTGCACTCGAGTGCAAAGATTTTTTACCTCGTGCTCTTTTGATTCCCTCGCTAACGCTCAGGATTCTAATTATGGAATCACTCGCTGCGCTCGTGTCAATATTAGATTCGCTGCGCTCGTGTCAATATTCAATATTAGAATCCTTCGATTACTCTGTCCTCAAAATTGAGCACGCGCTTAAAAAGCAACTTTGCACTTGTTGCCGACCGACCAACCAACCTTTTTTATGTTTTTACTTCTTTTATACTTTTTCTATATTATTATGTCTAATATTTAAAAAATTGAAAAAGGACGATGTCAAGGACAAAGACGAATAAAAAAGATTCCTAAAGTTACTCTCGCGTTTTCTTAAATATTTACGTGCATGCGTTTCAGCACTCTTGTATAACAAATAACTATTATTGTTATAAATTAACACATCACAAGAAAAGGCATAACAAGTAACATAAGCAAGTACAAAGGAAAAAACCAGTCACACATGAATACATATGGCGCAGTACCGATGGGCGATGGGCGATGGGTGCAAAAGTACTGGAGTTGACCACGAACTGGTAAACTCAGCGTAAGACGCCAACCGGCCCTTCTATCACCCAACTTTCCACTTTGTCGGTTAACCATTTTGATGACTCTAAAGTGTATGTATTTGACAGTTCGGAGTAAGCTAAATCAGACATTCCGTACAGCAGAGGGCTTACGTGGTAGCGCCCCAGCTCTCTGGATCGACACTCACGTAACTATATTGACACGTGACCTAAGGCACATTGTACAATTTGTTTTTCAACACACCTGCTCGTAAAGTAGGTCTTATTACAGCGTATTTACACTGATAATGCAGAATATTACCCATGCCGTGCCTTTTACATTACATTATCGCACTAGTGCCTTTTCATTACATATCTTTTTAAATATTAGCAAGAAGTATTAATGTTTCGAAAACAGCTAAGTAGTTATTTGCGTAAATATAAAATTCAATTCAAAATGTGATAAATAATTAAAGAATTTCATGAAACTGCTTGTTAACTTGTTGGTATTTATATTTTGACGGTGTATTTTTACCTATAAATACCCAATTTCAAAATTTATAAATATGTGGCTGATTAGCTACTTTGCCGGTGCCCTTATCTCAGACTTGCGCGCGCATGCAGCGCTGAGCGCGCGAAAAAATAAAATTACGGCCGCCAAAGTGGGTTGGTTATACAGTGGTTATATTATAATTTTTACCCTGTACAGTGTTCTGTCTGTTGTCTTTCCACCGGCTAAGTTGTGAAACGGCAGCATTAATTTATTTAACGTACGCGCCACTGGCGGTGGCGCAAGCGCACCCCGCCGGTTTCTAAAGTGCGAGGCTGTTTCCCCATCGGGCGCCGTGTGGCGCACTTCAGAACGGTTTTAAATTTGTTCTACTTAGGGAATGCAATCCCTAAATGGACCCTATATAAATACGTAAGCCTTTTCGTTTTAAATATCTATGTATGTCTTTGGTTGTTTTTTTTTAATTATTTTCTATTAAATCCCGAATTAACTTCAATCCAGCTATTTGCGGGACCGAACCGCCTTAGTCCCGCTAGATCCAGTTAAAAATGTATGTGCTGGTCATGAAACTGGGCAACGACTACAAATTATACTTCTACAATACCTACATGTATACATACTTCTAGCTATTTAAAAACTTTTTAGTGCTGAAGTGTTTCGAAGTAATTTTTATTTTTTATTTAAAAATTTTTGTTTAAAAAATTTTAGTGGCGGAGCGGAAGAAAAATATACGAGTCCCTTATAACCATAATTTATCCTCCTTTATTCGTTGCTTTAAAATTTGACGTTCTCCTCCATCTCCAAAAGTCTTCACCAGAACATCACCAAATTATCTTGGGACTACTTTCACGCTATTTTATGAAACATACGGATATTACTAAAGGATGAGCCCCATTAGGCCTCATTTACTGCTGTCCATTGAAGAGTTCCGTTCTCCATCTCTGAAAGTCTTCATCAGATCTTCACCAAATTAAAATGGGACCAATGGGATGTTATATCTATTCGAACAAAAAAAAAGTGGAAATCGGTTAAGATTTGACGAGATTATGCGAGAACATAGCAAAAAAAAAATATATATATACGCGTTGAATTGATAACCTGCTCCTTTTTTGAAGTCAGTTAATAGTATAAGTAATATTATTCATCACGTGTATGTAACTGAACATTCATATCAGAGGCCTTATTACGCGCACCAAATCCTGTCGGAATCCTGTCATTTGCGAGAGCAAATATTATGGAATGTGACAGTTAGACGTTGGGAATCGTTAAGGTTTCATGCGCGTAATGTAAGATCCGATCATTCAATCAATCAAAGCGTTTTTATTCAAAATAGCACCGAAGTGTGACTGAGTGAATGTCACAAGTAGACCTAGGTATCCATTTCGAAATCTATATAACTTTGGAGAAACAATGGACAGAAATGTTCCAAACTTAGTCCTTTCAAAATAATAATGGTCCTATTCTGAAGCATTGAACCGACTTTAATTCCAAACATCTTTGTCATCTAAACAATCTTTAATCATATGTGATAGTAGCTCTTTTGGCACAAATTGTGCTTTATATTCATGAACTGTAAAGTGGCGACATTTGACATTTGAGCGCGTCAAAACGCGTCGTCATGCTGGCATATTGGCTAGGAAAAGTGCTGAAGGCTAAAACTATCACTTTCCGCAGTCACACACATTACATAGCGGCTACATAGCTACCGACCTTGGAACGAAACCGGATACTCTGTGTTCGACAACCATGGTCAATTTTGGCGACTTACCGTCGGTTTTTGAGTTCAAAATATCACTAAGGCTCGTGCGCCGACTCTATTTGAGACAGCACTATCTGTTTGTTTCTAAGGAGTAAGCTCTATCCAGTGAATGAGTCTAAAAACGCCCTGTGCCATGGCATTTGCAGAGCTATGCATAGAGAAATTGTATGACTGATGCCTGTCAAGCGTGGCGATTATGGCAAAACCCCTCGTGGATATGAAAACCACGAAGAAGTCTATGTCCTGCAGTAGGCGTCAAATGGCTGATGATGAATCCTGTCAATCAGATATTTAATATAATAAAGAAAAAAATAAAAGAACAATTACTATTACACTGGAAGGTTATTGTTTCAGTGTAAAAATACGCTGCAGTGATAAAGTACTACCAAAGTGCATTAATTTTACTATTAATCTGTCTGTGGAACGTCTCAAGATATTTATTTGTTATTTATTTTATTTTGTTGGGAAAACTAACAGCTTATCACTAAACGAAAACTAGTGAAATATAAAATACCTAAACACTCTAATTGCTATGGATCTCGGCTAAGTAATTGTTTAGTTGGTACCTGCCATTTATAAAAGCACATTTAAATGGATGCTTAAGCGCTTTGTTTGAAGCAGTTTACAAACCCATCCTATGCTTCAGATTTAGAAAGTATTATCAATACTGTTTGTTGTGTAGATTAGATTAGAACACTTTATTGTACACACCAGAAAACAAAATACACATGACTAAGTTTTCCCATATACAATTGGCGGTCTTATCGCTAAAAGCGATCTCTAGATCTGTAAATTGTGTAAGTTATATAAGGATTGTTACCAAGAGCTTTCCGACAAACTGCATTGGCAGTAAACTAATTAAATTGTGGTTTTTCTTGTTTTACTGAGTTAAATAAATAAATTAAAAAAACTAACACATTAAATTTACACACATAGATACAGAAGGCCAATAAAAACTGATCACTGATAGCAATATTTTGGGCAATTAGCACAGGTGAAAGAGACATAACACATAAAACACCAGTCAGTAACCGCATTGACAAACAATTCATCATCATCATTCAGCCACAAGAAGTCCACTGCTATAGGCCTCCTCCATGGATTTCCAAAAAGACCGGTTGGAAGCGGCTTGCATCCAGCGTCTTCCTGCCACTTGGATGAGGTTATCTGTCCATCTTGTGGCTGGTCGTCCTACGCTGCGCTTGCCGATATGTGGTCTCCATTCGAGAACTTTTCAGCCCCATCGGCCATCAGTTCTGCGTGCTATGTGCCCCGTCCACGGCCACTTCAACTTACTATTCCGCTGGGCTACGCCGACGACTTTCGTTCGTCTACGGATCTCATCATTTCTGATTCGATCACATAGAGAAATTCCGAGCATAGCCCTTTCCATAGCTCGTTTCGTGACCTTGAGCCTTCTTATCAGGCCCATAGTGAGAGACCACGTTTCAGTGCCATAAGTCGTCACTGGTAACACACACTGGTTGTATAATTTTGTCTTGAGCGATTGAGGTATATTAGACGAAAAGACTTTTCTAAGTTTCCCGAATGCTGCCCATTGACAAACAATGAAAGAAGGAGAATGGCACACCGTGGTAATAGGTTTCGTCGGTCATGAAGCCTATACAGAGTCACAAAACTTAGAAATTATTACTTAGAAATCATTGCTAAGAATAGTCACTTACCTAAAATCCCGTGTGCTTATAATAAGTCCAGTCACTTTCGATTGTAATCACTGTTGTCTCTAGTCACTTTTGATCGCTTCACATTATAATCACTTCACTGTACTAGAACAAAGAAAAACACTTGTTTTAGCAAAAGTAATGGTCGAAATAGTAAAATAGAACGTATATCACTACGGCGTAGAGTGCAAACTTCAAATAGAGATAGAAAAAGTCTTTGAGAAATGTCCAAATTGTTTGTAGGATGCTTTTTGATTTCTTGTTCCCAGTATTTTGATTCTTAATATCTTGCATTTATATGATGAGTGTGATCATGACACTGTAAAGAAGAATTTTTGAATTTTTTCAATCAATTAAAGGTGATCAGTTGCCCTCTTAGCCTACAGGGGGTGTGAAAAAGGTTCGGTAGATATTAAAGGGGTTAGTTTGCCCGTTAAATTTATTTGTAACCGACTTCAGAATAAGGAGGAGATACTCAATTCTTGGTGATTTCATTCATTATTTTTTGTTAGTAAGAGGCTGCCGCCAGCATAGGTGGTCTCATATTTAATGATTAAATCATTTATTTCCTAACCAACCGGTCGGGATCATAAACGCTATAAAACTTAAATGGAGACAATATTAGTCTTAGTAGATAATAATAATAATAATAACTTCCACAGAATACAATCACTCGTCATGGTACCAAACTAGGATACCCGAAGTATAATATTTATTTAATTATATATATGTTATATTATAAAATAAATATTATACTTCGAATAACTGTTAATCTTCAGTTGGCCAACAGCTATCAACAGCTGATCAACAGTACGGTCTTGAACGAAAAACCGGCGGTAAGCCTCTTAAGTTTCACCGGACCTTTCTGCAACATCCTGTATTATAAACGAACTAACATCAGCACGGGTAGTACGATGGGGCGAGTCGCGCCTTCTCCCTCAGAGACAAAAGTGCCCACAGTGGATTGGCAACACCAAAAGGTAAATGGACCCCTCAGGCACTCCGGTTCCCTCACAATGTTTTCCTTCACAGTTAGCGAGTGGTGTTGCCACTACAAATTCACAAATGTACGTAGCTTAAAAAAAAAGTCTTTGGTACACGGCCGGGGTTCGAACCCACGAGCGCCTGAATGTGAGGCAAGTGCACTACTAACAGCGCTACCGCCGCTCAGGTCAACTGAAAGAAGATCTTTTGTAATAAGTCTCAGACCCCGAGTAAGTTTCCGGAAGGACTGGAGAGAAATGCGCATTTTTCATAAGTCCAACTAACCTAGCACGCTTCAATGAGCGTCAAGTTACACAAGCCTAGTTATTTTTGTGTCACGGACTACCCCTTTCATTGTTTGGAAGTGAAAGGTATCATGACATTTCGAAAGTGGCCGTCATAAGAAAATATGTTGAGTAATTTGGAACTGGATAAAACTGTTTGAAGGACATCCGTCAGACGTCTGAAGGATGAGATTGCCAGGGCAGGGAAAAGGCCACGCCTGCCCCATTTTGAAGCCGGACTTTATACACAAGCAGCCTATATTTCATGAAATTAAAACCGTACAGTCAGGCCCTAGATTCTGTTAATGCATTGTAGTAACATGACAACTGTATGAACATGGCGATTTCATTTCATGGCTGCTTTAAGTCTACGCGGGCACACCCATCAAACCTTCTAGGCGTCAATGGTACGAAAAAACACTTCACGTGACCCGACATAGTGTACCTGTCATTATACTACAATGCACTAACAGAATCGAGGCCCTGAAAAATAAAACTTCTAAGTTAACGTAGAAAACTTCTAATTTGACGCGAGTGTCGTTCGCAACGTGCCCATGGTATTAGCACCCTAAGTCAGTAAGTAAATAAACACTAGTCTGTTTATTATTGCATGTCGTTGATTGCACTCATATATTTTGAGAAACGATGGTCAGAGTGGAGTTTTCTGACGCTGCCTTGTTCTCTACAACACCCCGACCTGAAGGCAGCGTCCAAAATTGTACATAAACATTCAACAAACAGAATGTAAATTCTTTAAATAAAATAAAATAAAATCAAAACTTTTTATTCAAAGTAGCACAGAAACTGGACTTAATGAACGTCACAAGTTAAACTAGGTGTCCATTTCAAAATCTAGATCATTTCGGAGAAAAAATGGACAAAAAAACCTCAAACTTAGTCTTTTCAAGTCCTTAATTTACAGAATTTATATAAATATTCTAAAACCTGGAACTCATGCATTGAACTGGCTTTAATTTCAGACATCATTGTCATCTAAATAATCTTTAATGTTACAGTAGCTTTTTTGGCACAATGTGTGCTTTACACATTTTTTGAACCGCGTTTCTGGCAAGCTTATTATATCCTCAGGGATCTTGACTTACGTTGACTTACGTTGAAATACATATCATCATAAGCAGTCTATATATGCCCCACTGTAGGGCACAGGCCTTCTCTCAGAGAGAGGAGCGCTGAGGCATGTGAATAGCTCAGACACCCATGTTTCCTCACAATGTTTTCCTTCACCGTTAGCGAGTGGTATTGCTACTATAACTTCACAAATGTACATAACTTAGAAAACAAAGTCATAGGTACATGCCCGCACTGGCAATCGAACCTGGGTCTCCCGCTTCCGAGTCCAATGTTCTACCCACTAGGCTACCACCGCTTCATGTTAATTCATGTTAATTGAAATACATATATAAAAAAAAAAAATCTGATTTCCGTATTTGGATCCCAATATCGGATTTAAGTCGGGCTTTTAGACTCTGTATACAATTCTTGGTATTACAGAACACAATACTTTTTTCTGTATATTATATATATATATAGCTTTGTTACGTCCCACCGCTGTCCGTCTGTCCTACAAATGGAACAAAAATAACACAGAAACTGTGACTTAATGAACGTTAAAACGTGACTCACCCCCGGTTTCTCGTACACTAAAAGGCTGTTAATCTACTGTTAATAGCTGTCAGTAGGTTTTTTGTGTGCACTTTGGTCAATTGACAGCTATTAACAGTGGATTAACAGCGTGTTAGTGTACGAGAAACTGGGGGTTAATGAAGTTTCCATTTTGTTTGTGAACTCTTAAGGTGATTATTAATTCATGTCAATCGAACTTATCACTTTTAAGTTCATTTAAGGAATATACTCAAGGTCAAAGACTGCTTAGTTGGTCTAGCGATGTCATTTCTAATTACCATGCCGGAGGTTTGATTCCCACTGGGGCTGTTAATTGAAATTATCACTTTTAAGTTCATTTAAAGAATAAACTCAAGTTCAAAGACTGCCTAGTTGGTCTAGGGGTATCATGTCTAATTAGCATGCCGGTTCGGTTCCCACTGGGACCGCCGGACACGTATACCCTATCCGTTCTTACTTGGCACAAGTAGTAAACAAACATGGCGGACCAACAAAATGTCACATTACATAGAGTTGGGTATTACTTGAATGAACTGCTACAGTTTCATAGATTTAATTGTTAAATGAATTAAATTAAGTTTATTGGAATATAAAATATTTTAAGTTATAATAATATCATCGCAATCTATCTGCGACATAAAAAGACTAGCATAAAGATGGGTACTAAAATTGTTGACTCAATTTAATTTCACTGGCTCTCTGACAATTGATAGAATCAAACTTACTGAAAACTTAGCAGAAAAAAGTAACAACCATAAATTGATTATAAAAACACATGTATTTCGTCGTTTTAATAGAATAATACAGTATTACGTGAATAATGTAATATTTACCTAATACCCGCCGGGTAAATATTTTGCCATTTTTAAAGAACAAAATAAAATTTTAGCAGATTACGCAATTTCATTCATTCGTTCTTTCATTCACCTCATCCAACCGCGTCCCATCACTGCAACATAATGTCAAAGTAATCTGTGTAGTTTTGCTAACCTGTGATCAGAATTGTATGAAAATCAGAATTTCGCAAAAAAATCTTATTCGCTACCACAATTTAGGCCAGTTTTCGGTGAAATTCAATGTCCATGTGTCTTAACTAGTGTCCACAACTAAATGTGGTATTCTACATTGAGTGCTCTTGGAATATCGAGTTTTGTGATAGAAGAGGTTTGTTTACTACTTGTGCCAAGTAAGAACGGATCGATCGTACAAATCGCCTCAGTCTGGGTGTATTTCCGTGTTTGTAATGTCCTCGTCTGGTTGCCATAGACTAGGTATCCTAGTTTAGGACCAGGACAAGTGATTGTGTTGTGTGGTAGTTATTAATTTGAAACACCTAGCTAAGTAGTTGACAAAAAATAGTACGATAGGAGAACAGAGCAAAATTAAATGTAGCATTTAACCACTTATGAAATGCGAAATAATATATATTAACTAAAAAAACAAAAAAAAACAGTATTAACGATTAATGTGTCACTTAGTAATTATTTTTGTTTGAGCTTTATTTTCCCTAAACCACTATCTGCACCATGTTCAAAATTTCATCGCTAACTGGAAGAAACTAGAAATATGTTCGCCATTGCTCGTAAGTTAAGACAATCCTTCCTTAAACGTTATTATTTATGAAAAAACACTATTCAGCAGTTTCAATAGTCTGTCATAAAGGGACCATCTTAAACCGTATTTAAAGAGTATCTACAGAATTACATTTATTATAAATAAGGCCTTTTAAATTCTGTATTTTGTGCAATAAATTGCCAGAAAACCATACATAAACAGTCGAAATAAAATTGACAAACAAATAACAAAAAAAAATCCATACAAAAGCAAATAATAACAAAAATAAACAGAACCACATAAGGGTAATCCGACACACGAAAGTCGGCCCTAAACTAGCTAACCCAAAAGGTGTACAAGCCGAAAAAGTTCAGAAATAAAATACTGCCCAAAATACCGTGCAATGAACTAACAACCTTACCCAAGCAGACGAAATAAGATTCCATCTAAACAAATTACAAATAAAAAAAACGGCACCTCTTAAAAAGGTGAAAAGGCTCAAAAAGTACAGAAACAAAAGACTGCTCTGCTACAGAAACACACACAGACAAATAATATCACACGCACTGCCACCGAGCACACTTTCTACGTCGCGAGTTGCGTCTGCACTGAGTGTAACACAGAGTGCGCATGGCAGCGGAGCGGTAGAACGCTGGCTTCACATTCGGGAGGTCGTGGGTTCGAATCCCCGCATGTACCAATTACTTTGTTCTCAAAGTTATGTACATTTTTGAAATTATGGTAGCAATACGAATAGCGCTTGAAATCGCCAATCCGCGGTGGGCACGCGTGGTAATTAAGCCCATACTCTCTCCCTGAGAGAAGGCCTGTGCCCTACAGTGGGACGTTTATAGGCTGCTTGTATATACATAAAGAAAGCTTATTGTGGGTTGGAATGTTTCTGTGTAATACGGTCCCATATACAGGTTATATTAATGTTATTTTTAAATATAGGGTTTTTTATTATTTGCAATACACCGATACACGCGGTGGTAGCCTAGTGGGTAGAACATTGGACTCTGAAGCGGGAGACAAAGGTTCGATTCCCAGTGCGGGCATGTACCTATGACTTTGTTTTCTAAATTATGTACATTTGTGAAGTTATAGTAGCAATACCACTCGGTAACGGTGAAGGAAAACATCGTGCGGAAACCTGGGTTTTTGAGCTATTCACATACTCAGCGCTTAAAATCGCCAATCCGCGGTGGGCACGCATGGTGATTAAGCCCATACTCTCTCCCTGAGAGAAGGCCTGTGCCCTGCAGTGGCACTTATATAGGCTGCTTGTAATACACCGATTAAAAAAAAATTAAAAACTCAATCCAAAGAATTCGCTCAACCAAATTCGCTCGCTAAAACAGACACTAAGTGCTAAGGGCTTTTAAAAATCTAAAACTGAGGTTTAAAAAAAAGGATAAAACTCAAACACGTCCGACACGAGCAATGCCCGTTAGACTTATTCATAAAAACACTATTCCATAAAACACATCAAAAACGCCAATTAAAATATTCTGTGGTGGAGATTTTACAAGGAAAAATGTGGCCACAGATTAAATAAACAGAGTTTTAGATTGGCTCTATAGGAAGTGCTTTTATAAATAAGGATATAATTATAACAATTATATTATGGTATTTTATAAATATGTTACAATAAGTCTTTATAAAAACACGATTCCTTAAAACACTCCTCAAAGGCATTTAGAGTAGGCAGTGGTAAAAGGAAATGCGTAACCACAGATTAAATAAACTGCCTCTGAGGAGTGTTTTAGAGAAATTGCGCTTTTGTAAATGAAATCGTAAACACTCGTGCGGTTTCCGAATTGTTCATATTAGTAAAAAATAAGACGGGACAGATGATATTTACTTTCTCACATTGTCAATTCATAAACCGGTGGTAAATATTTAGAGCACATGATTTCTCTCAGAAAGAGAGTGTGTGCTTAATTATTACACAATCACCCAAATACAAGCTCCGATTGATCTAAAAAGTCGTACAAACACGATATAATTCAAATTTGAACATTTTATTCATTATAAAAAATAACAACTGGCCAATTGCGTGTTGGAATCGTGCACGAAGGGTTCTGTTCCATTATCTATACAAAGTTTGAATATTTCAAGCGTCTACCTGTTGCCGTTATCAATATCGAGCAAAAAACGCCAAAAAATCACGTTTGTTGTAGGGAGCCCCGCTTTATTTTATTCTGTTTTTAGTATTTGTTGTAGCGGCAACAGAAATACATCATCTGTGAAAAATTTCGACTGTCTAGCTATCACGGTTCATGAGATACAGCCTGGTGACAGACAGACATAAAGCGGAGTCTTAGTAACAGGATCCCTTACCCTTTGGGTACGGAACCCCAAAAATGTTTACTTAATGAACGCTAAAATTGTTAGTTTCACAATTAATTATTCGATTATTTGGAGAAGAAGCTAGCAAAGAAACTCTATATTTATTCTCAACTTAAAAACACTATCACACACACATACATACATAAAGTCACGCCTGTATCCCAGAGGCGTAGGCAGAGACCAGGGACTGCCACTTGCCACGATCCTTCTGCCACAATTTCGCTCAACATTAATTAGTCGTTGCATGCACGCACGCCGGTTTCGGGTACTTTTTATCTTTCTTTTTTTGTACACTATCATTTTCATTATTATCACAAGAAACAAAATAATAAAAAACAACTTTTACACAACACAACCGCTCGTCCTGGCCCCAAACTAGGATACTCCGTGCTATGGTACCAGGCAAGGCAGTCACAAACATGGAAATACACCCAGACTGAGGCCATGCGTACAAATGTACGGTGGCCCCGGTGGAAATCGAACCCACGACCTCCGGCATGGTAATCAGACGTGATACTGCTAGACCAATGGGACTGCCAAATAATTACTGTAGATAGCCGCCGCTCATGAGGGTGAAAGCATTAATGGACCTAATACAACCATTTGTCTAGTTGTACTCGCACTGTATACATTTCAATTCGGTTACGTAAACTGCCCGCGCAAAACACTTCCTAAAGTGAATATAGGTCGCTGTTGTTATTTCCATGAATAAAATACAGTTAGTGCGGACTGTAGACTATGATCCTGCGCGGTTCTAAGCGAGGTGTAACGGGTGACTCGGGCGGGACAAATGCGACGTTCGGTGCGGTCGTTTTGCAATTGAACACCAGAAATAAAACATCTTAAATAAATTTATTTCAAGGTAAAGAATTTGCATTCTGCAGTTGAATGTCAATTTCCGGTGTTAGCCGCTGACTTCGGGTCGAAAAAATACTTCACCCTGACCATCCTTTCTCAAATCGTATTAAACATAATACTCCAGTGACACGATAAAAATTCTATAATTGCCATCGATAATTTTCATTACCTAAACAGCAGTCACTTTTCTTACAAAAGTAGGAAAAACAAATCGGCGTACTAAGCCTTACTTACAGCGTGCGTTTTTACAGTAATACTTAGGACTTGTAAATAAAGATGTTGAGAAATTACAAAATGCTGCTACCGTTCAAGTTATTATAAGTATTGACAGAAACGGGCCATTTGTTAAAAAAATATATTATTGAAATTACAGATGAAGACTTGATAATTGACTTTTTTTCTGTGCAATAGTGGAATTAAGAAGTGTTAAAATATAGAGTCCGAAATACTTCCCTCGTATGTGGTCTATCTAGCTTTTGGCCGCGACTTCGTCTGCATGAAATGACTGATTTCCGGGGTGAAAAGTATGCTTTGTCCTACCCCGGGACTCAAACCCGGGTCACATTTATCCTATTAGTAGGATTAATGAAAACGGTTTCGTTAGTTAACATTTTATTTTTGATCCACTAGACCTTTGGTTTGGAGATGCTACATTCGCTTGCGTTACCCGATCTCCCCCGGCCTCGAACAACTTTACTCGGATCCTAACCTACGTCGCTAACTAGCCAGTTAGTTAGAACGACATGCATTTTGTGCTCGAAAAAAAAACCAAATAACACTACGCACGTGAATATATAAGTAACGAAGCTATTAATTAGAAAGAATAATTACTCAAGTTCTTGTTCGTGTGAAACACAAAAAGTTATGGCGGAAACTGAATTCTTGAAGGAAGGAAGTGATTTTGCCGTGTGGAAATGTAGAAATCGGCTGTTCGAATCACGACATTAGGTTCAATTAGGTGTTGTAGTAAATTTTCAAGGAAAGGTGTGCGTGTTTTGAGTCTATTAGGTCCAAATTACACTGCACACGATCGTCCTAGAGCATGGCTCTTTTGGTGTTCAGCCCCTCTACTCTCGACGTCATTGAGTTGAAATTGCGTCACAATTGAATGCAGTAAGTCAGAAATAACGACTTAGTAAACGTTTTAGTTGTGAGAAATAGCATTTAACTTAGTGGAGCATCAGTGTTATTGGAAACTGAAAGCATATTTTGGTTAAACTTATAAATAAACAAACTCACAAAAATGCACTTAATTGTAACGCAAGTTGGCTAGATTTACGTCCAGAGTAGAGGGGCTTGTTTGTATATTTTCGGTTTGCGTATTTTCTTAATATGCCGCGTATTCTCTTAATATTCTTAATATTTGATTTAAGTTTTGTGAGTGAGTACCCAAATAATAATCGTTTAAATATATTTTGGCTTTCAAACCAGAATGAATAAACAACTACATGGTCGCAATAAAGTTATGAATTATGATGTGCAGGGAAGGTCTTTAATAGGTATTTACCCGACTGCGGCTGAGCCTAAAAGGATGGTAATGTGTTAGTCGGTTCGTATGTATGCATGTATGTCAGTGTATCCGATTCTATGTTACCCCTTAACTCCTCAGCCAATGGTCAGATTTTGGCAAATGAGATCTCACTCGATTCGTCGTATCTGCGATTAAAGTATCATAGGCTATATGAAATCAGCATAAATCTAAGAAAAATATAAAAAACACACTAAGAACATTAAAGTAAAAAACTGAAACAAAAAATTCAAATTCAAAAATACTTTATTGCACAAGAGGTGTTTGTACAAAGGCGAGCTTAATACTAGTAAGTATTTTCTTCCAGCCAACCTTGGGTTATGTGGATAGTGCAAGGGACTACCCCAAGAAAGATTTATTGCAAGAACAAAGATAAAAAAATAATAAATAATAATAATTATATAAAATTACCAACAAGCCAACTGCTGAGCATTAACTACGAAGCAGGCGACCCAAAGTCAATGTCAGTTACCTGGGTTGGTCCCGCCTGTTTAGTCTCGCCTGTTCAGCAGTCGTGTTGTTGGTTATTTTTTATTTCAGCTTTTTACTACCACTGTTTCAATGTATGAAACAGCTGTCCCACCCTTTCAACCAATCACGGCGTTTCCCTCCGTTTTCCAGCCAATCAGAGCGTGTCTTCTCGAAGAGAAAAGCGTTTGAAAATCGAATGCCGTGCATTCTCACTTGCCAACGGTTTAATTAAAGACTGGTTATGGAACTGATACGCCAATTGAACTCTTGATTACGGGCTTTTAGAGTACGTTTTGGATTACGCAACGTCGACTTTGATTTCAAGGAGTGGTTTTTCCAATGTTCGTGTGGTAATATTATTATTTTTAAAATTATTTATTGCACCAAGTAAGTTTTGTGCAACAGGCGGGATTAATACCAATTAGTAGTTTATTCTGGCCAACCAAAGGATGACGTCAGAAGGTGGGGGTAGTGCCAAACAAAGAAATTGAAGAAATACTATTTTTCAATAATACAGGTAAAATATCGTGACAAGTAGCAGGCCCTGATCTCTGCCTACCCTTCTGGGATACAGGCGTGAGCTTATGTATGTATGTATGTGTACAGGTAAAATAAAACTATACTATATAAAGTATTCCGCTTTAACTGTCATATAATAAATAGATTTCACTAAAACACCAAAACATTTGCAAAGTATTATGATAAAAGATCAGATGTTAAGTTTTACGTTACATTTATGAAAAAAATTTGAAATTGTTGTTTTTTCTATCGCATTAGGTGTAAGCCTGTAATGATGGATGTAAACTTGTATAAATAAATAATTCATTCGTCATCTTGATTTATTACTTTGGACGAAACAATTGTGGATGTATTATTATTATTATTTTATTTTATTTTTTTTTTACTTATAATTATTAATTTATGTTTTTAAAAAATTGTAATAAACTTAAAAAAAGGACTTGCTGTCATAACTGTATATAAATAAAATATTAAATAAACTCCTGAAACAGATTGTATCATAATGGGGAACTTGTCTAAAATTTGGATTGCAGTGACACTGTTTTTATACAAGAGGTGAAAAAGACGATTTCAGAGAAAAATTATAAATAGAATTATAAAAATATTTTTTCGAGGCTTCACAGGTCTCAAGGAATGCAAAAAATCAAGTGACTCTAAAAATGATAAACTTGTTAAATTTAGTTCTCGTTAGATCTAAGGCGTAGGGCACATGGGGAGGACACATAACTTCCTCAACTATATAAGTTCCACACAACACAATAACTTGTCTGTTCCCAAACTAGGACACCCTGTGCTGTGGTAACCAAGGACATCACAAACATGGAAATCCACCAACTTGTCACAGACGGCTGCCTAGCACGGACTGCGATCGCGTGACCACGTGACATTGCGATGTGACACTGCGCGCGCGCATCCAACGGCGGCCACTTTCTACGTTTACATACAATGTGTTTTATACCTTGTGCTAGTGGAATGTTCCGTCGATGCTAACAAAGTCAAGAAAGTTTTGCGAGGCTTTTCATATATCCGGGTATTTTTGTTATATCAGCTTCAATGCCCGATACGTTGCAATTAGATTCTTTCCCATGTTTTACGGCGTCATGAAGAAAAAAAAATTGTGAGGAAACTTAGACACTCAAGTATCTAAGTTTCCTCACAATTTGTGATTATGCCCATAGCGTATGAGAGAAGTAAGCATATTGAGATTACGGTAGGAACTTTTAATTAATAACAATAACCATCCGAGAACCATTCCATCAGAGACTCAAAAAAAAAACATGTAAATGTTCGAAATAAATAAACGTGAAAAGAGCGGTGGTAGCCTAGTGGGTACCACCGCTCTTTTCACGGACATTGGACTCGGAAGCGAGAGACCCAGGTTCGATTCCCCGTGCGGGCATGTACCTATGTTTTTGTTTTCTAAGATATTTGTGAAGTTATAGTAGCAATACCACTCGCCAACGGTAAAGGAAAACATCGTGAGCTATTCACATACCTCAGCGCTTGAAATCGCTAATCCCCGGTGAGCACGCGTGGTGATTAAGCCCACACTCTCTCCCTGAGAGAAGGCCTGTGCCCTACAGTGAGACGAATATAGGCTGCTTATGTAAAGGAACGTCCTAGACGATTATGGTACCAACTCACGAAGCCATATTCGCCTAGATCAATCATTAAACTATGTTCGAGCGAATCGGATTCCAGACGCAGCAGCAACCATAAGACGTGCTTTATTTCGGAGCATTAAAAATGGGCTACTGTAATGTTACAGATTATTTAGGCGACAAAGATGTCTGGAATTAAGGCCAATCCAATGCTAGAGTTCTAGGTATTTTGGAGGACAATTCTAAGCTTGTTAATTAAAGACCAAAATTAAAATCAAGAATATTTACTACCATAGCAAAATTTTTACATGAGCGGTACACAGCGGGCCTTGCACTAGGTAAAACCTGTATCGCGGATGCCCAAAACAGTTTTGGGCATCCGAGTGGGTTATATGAGCAAATATTTCAAAATTTAAAGACAAACATGCAATTGTCGTTATGACCTGAACAAAATTAAAACTTATTTTAAAAACAGAAACAGGAATAAGAATGTGTGTAAAACGTTTACCTATAAAATATTATAAAATTATTATATTTTGAAATGTTTAATCAAATATTAAACTAAACATGTAAATACATATTATATTCTAATATGACTTATATCGATATAGAATGTATATTATATGTATTAATGTAATTAATTAATGTAGTTGTGGTAAGTATAGGTAAGTATAAATTGAAAAGACTAATTTATAAAAGCGGTTCAAAAATGTGTGAAGCACACTTTGTGCAAAAAAAGCTACTATATCATTAAAGATTATTTAGAAGACAATGATGTCTGGAATTAAATTCAGTTCAATGCATGAGTTCGAGGTTTTAGAATATTTATTTAAATTCTGTAAATTAAGGACTTGAAAAGACTAAGTTTAGAGTTTTTTTGTCCATTTTTTCTCCAAAATGATCTAGATTGTCAAGGGAAAACCTATGTCTAAATTGTGACGTTTATTAAGTCGCAGTTTCGGTGTTTCGATACTTTGACACACCACATGATGCACTCTGACGCTTTTCCTTTGTACTTATTTATGTTACTTGTTACGCCTTTTTTTCTTCATCATCATCATCATTCAGCCACATGAAGTCCACTGCTGGACATAGGCCTCCTCCATGGATTTCCAAAAAGACCGGTTGGAAGCGGCCTGCATCCAGCGCCTTCCTGCCACTTGGATGAGGTCATCTGTCCATCTTGTGGCTGGTCGTCCTACGCTGCGCTTGCCGATATGTGGTCTCCACTTGAGGACATTTTTTTCTTGTGATGTTTTAATTTGTCCCAATAAAGGTCTTTCTTTCTTTCTTAAATGCGGGAAATTGTGTAAACGGTGCCTTGCACTTCTTAGCGACTAGCTGAAACATATCCAAAAGAGCTAGATTGGCTATCCACAATAGAGTGCTGATCCCAACACTTACGTATGGTAGCAAGACTTGGGTATGCCAAAACAAGCAAGAGAGTAGGATTAATGCAGTAGAAATGAGGTCCTTGAGAAGTATCTCTGGTGTAACTTGGAATGACAGGATACGCAATAGTTTGATTAGAGATCGTTGTGGAATGAAAGAGGATATTGTGAGTAGAATTGATAAAGGAATGTTGCGTTGTTTCGGACATGTGGAGAGGATTAAGGAAGAAATATTGATGAAACAAACATATCGAGCGAATGTGGGTGGAAGAGCCGCTAAGGGACGACCCAGGCGGACATGCTTCGGCTAAATAGCAAAGGACACGATGAAAAGTACCCGAAATCGGCTTGCGTGCATGCAACGGCTCATGAATGTTGAGGAAGCGAAAGTGATCTGTCAGGATCGTAGCAAGTGGCAGTCCCTGGTCTCTGCCTACCAATCTGGGATACAGGCGTGAGTTTATAGATGTATATATGGCTCTGTTTACAGACTGATTAGACAGATGGATCTACTTTTACACACCTTCACGAAACCAATTTAACGCCTAGATTCGTGATTGCAGTTTCAGACTACGGCGCTGGAAATCGCGATTGTCTACAAAAATCAGATTAGATTAGATTAGATTATTGTAAATTTTCAAGATCAGCTACTGGCTTTGAACAGCTTACAGAAAAGGGTTCCTTTTCCTTTTTTTATGTAACCTACGCCCCACGGCAGGGCACAGGCCTTCTCTCAGAGAGAGAGAGAGTACGGGCTTAGTCACCTAGCGTGCTCACCGCGGATTGGCGATTTCAAGCGCTGAGGCATGTGAACACCTCAGACACTCAGATTTCAGCTAGCGAGTGGTATTGGTACTACAACTTCACAAATGTACGTAATTTTGAAAACAAAGTCATTGGTACGTGCCGGGATTCGAGCCCACGGCCTCCCTAATGTGCAGCCAGTGTTCTACAACTGCGTTACCACCGTTCCCTTTCTTGTTTTACTTAATTCATTTAAGGTGAATAGTATAATTGGGCCTTCTAAGGAAATTTAAGTTTAAAAAATTTTTAAAGACCTATTTAGAGGGTCAAAGTTCCACCCGTGCCGGACTTGAACCCGCGACCTCTGGCTAACCGTGCCAGCGCTCTCCCAACTGAGCTAATGGGCAAGTGCAGGCATCGGCGAAATTTCGAGCCGCTTTGCAAACGTCTCTGTATTACGTACAGGCAACATTTAAGAGCCTGTCGGATTACTTAATTAAAAAAAAAATTACAAAATTAGGTACTTTTAAACTTTAATATCAATTTCTAAAAATACAAAAAGCGGATGCCCTTAAAATATTGCTAACGATTTCGAATTCACCCTGTACCATTGTAATTTACTTCCATTCTATTGTAAGCCATTTTCAATGTTATCTTAAACCATCTCTTCCTCATAAGCATTGTTTGCTTTGTACGCAGTACCTCAGCAAAAGTTTTACGAGCACAATACTCTGGTAGTGTACGCGAAATAAGAGTGAGATTGGAATGAAAATTGTAGCTTACAGTGAATAGTGTGATACTTTTAATTGCGTTCTTGGACAGTTTATTTTCTTTGTTGTTTGTTTTGTGCAGCATTGTTTATTGTATTGCCTTTCAGGGAAGGAAAGGGTCGAGAGGACGCCTTAAGCGCGTGATAATGAACTCTTTACTGGCGGTATGTAATGGCAATTTTTTTTATTAGTTTCGAATAAAACTGTCACTATTAATTGCTTTTTAAGCGTGGATACTTGGTTCAGGGCGGTTGATACGTAGTTGACAATTAGACATTCCAGCTGGGGTTGCCAACCCTACTATATAGTATTCTACTATATTAGGGGCTCAAATACTATATTTCTAAAAAAGAATATATCGTTGCCGAAACTACTATATTTTGCGTAAAGCGGAACCCAGCCTTAATCTTTTTCTAAAGCTCGCTCTTCAAGTCTAACTGCCGTACTCAGAGTCGTCAATTAAGATTTAATGTCAATTAAGTATCATGTCATCTCTTTCATTTCAATGACATATGAAAGGGATAGCACGACACTTAATGAACATTAAGTTTAATTGACGACTGTGAGTACGGCAGTAAGTCCGTGAATCGCGCTGCACGGCTGCCGCTATTTTTCACTTTTTTTTACTATTATTTTGCCATCTACTATATTTTTAGACGTACCTAATAGTTTCGAAAATACTAAATTTGTTAGAAAAAAAGTTGGCAACCCTAATTCAAGCCCACAATGAGCCAAAACATATAAAATCAGAAAAGCCAAAGCTTTCCCGCAATCCACAAATACGCTCCGTCGCGCCTGACTGTCAGTTGCGGATTTCCTCACGGCAATTTTACCTCAAAATCTAACACCCTGCAATCTGCGAACGCTCGGCTGTCCGCAACCGCGCACGATGATTAGACTTCACAGAAGTACCGCTACAGAGCTTTCTCTAGTCGATAAGCCTTTAAAATACGCATAAAAATTGCAAATCTTAACAAAAGGTGGCGCTGACGGTATTTTTAATCGCGATGTGGTTGTTTGTATTCTTATATTCTTAGGTATTTTTTATTGTGGTTGGTAAGACAAAATACGCACAAAACAGAAACTATAGTTCATTAATTCGGTATTTGACACGATCAACCATAAATTATTTCATATGCTCGATTAAAACAAAAATTACAAAATATCTCGGAAAATGTATCTCTTTTAGTCAATTACTATTTTTAAATAGATTAAACATAAAAAGAGTGCTCTGAAATGTGACGTCATAAGCCAGTATTTTCATACAAAATTCCGTTTTAAAAGTAACTCATTTGATATTTTGTCAAATACCCAATTTTAACACTAGGTGGCGCGGACGGTATTCTGTATCGCGGTATGGTGGTGTCCATAGTGTTGTGAAGATTTCTTTGCAAATTGAAGACTTTGATGTTTTTCTCATGGATACCATCAACAATATTGTCCAAATTTGTGTGGAACTACTTCTGAAGTAACGCCTTTCTAGAAAAAAATTATGAATAAATACGGACAACATGGTAAGGAATTATCGTTGATGACACACGTCCCCGTCGTTTATTTTTTAAGTCGGTGCAAAACATAGGAAATTAGTGATTTTCTAAGTTAAGAATAATTACTTTCAAAAGGAACAAAAGTTACAAAAATATATACCTAACAAAATTTGTAAAAAAAAAACGGAACATATTTCAATTTTTTTTTAATTTTATTTAATGATAGGGAAATCTACAGCGAAATTAATAACAAAAAACTTAACATTTAAGATTAATAACATGGCCAATTACAGATTTCCACGCAATATCTTACAGAGTTTCTTTATCTTAGGGCAGAGATTATCATGTTAATGTTTATTGCCACAAACAAAAGAAAAGTTACAAATAAATGACTTAAACTTATCAAAGTGTTTAAAAACAAAAATTTACAGAATCCGAAAAGAGCAAGTTTGTCTTATTGCATGTGGTGTTTGTGCGGTGTGGATATGTGTGTTTGTGTGATAATTCCTAGACCAAAACTTGTCAATGACAACCTCTAAGTGACATGTCGCAGAAATGGCACACTTTAAAGGCCACCCTGTGTGGCGTTTTAGACCCGCACATCAGGGGCCAAATCACAATATTATAATGGAATTTGACAGCAAGACGTTAGGATTCCAACAAGATTTGGTGTGCGTAATATAGAGGCTGAGCCAAATCTTCTATAGCAACTGCTCTGTGACAGCCGTCGCGACTTTCTCTCGACGATTACGCAAAACTAAGGCAGAGGCCGGCGCGCGCGCATGCTAAGCAGCCAATATGGCGGCGGTATCGGAATATTCGATGGGGTGGCTGGGGCTTTTAGGGTTCCTTGGGATTATTGGCCCGAAGGCAGCGGCTAACATAGTACATTGACATTCAACAAACACAATGTAAATTCTTTACGTTGATATAAATTATTGATTTCTGATTTATTGTTCTGAGCCTGGCATAGGTGCAATTTTACCCCCGCTAGCCTCAGAATGCTGGGATTTTGTTGGAGTAAGGGGCTGAGAAAATTGGTAAATGACAGATAAGCGCCGAAATACGCATTTGCGTGATTTGCGCTCTCTCGCACTGAAAAATTGTGTGGCTTTTGCTATATTATCGAGCGTTATTAATTCATACATAGATACATACATAAACTCAGGCCTGTATCCCAGAGGGGTAGGCAGAGACCAGGGACTGCCACTTGCCACGATCCTGACAAATCACTTTCGCTTCCTCAACGTTCATTAGTCGTTACATGCACGGCACTTTTATCTTGCACTTTACTAATACATCTTCTGGTCGAAGTATGTCCACCTGCGACGTCACTTACCGGCCCTTCCAACCACATTCGCGCGATATATTTGTTTGTTCAATCTTTCTTCCTTCATTCTCTCCACATGTTCACGTCCACATCCTCTTTATTAATGCTGCAAAAACAGTTTCACAACTAGGTAACAAAATCTAACAGGTTAAATACCATTGGGACAGGAGGGCTTATATAGGCTCCGTATATTTAGGCTCGTTAATATAAGGAGCCTATATAAGTCTCACTGCATGGCACAGGCCTTCTCTCAGAGAGCGAAAGAGTATGGGCTTAATCATCACGCGTGCCCGCCGCGGATCGGCGATTTCAAGCGCTGAAATATGTGAACTGCTTTGAAATTAAGGATTCTTCCTTCGACATTTAGGAGAGGTCAGGATTGGCTGCCTTGTTGGTCTAGCGGTATCACATCTGATTACCATGCCGGAGGGTGTGCGTTCGATTCCCGCTGGGGGCCGCCGTATATTTGTACAGACGGCCTCGGTCTGGGTGCATTTCCATGTTTGTGATGTCCTTGTCTGGTTGCCATAGCACAGGGCATCCTAGGTTGGGACCAGGTCAAGTGATCATATTGCGTATAAGTTGTTATATTCCTCACGATGTTTTTCTTCACAGTTAGCGAGTGGTATTACTATTACAGTTTCATAAATGTACATTACCTAGAAAACAAAGTCATTGGCACCAGCATGCTGACGTCGAACCCAAGATCACTCTGATGTAAGGCGAGCGCCCTACCGATTCGGTGTCACAGAAACTAGGGTCGGCTTGGATCTTAATTTTTTTCTAGTGTGCTATTCCAAACGGTGTCTCTGTCTCCAGATCATCCAGATCCGTTCAGCCATTCCGTCGCAATTGAGTAATAAAAATATATCCTTGCGAACTCTCATCTTCATCATCATCAGCCATTTGACGCCCACTGCAGGACATAGGCCTCCTTCGTGGCTTTTCACAACCATGAGGGGTTTTGCCATAATCGCCACGCTTGGCAGGCGGGTTGGCGATCGAAGTATGCGGTTGGAATCTCAGGAAGACGCTGCTGCCCGTCTCCTGGTAATTGATTTCCTTAGTCGCCTTCTACGACATTCACGGAAGGAAATGGAGTGAAGCTATTCTTATTCCGGCGCCACACGGATTATTCTCACATTAATAATATTAGCAAGTGTACGAGCAAGCACACACAGTTTCTCCTACATACTTGTTTTGAAAGAAAGAAAGAAGGAAAAGATATTCAGTATAATAACAAGACACATCACTAATGGTTCCGTACAAATTTGTAGGTACTTACATATTATTATAAATAGTTCAGGAATCGAGTCTCGCCGGTTGTTCCCAGCTTTTTCCGTACCTACTCTAGGCCTATTTTTTGTGATTTAATTACAAATGTATAGTTTTCAGATTTCTCCCTGTATTTTTTTAGTATAATAAAAAATTTACTTGCCCAATTTCATAGTTCTAGGTGAACAGAAATTGCCCTATAAATTTTGATTCCCTTGAGTGTCGATTTATACGTTTTTTGTGGCATAAACGGCCGTATCTATTTTTAGGGTTCCGTATCCGAAGGGTGCCAAACGGGACCCTATTAACAAGACTTCACTGTCCGTCTGTCTGTCTGTCTCTCTGTCACTAGGCCGTATCTCATGAACTGTGGAAGCTAGGCAGTTGAATTTTTTACAGATAATGTATTTCTGTTGCCGCTATAACAACAAATACTAAAAACAGAATAAAATAAATATTTAAGGGGGCTCCCATACAAATAACTTTTTTTTGCCTTTTTTTGCTCGTAATTAATAACGGCAATAGATAGACGCTTGAAATATTCACTCAACCCTAAAAACGGGCACGAACATCGATGTAGCCTGTGATGTATCTAAATTGCCACAAACAGCTACTGACTCAGCGTTGTGCTGAAGGGAGTGAGCCCTCGGCGGTTAATGGCGCATATTGGTGACTGTAGGAGTTTTGTAAACATAATACAGTGAGAATAAAACGTTCTTACAGAATAGACGCATTCATTGAATCTACTTAACATTACGAACATCTAACATACCTACAACATAATAACTCCTGTAGGGCAGTGTCCCTCTAGTGAGATTATCTTCATAGCAGTACGGGACCCTCTGCGCTTTATTTTGCCTAACACTTGGCTGTTTTTTTATGTAACACTTATCGCTGTGAGTGGTCTACATTCTACAGAACCCGCACTCAAGGCCGTCCGCGCTTGACCAATTGTGTTTCGCACTTTCGACGATTACGTTAGCAGCTATCGGTCGGTTATTTGGTATTTTAGACCGATTCGAAGACTCGGGGCTTGCTAACTATTATCGGGACGATCTCTGAATGCCGGACTAGATCTTTGTTGGTCGGATAGATTGTTGTTTCCCAGCTTGCTCTTGTTTATGATTTATGTTATATGTTATACACTGAATAAACCGAACTGAACTGTTTAATAAATCTGTCTATAAAACCATAATTTCGTCAAACACACTTTAAATGCAGTTTAAGTTGGTCTTTCCCTTTGCGACTGACGATTAAAAAGGCCTTTGAGAAGCGTTTTAGAAGACTCGTGTTTTATAAATAACACCGTTAGCGTTTACTTCATAATCATCGTCATATTTTCGTTGAAATTCTATTCTTTTTTTTTTTTGTTTTTAGGGTTCCGCACCTAAAGGGAAAACGGGACCCTGGTAGGATCACTTTGTTGTCCGTCCGTCCCTCCGTCTGTCTGTCAAGACCCGTTATCTTCGGAACGCGTAAAGGTATCAAGTTGAAATTGAAACCATATACTCAAGTCTACAGTCCCTTGAAGCTGTGAAAAAAAACAAACTTCTTCAAAAAACGTATATTTCGACATTTTAAAGGGAATCAAAATTTATAGGGTACTTTACGTTGACCTAAAACTAACAAAATTGGCAAGTAAAATCGTCCTATGCTACAAGCACAGGAAAAAATCTGATAGCAATACATTTTTAAATAAATCCTTAAAAAAATAGTCTTTGCAGTTCGGGAAAAGCTCTGCACCTACAAATTTGTACGGAACCCTCGGTGGGCGAGTCCGACTCGAACTTGTCCGGTTTTACTGTAGATAGCGTTGATTCAAACGTTGTAACCACAGAACAGATGTTCTGTGGTTGTAACTTGAAGTAGGTGGGTACCTACTGTCTATACGGTTAATTTGTGTATGTGTTTCGACTGCAAACAAACGTAACTTGAAAAATATAAGTCATAGGTGTACATACCGGGATTCGTACCCACCACCTGTCACATGCAGGGCAAAAATTTTACCTAGCGAACGCACCTCTGGTTTATTGAAATAAGAATTAATACTCGAGTATCTACTGTCCCGTTTTTTTTTCTAAGAAATCTGACGATACAGAACTATGGCTACATTTACTTTTCAATAAAGATCGTGGTTGGAACACAGCTACAGCATGGGAACCAGTGATTAAGTGCGTGAGACCCCCTTGCTAGAAGTGTGACTGTAGATTTAATTTTAATTTCAATAACTAATAATCAATAGTTTTGAGTTTATATAAAATAATAATTGTTGTTTGGATTGAATTAAACTTCAATAACCAATAATCAGTATTTTTGCGTTACATAAAATCATTGTAGTGTCGGTTTCCATTTAAAAATTTGCCAAAATATTTTTGGAACGTAACTTAATAATTTTTGCCGAGTTTAGTTAGTTAGTTAATACTTTCAAAATATTTTAGTTAGTTAATACTTTCAAAAAGACGCCTGTCATCTCAGTCTACCGAGACCACGGCACTTGCAAAAGTACCGAAACTTCGGAAAATTGTAAAATGGAAAAGTAAACGAGTTAATGTCCGTCAAAAATCAGTTTTATTATTTACTTTGAAAAATTCTTAATTCGCAAACCGGTGGTAAGTAAGTCAAGCTCAGCTCAAGACACTGCCGTATTGCTGCAACGAAGTATTATTTAACTAAACGTTGCATGTAATCCTTTGTTGACCTATTGCTTTATAACGACATAATATTATCGCATCAATTTGATATCATATTGTCACCAGAATACAAACGATATCTACTTCTGATCTTGCTGCCAGTTTCACGGCCAAGAGAGCAGGGGCCAGACTATGCTGGTGAAGGTAGACAATGCATTATGTAACGCAAAACTAAAAAGGAAAGTATTGCAGTGTGTCAATCTGATGAATTAGACAGAGAAATGAACTAACTGATGATTTATCAGTGGTTATAGCCCCAGAGGGTGATATCAAAGTCATTAGGAAAATGTAAAGGTATGCCATTTGTATATAGGTCACAATGGAGAACTTGCACTACACAATGAGGACACGTTACAAGATAAATAAACGTGGTATTTTTTTTCTCTGCGCCTAATACTTTCTGTAATATCATCATCATCATCAGCCATTTGACGCCCACTGCAGGACATAGGCCTCCCTCCTGCTTTTCATAACCATGAGGAGTTTTGCCATAATCGCCACGCTCGGCAGGCGGGTTGACGATCGCAGTATGCGGTTGGAATCTCAGGAAGACGCTGCTGCCCGTCTCCTGGTAATGCAATAATTTTCAAAAAGGTATTAACATAATGTATAAATATAGTACATTTTGATCGTATTGAAACCCAACCAACAACCCCCTCCTTCTTGGAAGACCATAGAGGTCGTAGGTCCGATTCCCACAGGGGGATGCCGTTTGTACATTTGTACAAATGGCCTCAGTCTGGGTGTATTTCCATGTTTGTGACGTCCTTGCCTGGTTACCATAGCACAGGGTATCCTAGTTTGGGACCAGGTCAGTTGCTTGAAACCCGTACAGATTTTATTGATTTTATTGATGCTTGGTTCTAAAAATTTACCAAAATGACCGAAATAGCGGCCAACAACTAGTCTTCCGACAAAACCTTATTCAATTTCACGGTTGGACTCAAAAAATTGACCATTTGGATTTGATACAGATGATGTAACCAACTTTCGGAAATCCGTGATTATTTGAAGGCTATAGGTCTACATTTAATAATTAAAGCACTTTATATTACAATCCATAAACTCACGCCTGTATTCCGGAGGGGGTAGGCAGAGACCAGGGTTTACCACTTACCACAATCCAGCCAAACCTCTTTATTTTCACTTACTTATTTAGTTCACCAAACTGTATCAGTTACGATGAATGAATATTTCATGCTCAGTGGCGTGCAATAGGAGAGGCCTGCTTCCAGCAGTGGACAAGCATAGGCTGATGATGATGATGATGATGATGAATATTCACACGCCCAGACGGGCAGCACATGGAATGCACCGAAACACTGTATATAAAGATATATTTTATTTGCCCATGTACATGAATAAACGATACTCTACTTACTTTACTGAAGGTGAGACATTACTTAAAGTATCTATATGTATCTATATGTCCTGCAGTCAAATGGCTAATGATGATGATGATGATCTAAACAATGTTAAAGTAGTAGGTAGGTAAGTAATATAGTGGTTAGTATAGTGGTTGGAATGGCAGGAATAAATATTGAACTCATTATTAGCCAAAACCCGAACGAGTGCAACGACAATTATGAAACAGAAATGTCGTAAAACAATAATTAATGAACTGTTAACTAATGATTAAACTGCGGTTCAGTCATTAATAATTTACTTTCTAACGTCATCCACTGAAACAGGCTGGGCAATAAACAAAGATGTGTACGTGTATTAACTATTAAGTTTAACTGCACTATTGGTCTAACGGTAACACGTTTGTGTAACTAGACAGGGGTAGTGGGTTTGATTTTCGAAATCAAAATTTTGTTTACACAAAGGGACACAGTAACTGCGACTTAATAAACGTTACAAGTTACACTAGGTTTCCATTTCAAAATCTAGGTCATTTTAGGTTTCCAAACTTAGTCCTACATCTAGAAACTTTGTCCTATTTTTAAAAAACGATTCCTTTGAAGCCCCTCAGAGGCCGTTTGAGTAATCTGTGTTAACGTCCCCTTTACCACAGATTATGACTCTGAGGCGTGCTTTAAGGAATGTTGTTTTTATAAAAAAGACCGTTAGTTATTATACTTTATGGGACACGAAACACAGGCTAGTCTTAGTGAGTTCTTTCTGATTTGATCCTAATGGGGCTTCTAAGAGTACTCGTAACACGAGCGTTACCGTGGAAAAAAATCATACCTTTTTTACAGATTGAATTTGCAAAAACTGTCTTTGCAATCTCTCCATCATGTTAATAGTGATTTTTAGGACCCGTGGCCGTATACCGAAAGCCTAGGACTCGATAGCATTAACGCAAAAAATGGCCGTTTTTAGATAGATACAAGACACACACTCATACAAAAAGCATTACATAAGGCACGAAGTAACGGCACAGTGTAAACATTGACAAGATAGAAGCATAGGTACATAAATCATGGAAATATCACAACTTGACACATTATTCGGTACAATAAATACCTATCTATTGGTGACATTAGAATAATAACATAAAAACATAAAAACGTGTGTGGCAAATGCAAATGGGTTTCGACTCAGCATGTACCGAAAGGTACATGGTATTCTGCCGATACCCGGTGTGAACGGCGTGCAGAGCCCAGGAGAGTGAGTTTTTGGGGTAAATGCCTTCTGGTCCCGCGTTCGTGGTCCGAAGTTCTTTGTCGTGGGTCCTAAAAATCACTGTTAGCGTGATTGAGAGATTGTAGAGACAGTTTTTGCCAATACGACCTGCAAGAGAAGTTTTTTTTTTGTCGCTAGTGGCGCTAGCATAAGCATAAGCAGCCTATATACGTCCCACTGTAGGGCAGTAGCCTATATACGTCCCACTGTAGGGCAGTAGCCTATATACGTCCCACTGTAGGGCAGTAGCCTATATACGTCCCACTGTAGGGCAGTAGCCTATATACGTCCCACTGTAGGGCAGTAGCCTATATACGTCCCACTGTAGGGCAGTAGCCTATATACGTCCCACTGTAGGGCAGTAGCCTATATACGTCCCACTGTAGGGCAGTAGCCTATATACGTCCCACTGTAGGGCAGTAGCCTATATACGTCCCACTGTAGGGCAGTAGCCTATATACGTCCCACTGTAGGGCAGTAGCCTATATACGTCCCACTGTAGGGCAGTAGCCTATATACGTCCCACTGTAGGGCAGTAGCCTATATACGTCCCACTGTAGGGCAGTAGCCTATATACGTCCCACTGTAGGGCAGCAGCCTATATACGTCCCACTGTAGGGCAGCAGCCTATATACGTCCCACTGTAGGGCAGCAGCCTATATACGTCCCACTGTAGGGCAGCAGCCTATATACGTCCCACTGTAGGGCAGCAGCCTATATACGTCCCACTGTAGGGCAGCCTTCTCTCAGGGAGAGAGTGCGGCGCTAGCTAGCCCCTTAATTAAAAGAGTCTATATTTTTCGAAAACGTGAATCCATGGATTGAACTGGCCTCAATTCCGGACATCTGCGGCATAACATTGCACGTCAGCCTTTTTTGTACAAAGTGTGCTTTACACATTTTTTTGACCACGTTTCGAGCAAGCTTATGTATGTTATTGTAGAATCATATAAAATGCCCCATCCTTACTAATATTATAAACGCGAAAGTTTGTATGTACGGATGGATGTTTGTTACTCTTTCACGCAAAAACGGCTGAAAGGATCTCGATGAAATGAAATTATGCACAGAGATAGATTATAGTTTGGATTAGTACATAGGCTATTTTTATCCCGGAAAAATACACATCCAAATTACCACGCGAACGAAGTCGCGGGCCACAGCTGGTAAAGAATATATTAAAATAAATAAATAAATAAATAAATATTAAGCTCCGCCAGCCTGAATCTTGGGAACGCCGGTGGAGAACGGCTTACAAATGGCCAAAGCTTACGTACAGTCGATAGCACATCAACCTTTACATACATGCACTCTAATCACTTACGTTAAGGACGATTTTGCAACAAAAATGACAAGGTTCACCGGCTGTTGACTGTATAATTCACAACACGGGTTCACCGACTGTTTACATGAGTAAACTGTAGTCGTTTACGTTAGAGATGATTTTTAACAGAAATCTATCGTCGACTGTATATACAATTGTGTATGTATGTATATACATTCACGCCTGTGTACTGGAGGGATCGGCAGAAAGACTTCACAGTTAACACGCTTGTCTGCCTAAACAGAGATTTTCGGTTTTGTTTCCACTGGACTTGATTTGTACAGATGGCCTCAATCTGTCTGGTATTTCCGTGTTCGTAACATCCTTGTCTGATTATCATAGCACAGGGTATCCTTGCTTGGGACCAGGGCGAGTGATTTTATTGTGTGGAAGTTGGCAGCGTAATAATTATAATAGAAGTAAAATTATACACGTTTGTAAGTACATGACGCAAGACTGATAACCAATACTGTTTGGCAACGAAACGTTATGCAACGCTAAATACTCTACTGGCGCAACAGCTCTCTAACATTTGAAATAAAGCCTTATTTCCAACGCTGTTAAGACCAAAATCGGTTAGTAAATCTGGTAAGCACTGGCCGAGAATTCATTTCTAGTTTCGACGATGAGTTTTAAAACTTACAACGGTTGACTTAAAGCGTTCATTGGCGTGGGAGGCCTTAAGCTCAAGGAAAGAGTAAACTGAGCGTTTATGAGTTCTATTTCCTGTCACATAAGGTCGGAAACGCATAATCTAGTTTATATTTATTAGTGCGGCGAGATTTGCCGCGACAGAGTTTTGTTCTGATTTCGAGTTTGTTTAAATAAGTCCAACTGATCACATCTAATTATTTTCTTTAAGTTAAGATAACTTTGAGTGGTTTGAAAAACATAGCAAAATAGCATTTATTTAGAAAAAAAAATCAAAAATAGCTCGACACAAACTTGAATCTATTAGAAACATTACTAGCCATCCAGAGCGGTGCGTACGCGCCGTGAGTCCGCGGGTCATTGTTCTGTTAGACGGAGAGGTGGCTATGACTATAATTATAAATGTGAAAACAATTAGGTACTCTGAAGTAGAGGAGAAGATTTTTCAAGATCTTGGCGAGTGGCAAACTTTGGTTTCTGCCTTACCGTCCCTAGACGTCCAAAACAGAGGTCTTGGGCTAACCCTATTTCCCGTTAAAGTTCACGTTATTCGTTATTGGATTTGTACAGTTCAAAATATTCTGGATATTGCAATGAAGATCTACTAGAATTTAGAAAGAAAGACATTTATTACACCAACAAGATACATCACAGAAACAAAATAAGCAGATAAATAACATAACAACAGATAGAAAACTGAATACACAACAGACAAAACAGATAAATTAAACAGGGACATAGACGTAGCCTGTGGTGTATCTAATCTGATGGACCATAAATTCTTATAACACTGAAAAGAACGATTGCCGCTTTCAGATAAACCAAATAGGTCTGGCTGTAAAAAAAAATGTAAATTACTTATTTTTCAAAAAAAAAAAAAAAAACTCATAGCAGCTAATTTTTGTCAACTGTATCGTAGTCATATAAATGATACTACAGTAGTGTATATGGCAAATGCAATTAAATATGTCCCTTTTGATATTAGTGGCCATTGCAACACGCTTTAGTAGTATTAGGTAAGCAGCGAGCACTTGTAAGCGCATTTTATTGTGCGTAGTAGAGCATTTTATTATTGCTCGGACTGTAGGAAGGAAATAAATCTGTTATTATTATTTTACTTTTGAATTATCTATATTTAATATTTATATAGTTATACAAATATATATTCTTATACTATAATGGATTTATATTATATATATTTATACAATATAATTATGAGTATTCATATATATTCGTATATATTTATATATATTTTACATTCAAATTAATGCCATATAGTAGTGTGTTTTTCTAGATTAGATATTCACAAAAACGTTTATTTTGTAAGGTAACCGTGTTGCGTAATTAGCTTGCCGTGAAAAATGTATTCTGTGAACACTAATAAAGTCCCCAAGATACAGGCCTCGCCTAGTTTGGGGATTGCCGTTAAACTGTGTATTGTGCACCTACCCACCTCTTTTGTTAAACAAAATATTATTATGTAACAAAAATATGCTGTAACTGTGTTATTTCAATAAATCTTATTTTACTTACTTACTTTACTTACTATATTGTAGCTATAAACCATTCAAGCCTAGACGACTATAAAATGGACGGTAATACCAAACCTTTAAGTCAAAAGTTGTTCTAATGCATAAAAATATCGTGTCACAGTGTTTGTTATCGAACTCCTCCGAAACGGCTTCACCTAATTTTTTTGTGTATATTGGAAATAGGTCGTAGTTTTAATAATTTCTATGGGAAACCAACGTTTGCCATGTCAGGTACATTTTCTATAAGATCAACGGTTAATATTACAGCGCCGTATAAAAGACATCAACGTGCGGCGGGAACTTATGTTTAGCTCGTGACAGGAATTTCAAGCGACTTATGACGGGGAATATTTCTTATTTTATTCATTTCTTTTGCTAGCACATTCTAACCTATTTAAATCAGTAGGTAAGCAAGTCAATAGATAAATACGTAAGTAAACGAATTAATTGCTGATTGACAGGGATGTCAGTCATTCAATTTATCTACGGATAGTTCTGCAAGTGTCATGGTGCATGAGGATTATGGACTTACTCACTGGCTAGAGCTTACTCCTGGATAAGGGAGTAGATAGTGCTGTCAGCGTTGGCATTGATCCTTTTTGATAAATGTGAACTGAGGCGTTACTAGTTAAAATTAAAATGACTGACATTGGATTTGTTATATCTATATTTTTTTATCGACAAAATTGGCAAAACATTGTAAACTTCTTAGACTCCTTCAGATCGTTGGATTGACCTCTGATGCGGTTTGAGAAATATGTGAAGAACAATTGGTACAAAAAAGAATTACTATAAAGTTTATTTTGAACGTAAAGATGTCTGGTTTTAATACAGAAACGAATAAAAAAATCTGTTTAATAAAATAACAAAAAAATAGAAAGAAGCTAACACAGAGTTTCATTGTCAGTCTCTTCCCAACATAATTGACTAATTCTGGGGCCTAGTTACACGCACCAAATCCCGATTTTTTTCAATAGTAATCAGTTTTTTTTTTTCAATTGCGTTTAGCAATAAGGTCGCGAATTGTACTGTGTATTTTTAAATTTTTTATGTTATGTGCTCTAGTGTACAATAAAGAGTATTCTTATCTTATCTTATCTTATGGAATTTGAAAGTTACACGATTGGAATCGTTCAGGATTTGATGAGTAAAACTGACAAAAATCACATTTTTAAGCAAATATTTTTTTTGTGAATTTGTTTTTAATCGAAAAGCCAAAAGGCTTGTGACAAGCCTTGCCGATTCAGCCCATGTATTATAGCTTATCTGTAATGCGGTTTTAAATTAGACGACGTAGTGGTATACATGACTTTTTTGGACGTATGAAAATACGTGGTGCCTTTCCGTCACTGGCAGTCAGGTCTTTACGACGCATTTCACTGTAACTTTGAACAACTTTTCCGCAGATTTAACACCGGTCCACACCTTCACGATGCAAACCGTGGCATACATAAGCAGCTTATATACGTCCCACTGTAGGGCGCCGGCCTTCGATCGGGCTTAATCACTACGCCTGCCCACCGCGGATTGGCGATTTCAAGCGGTGAGGTATGTGAATAGCTCATATACTCAGGTTTCCTCATGATGTTTTCCTTTACCGTTAACGGGTGGTATTGCTACTGTTATAGTAGTCACAAATGTGCATAGCTTAGAAAACAAAGTCATAGGTACATGCCCGTACCGGGAATCGAACCTGGGTCTCTTGGCTACCATCGCTGTGACATACCAAATGACATCATCATCATCGTCATCATCAGTCATTTGACGCCTACTGCAGGACATAGGCCTCCCTTGTGGTTTTTATAACCATGAAAGGTTTTGCCATAATCGCCACGCTTGGCGGGCGCGTTGGCGATCGCAGTAGCGGTTGGAATCTCAGGAAGACGCTACTGCCCGTCTCCTGGTAATTAATTTCCTTAGTCGCCTTCTACGACATCCGCGGAAGGAATGACGCTATTCTTAATCCGACGCCACACGGAATATCAAATGATAATTAAATAAGTCCTACTCACTTCAATGTCAATACCGTGTTTTATCGATATGTAATTAGCAGATTCGCAATGCTCGCAATGCTTATTTGAGTTACAATTCGCTTGCAGTGCGCTTTCAAATGACTTATGACTTACCGTGAGCTGAATATTACCAGTGGCATGGTAAAAATCAAAATATTGTATTAACAGCTGAAATGGGACATAAAATGTAACCACAGTCTAAGGTTTGAAAAAATGGGGCACGATATTTTCCTGTGTCTTATAGTAACTGATAAGAAATTAATTCAGAGAGCACCTCAGAGAGAGGTGGCATGGGCTTAATCAACACGCGCGCCCACAGCGGATTGACCATTTTAAGCCCTGAGGTATGTTCACTCAAGTTTCCTCGCGATGTTTTCCTTCACGGTCAGTGGTATCTTTGCCAAAAGATAAATTTGTACTCAACCTTATAACGATCGCGTGTGTTTGAGCCGTGAACAATTGCCTTTCCCGATCACAAAACAAGAGGCAACTACAAATCAAATCACCAAGAGGTAACTCACACTGGACTAATACACTCCGCATTCGCTCGACGTTATTAGAGTAGGACTACTTTCCATCAGGTTCACGTGAAATTATCTCACCGAGTGAAATTCAAATTAGACGGAGCGTCTTACCTAATAGTTATAAAACTTATAAGACATTATGCTAAGATGCGGCATCAAAAGCGCAATTAATGCTCGGAAACTTGGTGAAGCCATTGCGAGTATTCTAGTCGAGTGTTCTGTGTAATAAGTGTCTTGATGAATATTGTAATTATCTTATTCTTGCAGAATTATTATTACAAAGATAAACTTGAGGCTTCTGAGACTGCCTCGTTCGTCTAGCGGTATCACGTGTGATTATCATGCCGGAGGTCATGGGCTCGGTTCCCACCGGGGGCCACCGTATATTTGTCAGTCAGTCTGGGTGTCAATGTTTGTGATTGCCTGGTTAACAAAGCATAGGGTGTCCTAGTTTGGGACGAGCATAAGTGATCGTGTTGTGTGGACCTTATTATTATTATGTTTTTATTTTCATCTCATGCTTTCTTGGTATATCAATATAGTTGATTACAAAGTAAAGTTGAGCCCAGACAGATAGGACAAAATTGCCACTGACCGAGTACCACACAACCGATACCCCAAACGTGGCCAACCAAGGCAGACATGGTGGGACGATCTCACGGTATTTTCTGCCGGGGTAGCAGGGAATGGCCGGTGACAGGAAGGAGTGGAGATATAAAAGGGAGGCAGTGTCCCAGCACTAGGACACTAAAGAAGCCTATACATTATAATTGCCTATTTATTGTATTTATTGTACCTTATCATAAATGTGCATTGCTACACAGTGCTCATACTTTTTGTTGTACTGTTCATAAAATTGTGACGAGAGCAAAACAATATACATACATCGTTTACTGTGTAATCTTCATGCGTAGATATGTGTAATGGGCTTACCTACTTAGCCTGATAAACCTTCCTAATTAGGACTGTTTTTTCTAGGAAAAAATTATATAGTAAACATAAACATAAACATTTACATACAGGCACATACATTGGTTCTTGCCCCACTCTAGGATACCCTGTGTCGTGGGAACCAGAAACAACGACATCACAAACATGTAAACATCCAAGACCTAGGGTTTTTTTTTGTTCCCAGCCGCGATTCGAACCCGGAACCTCTCGCATGGTATGCAGATGCACTACCACTGCGCCACGAGGTCGTCAAAGTCAAAAATGTGTTTTTTTTTTAACATTCATTTTGTGTTTATTAAGACATGTTATATTAAAAAATATGTGAAAGTGATTATTATTAGTTATTATTATTATTATATATGAATTAGCCTACAATTTACCTAAATATATTAATGTACCTTTACCATATTTTAAAGTAATGCGAAGATTTATTTCACAAGATACGTATATATAAAATACAGCTCCCAGATCATCGCTGACTCTGGGAAGGGCCCCCCAGTATGCTGGCGTTAATTGAACGAAGACTTCGTTTATCGACATTTGGATATCCCCGGCCAGAGGAAAACAGAAGTGTCAAAAAATTTTATTGATTTGGAAGAGAATACTATCAATACGCACACCCTTACAAAAATCTAGTTTGAAATTAGTGTAAATAAACGCACCGTTTTTAATTCGTTTCTGATTCTGCATTTGAGTTGTGCAACATTTTAAAGAGAGTTATTACATCCATAGATAATTCCCCGCTCATAATAAAGTGAGACCACTTTAATGAACACAACATGCGGATCCTTCCACAATGAGTACATACCTATTTTGTTTTGAATATAAGCAATAGGCGCTTAACTTGGCGATTCTTATAGCGTATTTGCCGATGATTTATAAAATAATGAATAAATAACTTCCACACAGCACAATCACTTGCCCTAATTCTAAACTAGGATACCCTGTGCTATGGTAAGCAGGCAATGACATCACAAACATGGAAGTACACCTAGACTGAGGCCATTTGTACGAATGTACCGCCGCCCACAAGTCGAACCCGTGACCTCCGGCATGGTAGCCAGACATGATACCGATAGACCACTGTGGCAATCAATGTATATATCTTAAGAAAAATTACACACAGTAAGTTTTGACGGCATGGCACTATTTTTGTCGCTTATGTCTTTTATACTTAAGCCATTCACTGTAAAGTCATCGGCTTCATAACCTTTTGTTCCACTGTTACGTAACCGATGATATTTTGGTCAACTCATGACCGCGGAGGCTCCGTCGGAACTGGTTCCGTGGAACACTTTAAACTGACCATATGGCTTGAGCTTCGTGGAAACTTCCACTTAGCAAGCAGCCTATTTTCGTCTCACTAGGATACACAATTTCTTTCAGAGAGACGCTCGATTGCTGAGCATATAATAAATAGTAGGCCATGCTTATAAAGGTGACTTGCGTCAAATCACTGGATAAGGAAGTAAATAGGTTCGTAATAGATAAGTAGATAGTAAGTAAACACTTGTCTAGGAATAAACGAATAAATAGATGATTGACGGAGTTGGCTGTCATACAATTTATCTATGGCTCTGCAAATATCATGGGCAAAACATTTTGGACTTACTCACTGGATCGAGCTTATCCATGGATAAACAAATAGATGGTACGGTCCGATAGCGATACGATACACACAAAGTTTCCAACAGAACTATATAAGCAGGATAGTAGTTATTATTTGCCTCTATTTGGTGGTCTACTCAGGAAAAGCAGTACAATATCATTCCAATGGTATAACATAACATAAACTCACGCCTGTATCCCAGAGGGGTAGGCAGAGACCAGGGACTGCCACTTGCTACGATCCTGACAGATTACTTTCGCTTCCTCAACATTCATTAGTCGTTGGATGCACGCACGCCGGTTTCGGGTAAAAAATGGTATAACCCTCCCAAATCAAATAGGCATCTCTCGCGAAGGAGATCGAATCGCGCGAGGTACCGAGTTAAGTTGCACGGGTTATACCATTGGAATGCGATTGGTTACTAGACTACCAATGGTGTCAATGAAACAACAATTACCGTACTAATAGCAACTATTCAACAACAATGCAATATTAAACACTGCCTCCTTAGCAATTTTTGTTGCAAAATCATCTATAACGTAACTGATTAGAGTGCACGCATGTAAAGGTTATGTGCTGTCGAGGGTACCCTACCCGGATCGGCGATTTCAAGCGCTCAAGTATGTAAAAACGTATTTATCATCAAACATTACACAAACGTATAAACGGTGTGGTTGTATAAGCACTTTTTTATCCCATATGAATCACACACATCTTTGATGTCAGACAAAAGTTTCTAACTTGTGATGTGAAAAACTGACTTAGGCTCTAAAGTTTCAGTCACACAGAGCGACTAATCGCTGCGAGTGCCTACTCACCACCAGTATTCGCTGTGTGTGACAGGCTGCGTGTAGATTCGCTCGCCGCATTGAGCATGTTCAATGTTACTCGCTGCGAATGCGCACTGATAGTCGTAATTCTCGTGTAGAACTCGTTATATGTGACAGACAGGCAGCGAATTGTCGCTGCGACTAGTATTCGCGGCGAGTGCACTCGCAGCGACTAGTCGCTGTGTGTGACCGAAGCTTAAGTGCGCTTCCCCATCCGTGGTCGTATTAGACCTTTGAAGGGCGTTTGCCCTCGGTCTACACAAATCGACACCGAAACCGTTGCCAATCTTACTCTAAAACTGACTTTTCTATCGCTGTAAAATTAGTGTCAATAATTAAACCTCCTACTTTTTTTCAATATATTTTTACGAGTCGACTGCCTCGTTGCTATAGCGGTGTGCCGTCAGATTACCATGCCGGAGGTCAAGGGTTCGTCTCCCATTGGGGGCCGCCGTACATTTGTACACAAGTATTTCCATGTTTGTGATTGCCTGGTTACCATAGCACAGGGTGTCCTAGTTTGGGACCCAGACAAGGGATTGTACTGCGTGGAAGTTGACCGCGTGAAAGTTTCGATTTGTACCTATCCATGTAACAAATGAATGAATTCTACATTTGGGCATTTCAAGATTATAAGAACAATATTCGCTTTTTCATCGATATTGAAGAACGAAGCGGCGTGCGTTGGGGGACGCCTATGTCCAGCAGTGGATGAGTACGGTGCGGGCTGATTGATTGATTGAAGAAACGATATTTAGATTTTGCGTTGTTTTAAAATAACGCGATGTAATTGGCACGTTATTTCAGAAATGAATCATCAAAATCGGGCCATTCTTTTCGAAAAAGAGAGTTTTAATCGAATAAGCAGGCTTGTGTCAGAAATGAATTAAATGTTGAAGGAATGTTGACAATATATATTTTTCAAGTTTCTTAGGCTGGCTTGCGTGTTTATCCATGGGTATCTTATATCAATTCAATGGATAAGCACAAAAACGTTTTGCACCATAACATTTGCAGAGCTATCCATAGATAAATTGAATTACTGACAACCCAGTCAATCAGCTATTTATTGGTTTATTCCTGGATAAGTAATTTATCTATTCAATTGCTTATCCAGGGATTACTTAAATCATCATCATCAGCCCATTACGTCCCCACCGAGGGGCACGGGTCTCTTCCCTGAGGAAGGTATAGGCCATACTCCACCACGGGGGCCAAGTCCGGATTGGTGGAGGCTTGTTTGGCTTACTTAAATAGCACTTCTTAACGGCCTATGTTAAATTAACTTAACCCATTTTGAGGGCGGAGGTCGAAGAAGGTTTTTTCTAGGTTGCCCCTAGGTTTTAGGCTGTTCGTTCTAATAAATTTCTACCACAATTACTGAAAATTCTGTTTGTTGCTTTTTCAAGAAGATTTTTTTTTGTCTTTTCTTCTTGGCCCTGGGTTCCAGATGACATATATATTTATTCTATACTATATACGGTACTATAATATATAATTATATTATAAAGAGGGAAAGTTTGTGTGTATAGGGCAATCTCCGAAAACGTAGACGTACGAAACGAAGACGCGGGCACTGCTTGTGTTCTATAAATTGCTTGGGAATTCCTGTTGGCCACTCTTAAATAAACCATAGCTTTGAGGTTAGATGTAACTTTGTAAAATTATATTGATAAATTAAATAATACCTATGAGCATTGGATGTAGGGGAGCTGGGTCTGTTGGCACAGGTATTTTTACATAAAAGAAGGCCCCAGATATTGAAATTTATGGTTACACAATAAATATATTTATATTTTCTTTTACCCTTTTTAGAAAACAGATTTTAAAGGATTTTAATGTTGGGGTTGCTAACACTTAAGATAAGAGTTTCCTAATTAGGAGGATCGTATGAAAACAAGTAAAAATGTATTAAATGAAGGTGCGGACACGCATATTACATTTCTATAGCGAAACGTTCATTCCAAGAGGCGTGACGTGGCGACGCCTATTCCAAAGTATTTAGTATCACCATTTTCTTACTAAAATCAAGACTAATTTTATTAACTTCTATTTTTCGAATTACTTAGGTTTGAATTATTTTTAGGGTTTTCACACGGTCTAAAAAAGTTGAAATTAGTCAAATATGCCATACGACGCGAAGCACAAGGTAATCTTATATTAATCTGAAAACAGTAATGGTAGAAAAGTTTTCTGGTGATGAAACAGCCGCATTGCTCTAAGGAAAGCACGAAAAAACATAAATAAACAAAGTCGATTTAGAACGATAAAGATGTACTCCGTAAATTGTGAAAGTTCCTTAAATATAAACCAACAATACTTTGGAATACGATCAAACATAATAAGGTAAATAAAATAGGAAAGGGTTCCTTGAATCAATGACACAAGTGAATGTATTAGGCCAAGCGTCGAACATACCAAGAAGACATTACACATTTCCTTGTTTTAAAGAATTTCTGCTAAATTCTAATTACGTCTAAGGAACTTTCAACAGCTCAGAGTACAAAAGAAGACGCCAGAGAAAAATACATAAGCTCCAGCGGACAGTTGGAGAAGAAAAATGATTACACTTTCATTTTCAATGCAATCTTACTGGCACTCGTAAAAACACAAGAAAAAAAAATCAACTCACTTTGGGTATATTCTTAAAAAGTTATTAAAGTTCCATCAGGCACGTAAACGATTTATTTTTAATTTCACTGTTTTTTTTTTTTTTCAAAATACTGGCAACTTTTCTTGCCTTGTTTAGTCGCGTTTAGTCGCACCTTCTCCCGCGCGCGTTCAAGGCACACTGAGTATAGAAACGACTGGATTTTGCCACCTACACTGACACCAACCTAACTTTACCTCCCGGGAGAACCTTCTATCAACGCAATAAGGTTTATATCACAGTGACGTAGAGTCTACCTCCTCTGGTCGCTTTTGTAATGTGCGTGTTGGGAAGCTAATATAAGGTAGTATTCCTAAGAGGTCGTATCAGAAGGCAGTAAGGCACAGAATTGAGCGGGTGAAAGGCAAAGTTTTTGCGGTAATTGCAATTAGGTAAAGGTGGGGTTTGATTGGTCGTTACAGAATAAAAAAAAATACCGTGGTTTATTTATACCGCAAAACAATTTTGATTTTTTTTCTCAAGGTTGCAATAAGTTCTTTTAAAATCCGATTTCAGGGTTCCGTAGTCGACAAGGAACCCTCATAGTTTCACCATGTCTGTTCGTCTGTCTGTTTGTCCGTCTGTCCATCTGTCTGTCCGCGACCTATCTCAGAGACGATTAGTACGAGAAAGCTGAAATTTGGCTTAGGCATACATAATTTAAACACGCCGACAAAATGGCAGCATAAAATCTTACAATATCTCTTTTTTAAGGGTACCCTATACCTAAATTAGGGATGCATTTTTTTTCTCGCCTACACCATAGTTTTAACGACTAATGAATGTGAAAGCGAAAGTGATCTTTCAGGATCGTAGCGAGTGGCAGTCCCTGGTATCTGCCTACCCCTCTGGGAGACAGGTGTGAGTTTATGTTATGTTATGTTACCATGGTTTACACGGTCGTTTAAAAATATTGTGGTTGTAGGAAGATCATTTTCTGATTTTGGGTTCCGTTTGCGAAATATTAAGCTTTAAAGCGCAAATGTATGTACCGTACCTCTCCTGGTTAAACGACTGATTGTAGAAACGTGAAAAAATTTAGGGCAGTAGCGCATATAATGAAGTTAAAAATAAAACTATGACCGGCATGTAGAGTTCACAAGTTAACGAGTAATGGGCGACCAACTTATAAAAGGAAAACTCCGTACAAAATCCATTGAAAATTACGTTGATGAAGTTGTTAGTTCTGTAAAGTAGATAAAACTTCCTATTTCTACGGAATCCTACACTGCACGTGGCCCAACACGCACCTGGCCGATTTTTTATATAACTTACCAACTTCATTGCACAATTTTTTATAATAGTAGGTATTAACTATTTTCATGACACGGGATGAGACTTGAGAATTTGTACTTTACTTTAGTAAAATTAACAAATAATTAAAAAAGGCCTTCATGTGTCCATCGCAAAGTCATCCCGACTGCACGGATTTTTGTTGAAATTATCAGTCGGGAATTATGCACGCAAGATACTATTTCTTACGCAGCCTATATACGCAGGGCACAGACCTTCTCTCATAGAGAGCGTATGGGCTTAATCACCACGCGTGCCCACCGCAGATGGGCTACTTCAAGCGCTGAGGTATGTGAACACCTCAGACCCCCAGGTTTCCTCACTATGATTTTCTTCACGGTGGTATTGCTACTAATGGGTTCGAAACCCGGCATTTACCAATGTCTTTGTCTTCTAAGCTAAATACTAAATTAAGTGAAATACATAAGCAGCGTAGGACGCCCGGTCACTGGACCGACGATCTGAGGCAGATCGCTGGCAGCGGCTGGATGAGGATGGCTGAGGACAGAAGGAAGTGGCGTGCCTTAGGGGAGATCTATGTCCAGCAGTAGACGACTATGGGCTAATGGATTAAAATGCATACAGTCACTGCACGCACTCGTCTAACAATAAATAATTTGTAGCCAATTGGAAACTTGTATGCGATAATGAGTTTATAACGTGCATACATAAACCTCAAAACCGGCGAAACCCCCCATGGTTATGAAAACCACGAAGGAGGCCTATGTCCTGCAGTGGACGTCAAATGGCTGATGATGATGATACATAAACCTTGGTCTGTGACTCTTGACGTCTTACCGCGTCCTCGCCCCACGTCCCTGCCGTGTGTCTCGCGCCTCAAAGTTGTTGGATAAAACCGGATGTCGCGTGACTAACGACCGACTGAAAATGCTGAAACAATTTGCAAGGTCACGCCTGCATCCCAGAAGGGTAATTAGAAACCAGGTCAACATTCATTAGTCGTTGCATGCATGCTAATACAAGCCCTATTTGGTCGCTGTATGTCCACCTGGGCCGTCCCTGGCCGGCCATTCCACCCACATTCGCTCGATATATTTGTTTCATCAAACTGTTTTCCTTCATCCTCTCCACATGTCCAAACCAACGGAACATTCCTTTCTCAATTCTAGCCACTACATCCTCTTCCAGTCCACAACGTTTCCTAATCAAACTATTGCGTATGTTGTCATTCAAAGTTGAGTTGAGTTTAAAGTGTTTAGTTTATAACTTCATTGTGAAGTCATAGCGGTCATAGCTGTTTGTAGAATCTTGAGCCTATGTTATTCTCGGCTCTGGGTTCTTCCTCTGGAGGATTTGCAGAGATACGTGGGTCAAGACACTTAAATATGAATTAGGTTTAGGATTGTGTAATAATTATGTGGACAAGGTGTACGGTTTTTAATTTAATTTGGTTACTTGGATCCTAATTCTTTCTATTAGAATTAATTATTGGTAGTGGGTTTAATTACTTACAGTAGTTTTAATATTTAAATGTTTAATGAGATAACACGCAACTTTAAATCCGGTCGGGTCATTTAGAATTCTGTAGATCATAACCTGTCAAAACAAGATCTTACTGAAATGTGATTTATTATGTCTCCATGTAATCACAATATCTCAGGCTACATCTATGGTCCTGTTTTATTTATTTGATTTGTCTGTTGTGTCTTTAGTTTTCTTTCTGTTGTTGTGCATATTATGTTACTTATATGTTCTGTGTGGCACCGGATTAAGAATAGCTTCACTCCATTTCCTTCCGTGGATGTCGTAGAAGGCGACTAAGGAAATCAAATACCAGGAGACGAGCAGCAGCGTCGGCGTCCTGAGATTCCAACCGCATATTGCGATCGCCAACCCGCCTGCCAAGCGTGGCGATTGTGGCAAAACCCCTCGTGGTTATGAAAACCATGAGGGAGGCCTATGTCCCGCAGCGGGCGTCAAATGGCTGATGATGATGATTTCTGTGACGTGTCTTGTTGGTACAATAAATGTTTTTTCTTTCTTTCAACTTAAAACGCTCTTCAGAGCTTAAAAAACGTTTTGCTTTAGGAGCTCCTAAAACATGTATTCCTTAAATTTTTTAATACTTTCAGCCTCCAGTACATATTTTTAGTCGACTGGTGCAAAATAGACTTCGAGTTTTCTCATCAGGTTTTCCAAGTTGTCTTACCTCCAATTTCTCGTGCACTACAAACCGTTAATCTCAACAGCTGTCAGCGAGGTTTTCTTCATCTAATGGAGATGTTTTCTCCATATAGTGCACTTTTATGTGTTCTTGTTTAATATTCTTGTCTTATCTTTGACCAACTGACAGCTGTTAATAGTGGAGTACCTGGATGACCGAGCTTTGCTCGGTATTATTTTTTTGCTTAATAGTGTTTTTTGGAAATTATATTTAGATACGATGAAAAAAAGGGAACAAAATTGTCGGACTGAAGACATCGAACAGCCGGACTTCCCACCTGAGCTATCACAACCTTGTAGATGGTGGCGAAACTTACCTTCGTATTCTAATGATGTTGTAGCAGTTTTTCATTGCCTTAAAATACGGATAAAACAACATTTTCTAAAAATGAAACCTAGCTAGGTCGCTTTATCGCCCCCGGAACCCCCTGCATACTAAATTTCATGAAAATCGTTGGAGCCGTTTCCAAGATTCAGGTTTTTATACATATACTAGATGACCCCGTGAACATCGTATCACCGACGTCAACCGTTTTTTTTCTTCTCACCGTTTAAACCTTCCCTGGACTTCCACAAATATATAAAAACAACAATTAGCCAAATCGGCCCAGCCGTTCTCCAGTTTTAGTGAGACTAACGAACTGCAATTCATTTTTATATATAAGAAGAATATGCAAGAATTGCTCGTTTAAAGATATGTATAGATAAACAGAGGGATTCCGCGACAAATGCGTGGTTTTCAGTCGGAGTGTATTTCCATGTTTGTGCTGTCCTTGACGGTTACTGTAGCACAGGCTATCCCAGTTTCGGAACAGCATAAGTGATTGTGCTGTGTAGAAGTTTTTTATTTTACTCGTTGCTTTTTCTGTCTGTTTTTGTTTCATCAGTTTTCAAATGAATAAATCTTTCAATCCCAGTACTGACACTGCTTTTTAGGCACCCAATTACTAAGACTTCACTGTTTGTCTGTGTGTCTGACCGTCCGTCTGTCTGTCTGTCTGTCTGCCTGTATGTCTGTCTGTCTGTCTGCCTGTCTGTCTGTCTGCCTGTCTGTCTGTCTGTCTATTTGTCTGTCTGTTTATCTGTCTGTCTGACCGTCCGTCTGTCTGTCTGTCTGTCTGCCTGTCTGTCTGTCTGTCTGCCTGTCTGTCTGTCTGTCTGTAATGAAGTTAAAAGGAAAACTGTCGCGGCTAAGTAGGCTTTAAAAGTTAACGATTACTAGTTGACCAACTTATAAAAGGATAATTTTGTACAAATTCCGGTGAACATTACATTGTTAAATTTTTGCTTGTACAAAGCAATCAAGAAATTTAATTAATTAATTTTTACTTGTATAAAGCAATCAAGAAACCCCACCCCTCCTTCGACGGAACCATACACTGGGCGTGGCCCGCACGCACTTGGCCTGTTTTTTTTTTTAGGTAGTAAAATTACACTTCATCATCATCATCATCAGCCATTTGACTCCCACTGCAGGACATAGGCCTCTTTCGTGGTTTTCATAACCATGAGGGGTTTTGCCATAATCGCCACGATTGGCAGACGGGTTGGCGATCGCAGTATGCGGTTGGATTCTCAGGAAGACGCTGCTGCCCGTCTCCTGGTAATTGATTTCCTCAGTCGCCTTCTACGACATCCACGGAAGGAAATGGAGTGACGCTATTTCTACTCAGGCGCCACGCGGAACACACACTGATTCAAGACATATTTTTGACTGAAATTGGTCAGACAGACGTCGTAGGTATGGTTACAAAGTCCCGTCTGGAACCTAACGGGTAACAACCGGGAAAAACACATCAAGCCGAAATATAGATAAAAGAGGATTTTGCAGTCGGATAATAAAACGCATGTTTGTATTGTCTTAATATTTTGTTCACAAATCATTCTATTATGTGGTAATGCTAAATTAACTACAACGTACAAAAATGGTAACTTTTAGACAAGAGTTTAGTTTGTTAGAGCTCAGTCACTATTACAACATTCTGTAATATACTGACTCCTGTTTTCTGATTTGAAAAAACTATATTCAAGGGTTCTTCAGAAACCTGTTTAGAAAGAAGCATGTTTAAGTATTTCTTTTATAGAACTTTCAAACCAGAAACAGGAGGTAATTTTGATTAATTCTTATTATAATTATAGTACAAAAATCACATAATTTTAATGCCAGACTATTTCATCTCATGGAGTGAAATTATGCGTAAATATTGTATATGTATCGTATATTTATTACTGGTGAAGTATTTTACGGCCATTGAAAGGTTCAAAGAATCTTATATCATATAGCAAAAAGACAAAAAATAAAACATTCAGCAAAAAGGTTCCACACAAACGATTGCAAATTTTGGAAAAGATGTCGCGAGAAGGAACCAACTGGATTGGACTGTATTTGGGACACTACGCCAGATTTTCTCCTGAGCTGTTCTTCAGAACCTAAAGACCTTTTACGTCCCCATCGGTGTATAAGTACCATGGAAACCATATTGGCAGGAAAATGTCGACTAAGGGTAGATTACTGGGCAAATGCAACGTCGACAAAGATGCCGGGAGAAGGATCCAACTGGGCTGAACTGTTTTCGAGAAACTGCCCCAGGTTTTCTCCTCGGCTATTCCTCAGAGCCTAAAGACGAGAGTCTGCAACTAGTGAGTCCTACCAATTATGACCTACGAAGCCGAAACGTGGACACTGACGGTGGGTCTAGCGCACCGATTCAAATTCGCTCAGCGTGCTGTGGAACTGGCTATGCTCGGAATTTCTATGATGAATCACATCAGAAATGAGACAATTCACCAAAGAACTAAGGTGATTGACGCAGCTTAGCTATGCGATGAGCAAGCTGAAGTGGCGGTGAGCTGAACACATCTTCCGAAGGGGTAAAAAGGTTCTAAAAACCGCGTACTGTTAAACGCAGCGTGGGACGCCAACCAGCTCGCTGGACCGACGGCGATTGCTGGTAGTTAATGAGAGTGGTCGAGGACAGCAAAAGTGGCGTGGCTTGGAGGAGGCCTATGTCTAGCGGTGGACCAATTTGGGCTGGATTCGTGTGTCGAGTGCGTGAGGTAATAATTCAATTGTAAGTCAACTAATTCAGTTTTCGTGTGGCCATTGGATGAGAATCGCCGAGAACAGCAAAAGTGGCGTGGCTTGGAGGAGGCCTATGTCTAGCGGTGGATGAATTTGGGCTGGATTGGTGTGTCGAGTGCGTGAGGTAATAATTCAATTGTAAGTCAACTAATTCAGTTTTCCTGTGGCCATTGGATGAGAATCGCTGAGGACAGCAAAAGTGGCGTGGCTTGGAGGAGGCTTTTGTCTAGCGGTGGACGAATTTGGGCTGGATTGGTGTGTCGAGTGCGTGAGGTAATAATTCAATTGTAAGTCGACTAATTCAGTTCTCGTGTGGCCATTGGATGAGAATCGCCGAGGACAGCAAAAGTGGCGTGGCTTGGAGGAGGCCTATGTCTAGCGGTGGACGAATTTGGCCTGGATTGGAGTGTCGAGTGGTGAGGTAACAATTGAATTGTAAGTTAACTAATTCAGTTTTCTCTTTGCTTTTGTAATGTCTATCGAGTTGTCATGCGAAATGTTTATTCTAGAGTCCAAACCAACGTCGTCATCGGTTTAATGTGAACCAGCATTTTTTTTTTGTCAGGAATCGTGATTAATCAAATTGTCAACAAATATTATATGATAGCAATTAATATATATATTTCTGCCTTATACCAGTCGCTACATGTAGAGCAGCGAATAGAAAGTATTTATAATAGTCGTTTTCTCTACTTTACTTGAGAGACAAATAACTTTTCAACTTCGTAAACAGTTCCAGAGAAAAAATATTTGCGCGGTGTTAAAATTTTTCGAATAACGGCCGCTGATTAGTCTTAAGAGCTTAATTCTTATAGGTCGATCGATTCGCGCTTAAAATCTGCACCGAATGGCTTTCAAATGTCAAAATCGTCAAATTTCGACTTGAGCGGTGTTCTTTGCTAAGCGAAGATATCCAAGAAACGGGTCGACGACGGTCGGTCGGCAGACCACCAGCCCGGTGGGCCGACGACATTGCGTAAGTGGCTGGGAAACATTTAACGAGACTGGCAAGGAGCTTGATGGGTTGGCGTGAAAGAGAAGATATGCCCAACAGTGGGCTCGGTCTATGGGCTGATTAGAAAAATAGATATAAAAAAAATGTTCAGAACAAAATAAAAAATAAAAGCCGACTTCAAAACACTACAGCACTAAAAAGTTAGAAATAATTTAAATAATTAGAAGTATTCATACATGTCGGTATTGTAGAAGTAAAATTATTGGAGCCGGTGCCCAAAATATATGTGCTGGTCTTGAAACTGGGCACCGACTACAAATTATACTTCTCCAATACCTACATGTATAAATACTTCTAATTATTTAAATTATTTGTAACTTTTTAGTGCTGTAGTGTTTTGAAGTCGGTTCTTATTTTTTATTTGAAAATGTTTATTTTTAAATTTTTAGTGGGGGAGCGGGAGTAAAATAAATAAGTCCCTTATAACCATAATTTACTCTACTTAATTCGTTACTTTAAAATTTGATGTTCTAAGTTTCCATCTCCGAAAGTCTTCACCAGAACATCACCAAATTAACTTGGGACTACTTTTACGCTATTTTACGAAACATACGGACATTACTAAAGGATGGTCCCCATTAGGGCTTATTTACTGCTGTCCATTGAAGAGTTCCGTTCTCCATCTCTGAAAGTCTCCATCAGATATTCACCAAATTAAAATGAGACTAATGGGACGTTATAGCTGTTCGAACAAAAAAAGTATTGTCGAAATCGGTTAAGATTTGACGGGGCTATGGAGGAACATAGCCAAATAAAAAAATAAAAAATAATATACGCGTCGAATTGATAACCTCCTCCTTTTTTGAAGTCGGTTAAAAAGGCGTTCTTATTGCATTATAAGGCACAAAGTTGCCATTGAAAACTTGAAAGTCGATGCAACTTAATGCCTCATTTATTTGTATATTTAATGGTCGACACAGGCCGAAAAAAGTACGTCAAACTACACATAGCGATAGTAATTGCTCAGTCCTTTGTCTGTCCTTCTGGTAATCCTGGTCTTGGGCCGTTTCGGTTTAGTCTTGTCAGTGCTAGTGTCATTGGTGAGGGGTTCAGTCACAAGGTCGGATGAGTCCTGTCGTTGGAGTCTCCTCTGTCTGGCCATCAGACGCCGTTTGTCCCAATTTGAGTAGAGCCTGTAAAAGACAGCGGTTGTATAGGCGAGGGTGAGCCTTTCGCTACGCTTGAGGCCTGAGTCCAGAGGCGTGGATAGGCCTCCTGATCTTTTGAGTACGCTTCCTGTCCAACCGTGAGGAGCCACGTCTATGCAGTATAGGGTGAATTCGAATTTGTTCACCATTTTTAAGTGGTAATTCTAACCATGATTAGGAACAAGTCGCGTCAATTTTTTTTTTTTTCTTATCCCGAATAGCTTTATTTAAGCGTGAACAAATTATACCAGGATGAAAATTAATACAAAAAGCTGTGGTTTGAGCGTCTTATAGTCAGAGCCGACCACTTGTTTACGCTTATTGGACGACAGACTGTTAAAATTTAACATAAAGGAAAACAAAAATCAACGCTACAGTGCTTCGTACCACTTCGGAACTTTGCTTCACAGTTTCAAACCAAGGGTCGGAAATCACAAATAATAGGGGTTAAAGTATGAAATTGCCGTTTTATTGCAATAGGTTCTTTGAATTGACATAGAATCTTCATGGTTTGAAGTTTTCGAATGAAACTTTTTTAAAATGATTTCTATGATGTTCTTTTTTTAAAAAATGTGAAACATTTGAATATCGACTTTCAATTGTTTTTGTTATTCAATTTAGACAAGAAAGACGGATACTGCGAAAATTCGAGTGATTTTTTAATACGAGTTCCGACGCGGAACTAACGCGGCAGAAACAGCCCGCAATATCAATGCTGCGTTTGGAGAGGGGTCTACTAATGAACGCACCGTGCGATTTTGGTTTAAACGCTTTCGTGATGGAAATTTCGACTTAAAGAACGAGCCACGAGGAAGACCGCCCACACAGGTGAATAACGATGAATTAAGAGAGGTAGTGGAAGCCGACCCTAGTCAAACTACCCAGGAATTAGCGGCACGGTTTAACGTTACCTTACCCACAATATTGTCTCACTTGCGTCAAATCAATAAAATAAAAAAATACGAAAAATGGGGGCCTCATAATCACTCGAATTTTCGCAGTATCCATCTTTCTTGTCAAAATTAAATAACAAAAACAATTGAAAGTCGATATTCAAATGTTTCACATTTTTTGAAAGAAGAACATCATAGAAACCATTTGAAAAAAGTTTCATTCGAAAACCTCAAACCATGAAGATTCTATGTCAATTCAAAGAACCTATTGCAATAAAACGGCAATTTCATACTTTAACCCCTAATATTAACAAATATCTTATAAAGTTACTGTAAAATCTTTAAAAATTCCATTTATCACAATGAAAAAAATATTACCTTAAAGTATTGTTAACGATTTCTAAATTGCCCTGTATAGGTGTTTAACTTGGAGAAAAATACAAAAAGCTTTATATTTTTGTAGGAAAGTCACTTACAACGTAATAACTCTTGATGTACTGTCGTATCTACATATGTACATAGGTACATGCGAATCGCGTTGGTTTGTAAACCAGTGGCCTAATTACGCGCACCAAATCCTGAGCGATTCCAATCGTCTAACTGTTAAATTCCATACTAAACTGACAATCAGACGATTGGAATCGCTCAGGATTTGGTGAGCGTAATTTAGGAGCAGATCCCTAGTTGTTAAAATTAAGAGATCAAGTGACGTAAAGTGCTTAAAACAGGTGTAAATGAGTAGTTGGAAAGAAGACAATTAGAAAAGATACCTCAGAAAACAAAAGGAATTGCGACTTAGGTGACTAATCATCCACAGAATATTTCGTCCTCCGATGAAACGTCACCCTTTTCAAATTATTAGGCAACAATTTATACGCTAAATATTTTCTTCTGTTGAAATGTCACCCTTTTCAAATCATTAAGCACCAATACATCCATAAGTTGTGTCGCTATCGGATACATCGTAACATAGTATATTTTGTCCCTTTAACGGTTTTACGTTTCCCGTAGTCCCATCAATGAACTTGATCACTCGTGTAATAGACATAGCGACATTTTTTAACTTACCGCTTTCGAGACAAAGAAATATTGGAGAAAATCTTTTAGGCTCCAATAAAAGCACAAGTACAAGACTTTACATCAACTCCTACACTTCCATGTGACCCTAGTACTTTTTGCGGCCGCTACAGATACATCTGATTCTATCTCTACTATCTAGTCAAAAGCAAAATATTCTACGAGTCTATAAACTATATGACTACACGTCCGTCACAACCGTGAGTTGTGTCGATCGATAGCGATACAAGTTACGGATGAATTGTCGCCTAATAATTTGAAAAGGGTGAGTTTCATCCGAAAAAAATATTTTGCGGGTGAATCGACGCCTACTAATTCGAAAAGGGTGACGTTTCATCTGAGGATGAAATAGATTTCGGATGAATTGTCACAGGCTGAAAACTTTGTACCTCATGTGAATATTGTACTTTGTATTGTTTTACACATTTGTTTTGTTTATTTTGAATATACCTTATTTAATTGTATTGTACCTATCTACACTTAAAGGCTAAAATATACATGGCATGCACACTGGGAAAGAAAGAAAGACATTGTTTTAAGATAATTACTTTAAAGACAAATGAAACAATTGCATATTTTAAAGATGGCAGTTGGTCTTGTGGTTAATTGTTCTACAAGTTTATCACAAAATCACAATTTGTCACATCTAGAGGTCACCAAACGCCTGTGAAAAGTAATTAGCTATGAATCAGTTTTAAGGCTTTAAATATTACAATTTTTAAGGAGTTTCGATCCAGGTGCTCAAACTAACTACTGAAAATAGGTCATAAAAGGGTAGCCAGTGTCACTTCTTTTACTGCATTTTGTATTCAAAGTCTTTGTATCTTTTATATGTGGGCCGCATTTCATAAGACTATAAATTCATCGTTTATTATGACAATTCGATGTGCATAGCGTAGCGGATTCCTGGTTGTTGTTCCTGGACATTCAGCTATGCAATTTACATCGAATTGTCACAGCAGCCTGGCAGCCCTTTTCCAAATTACAGCTTAGAAATCTCAGGCCCCTTGACATTAAAGCTAGATCAAAATCCGGGCTGAGTTTCAGAAAACTACAATCCCTAGTTTATTATGACAATTCGTGGTACATTGCGCAGCAGAGTCTTCCTACTTGTTAATCTGTGGCTCAATCGACTTTACAACGAACGTTGAATTATCATAGTAAACCATGAATTGAATTTCTATGATAGAGGCCTGCAATAGACAGTGGACCCACCAGCAGGTCTATCCTGTGGGACACGGGTAAGGAGAGAGTGGAACAATCAACTACATTCCGATGGAAGTTTTACAGGCAAGAAAAGGGTGCTTAAAAATTAAGGTTTTCTGTCTGTTTAATATCTACTTTTTGCCAGCTATGTAGTTGCCGGCATCGTCTTTGTATAGGTCCTCGTTGATGCCGTAGTATGCTTGAGCGTTCGGGCAATCCACCTGAGAAAAGAAAAGGGTCTGTTACTAAAACTGGTATCAATCCATCAGTGCTGCTGGACATAGGTCTCCTCTGAGGTACGCCACTTTTTTCCGTCCTCGACCATCCTCATCCAGCCGCTGCCAGCAATCTGCCACAGATCGTCGGTCCAGCGAGCTGGTGGGCATCTAAGCTGCGTTCGCCAGTTCATGGTCCCCACTCGAGAACCTTTGTACACCATTAACTATCGGTTCTTCGGCAGATTTGACCACCCCGATGCCTATTTCAACTTGATAAACTTATAGGCCATGCCAATATTTTTCTTATTTGTATTTGAATAGCTCGTTGCGTGACCTTAAGCCTTCTTATGAGGCCCATAGTGAGAGACCACGTTTCAGTGCCATAAGTCATCACTGGTAACACACGCTGGTTGTATAATTTTGTCTTGAGCTTCCAACCGGTCTTTTGGAGGAGGCCTATGTCCAGCAGTGGACTTCTTGTGGCTGAATGATGATGATGATGATTTGAATGCCATTTATTTATTCATTCATGATATATCCATTTATAATGTGTATTTATTACTTTAAATACACACAACCAATGCATATTTTATAGTATTTAAGCAAATATAATTATGGTCGTTCTTTTCCTTGCAACAAGGGCATCTTTTAAATCAAAGGATATTACATTGCTAACCGCAGTATGGACCCCACTGTCAATCAATGTCGCAACTGATCGTTTGATTGTAATATTATGCTGAGTTGGGCTCGCTTTGGGGACTCGATAATTAAAACTTTCCCACATTTCATTCTTATTGTTGGTTTTCGTGTTTTTATATTTTTTACTTCGGCTGATATTCTGTTTTCTATTGACTGTTGTATTTCGTTGTGTGATTTTATGTTTTTGAGTATTGTGTCGTCAAATAAATATATTTTTCTTCCTTTCTTTTTCTTTTCAATCACTTCGCGGATTGACAAGTTTAAGTCTGAGGCATGTGCACACTTTAAGTGCTCAGGTTTCCTTACGTTGTTTTCCTTTGCAGTTAGCAAGTGACTTTGCTTCGGCAAGTTCACAAATGTGTATTGCAAAATCTGAGTATTGCTACTGCATGTTCACAAATGTGTATCGCAAAATCTGAAATGTGCCATGTTTGACGCAAATAAATATTTTGTGTCATAATTATATATTGCCTTTAGCCACAAATTTACTTTAAGCCTGAAGATCAAATTGCCAATGCTGGGTAAAGTGGCTTATGAATGCTGACTCATAATGCTGACTCAGCAATTTGCAGCACCAAGTTGCCCCGAAAGGTTCCGTTCATTCCATTCAGAAACAGGCTTGATTTCTTTTAAACATAACATACATAAACTCACAACTGTATCCCGGAGGGTTAGGCAAGGACCGGGGTCCGCCATCCTTCCGATTTATTTTCTTGTTAATAAATCTATTTGACGATATACGCAAACACAAAAAATATATATCAACTATTGCAAGTATGAATGTAATATTATAATCTAATATTATACTAATCTCGTCTAATATATAAAAATCTCGTGTCACAGTGTTTGTTAACGCGTTCACCGATTTTTATGATTTTTTTGTGTATTATGTGTATTATTAGGTCTGAGATTAGTTCATAAGCAAATTAATACGGCAAAACAGGTTTTTGCTATAACTATACTAGCTGTTGCCTGCGACTTCGTTCGCGTGGTAATTTTCATGTGTATTTTTTCGGGATAAAAAATAACTTATGTGCTAAGCCAGACTATAATCTATCCCTGTGCAAAATTTCATCAGGATCCGTTTAGCCGTTTTTGCGTGAAAGAGTAACAAACATCCATCCATACTTTCGCGTTTAAAATATTAGTAAGGATTACCAGCCTGGTACTAGCTTACCCAATTAATACCTTTTTTTCCTATCAGTTTGCCAGCCTCACTTCTCAGGGCTCTGCACGCCGTTCACACTGGGTTTCGGCAGAATACCAACTTTCTTTTAAACATTGAGCACATGCTGAGTGAGCCCAATTGCAGTTGTCACACCCAACGTGGTCACGTTTTTATATTTTTAGTTAATAGTTCACTTGCCGTACCGCATTCCTAGCCCACCAATAGGTATTTACCGCATAATGGTCGATTTGTTATGTTTTTATCATTTATGTATGCTTCTGTTTTTACTTTCATCATCATCATCATTCAGCCACAAGAAGTCCACTGCTGGACATAGGCCTCCTCCATGGATTTCCAAAAAGACCGGTTAGAAGCGGCCTGCATCCAGCGTCTTCCTGCCACTTGGAGGTTTTTACTTTGTGCTGTTACTTTGTGATATAAAATGTGATGCTTTGTATACGTGTGTGTTTCTTGTGTATACGCGCTGAAATCTGAGTGGTTTGAACGCCGCGGTTATGTAATTGGCAGTTAAAAGTGCCAACTATCTACTACTTCTACTTTTAGGTATTGATGTAAATAAGAATATATTATTTATTTATTGATACTTTTATTGCACTTAAAACAAAAATCGTACAATGCGGCGGACTTAATGCCATAAGCATTTTCTACCAGTCAACCGCAGGGGGTGAGGGAAATTCAATTCAGACACCGGCCCTAAGTGCGGAAATCTACAGTTGAATAGAGAACGTACCTTGAAGAACCAATCGCAGACGCGAGTTCTTTGATTGAACACCGTCCCGGGTCCACAGAGGAACGAGTACATCACGTTTCCGCTTATGCCGGGGACGCACCAATGCCATGCCTGAAAGTGAATGAAATGTTTTTAAGGGTTCCGTACTCAAAGGGTAAGCCTTTATCTCATGAACCGTGATAGCTAGGCAGTTGAAATTTGTTTGTTGAAAGTTGGAAGTTTTAAATTTATGTGGATCCTTTCTACACAGCAGATGCTGTGATATGATATGTGATATGTGATGCTGCTGATGCTGTTTAACTATCACGGTTCATGCGATACAGCCTGGTGACAGACATACAGACAGACGGACAGACAGACAGACAGACGGACCGTGAAGTCTTAGTGATAGGGTCCCCCTTTGGCACCATTCGGGTACGGAACCCTAAAGATATACACATGCATCAATCTGCTGTGTATACGATCCACATACATTTAAAACTTTCTGCCAGAATGTAGTTTGCAACAAACTGAACACAAAAGTGTTGCTATAAACTGATTTGCAGGCGTTTTAATTTACCTAAATGGAACTAAGCCGTAGGTAGGTGGAAAGATGAAGATTCTAAAGAACAGGGTAGTCCAGAGGCAAAACGTTTATCAATAAACTGCCACATTGCTCTAGCTAGTAGGTAAGAGGTTTGATTACTAGAACAGAGGTCGCGGTGCGATTTGTCGCCTTAATGTGATTTGCACCTCAGATATTTGTACAAATGGCTTCAGATTGGGTGATTTACAACGTTACATTATCACAGAGAATCCTCGCTTGGGGCCAGGAGGCCTAATAATCCGACTTGACCTCTTAATTTGTAACAACTAGAGATCTGGTCCTGAATCACGAGGCACCAAATCCTGAGCGATTCCAATCATGTAACTGTCAGCTTCGTATGAAATTGGCAGTTAGATGGGAATCGTTCAAGTGGACAAGTTATTTCAGTAGTTTATTTTGGACGTTATTTATTTACGTTTTTGAGGTACTTATGTAGCGATGAAATGGAGTGCATTATCTCTCAAACCGTGACAGGTTCAATTTTCGCAGAATTTGCGTTAACATGGTATTGTCAACGTAATGTGGAGAGTCCTTTACCTGGCACTGAGTCTCCGGGTCCGCGTAGTACCCGGGCAGTTTATCGTCGCAAGTAAACGAGAGGCCTTTAGGCACTTCGCTGTATACCGGGTAGTCCTCGCCAGGGACGTAGCCGTCCAAAGCCTGCGAAAAGAAATAACGGTTTTGTCATTATTATGATGGTCAGGCATCTTCATTATTACTGGTAGTTATCACAAAAAAAAATACAAAAGTATATAGCTAATAACCTGACTTCTGAGCATGAACTACTAAGCAGGCGGGACCAACCTAGGTAGCTCTCAATGAGTTATATTGGTGAATTTTGGGTCCCGCCTCCTTTAGTCAATGCTGAGCAGTCGGGTTGTTGGTTATTTTCTATTTTTAGCGATTTTTTCAATTTTTCGTTGGATGCTGTATTCATATAGCCCATGACACTCGCGCAAACAAGACGAGTCGATTGAGATCTTATTTGTCAAAATCTGAACATTGGTTGAGTCGAATTTGAGAACAGCACACTATAGAAACCAACAAGAAGCGTTTAACATCGACATTAACGACATGACATCGACGCTGTGAAGGTTACATAGATGGCCGCTAAATGGCGAGCGCTTTCTTTATACAACGTTCGTTGTATGGGAGCCCCCCTTAAATATTTATTTTATTCTGTTGTTATAGCGGCAACAGAAATATATCATATGTGAACATTTCAACTGTCTAGCTATCACGCTTCATGAGATACAGCCTCGTGACGGACAGTGGAGTCTTAGTAATAGGGTCTCTTAACCCTTTGGGTACGTAACCCTAAAAAGATAAGAAAACAATACAACCAGCGTGATTAAAACAGTATAATAATAAGATAGTATCTCAAATCATTCTAATTCATTCCACTGTTCACGAGTACGACGATTGAATAATTAGTTGATTACTCCTAACGACCCTTTAATTGACATGATTGGGAGGTAGATTGACATTCAATGAAGCTCGTTTTTATGCAGTTTACTCGTGCAAATTCTTGAATCAATTATCTCCAAGCGTGAACTAATTTAGTTTGATATTTTTGACTTTATCATCAACCCATTATGTCCCCACCGAGGGGCACGGCTCTCTTCCCTGAGGAGGGTATAGGCCATACTCCACCACGGGGGCCAAGTCCGGATTGGTGGAGGCTTGTAGACTAGAGTCTACTGTCAGAAGTTGTCAAGCCGCCCTAAGGCCTCTGACTTGGCTTAACGACTGCCATCTATCGACGGCAGCAGGCACCAACAGCTTAACGTGCCTTGCGAAGCACGGAACCGCTCGGAAAAATGCCACTAGCGTTAGGCATGGACGGCGACCCATCCATGCACTGAACGCGCCCTATGTTGCTTAACCTTCGTGATCGTTTAAGATCACTCAGGCAACCCGGGGCTACGAGCGATTTTTGACTTGTGACGCCGGATTAAGAATAGCGTCACTGCATTACCTTCCGTGGATGTCGTAGAAGGCGACTAAGAAGAGTTAAGTACCCATTGCTCAGATCCTCTTGACTCGTGCCGCTAGATGGCGCCAATGGCGCGTGAGCTCAAAATTAACGCTTACTTACAGACGGTTCAGGTTAACACAACTCCACGCGCTTTTTAGGGTACCGCAGTCCGACAAGGAACCCTTATAGTTTCGCCATGTCCGCTGTCCGTATGTCTGTCTGTCCGTCCACGGCCTAGCGCTAAGACCGGTGGTACTACAAAGCTGTGCTTTGGTGTGTGTATACATATTTATCACGCCGACAAAGTGAAACATCATTCAATCATTAATATTTATAAAATGAGTTAATATCTATGACTCTACACGGATTTACACTTTATATGGACATTACACACGAATATATACAAACTATTTCTAATAATATACTTTTTAAAAATACAATCTATTACAATATTTGCAACGTGACATTACATTATTTAATCCGGTCTGATAACAATTCGACCACCTCACCTCAGCTTTAGCACGTTGTTCAACAATTCGCCGCCAATATGAACAAAAAACCGAGTCCAAATCCTTACTAATATTATAAACGCGAAGGTTTGTATGTATGGATGGATGTTTTTTACTCTTTCACGCAAAAACGGCTTAGCGGATCCGGATGAAATTTCGCACAGAGATAGATTATAGTCTGGCTTAGCACATAGGCAATTTTTTATCCCGGAAAAATACACAAGAAAATTACCACGCGAACGAAATCGCCGGCAACACCTAGTAATAAATACATTTACATAAAAAGCAGAGTTTGCCACTTGCCGCGATCTTGACAGACGTTTTTCACTTCATCAACATTAATTAGTCCTTGCATGCGCGCACGCCGGTTTCAGGTGAAACAAAATAATACTTACAGCTAAAGAAATGTCTACAAGGTACAGCAACACGGCTAGGAGTCCTACGGAACGCGCCGCGAAGCCACACAGCCTTCTGCACTGGACCATGGCTCTGCTTGGCTGACTGGGGGACCCTGAAGTTGTGTGGAGCGGGCTCTGCCGTTTCTATCTGGAACGCAGAGGAAATAAAATAGGTCTTCGAAAGAAAGGTCGGGGCCTGATTTCATTAAACTGAAAGTCACGGTTAACTATAGCGATGGGCCGAGTCACATTTTTTCCAAATCGAGTAGCTCGAGTTTAAATAAGGGCTGACTCGAGCAGCAACTCAAGTCAACTCGAGTCAACGTTGTCTCAGCGCGCACACCGCCGTCAAGTTGAGCGAGTCGGTCGGACTTGACACACCAACGCGGTGGTGGTGGCCGTCCATACAAACGTCCATATAAATAGTTCTGCAGTAAATGGATATGTAAGTACCGCCACCGCGTTGGTTTGTTTCATCCTTTATATATCCACAGCCACGTTGATACTGTAGCTCGAGTTGCATGTTGTACCGTTCTCACTCTAACACACAGCTCGGTCACATAGTACTGACTCACTCAGCCACACTCGCGAGTCAGCTCGCTCACGCACACCCGCCGAGTCAACTCGGTTGACGGAATGTCCAACTCGAGTTTACTCGCTGGCAGCCCAACTCGAGTAACTCGAATAAATTGACTCGAGTCGCCCATCGCTAGTAACTATGACAATTCTATGTTTTTTGCATAACCAATAGTCAAACTACCCAGGAATTAGCGGCATGGTTTAACGTTACCTTACCCACAATATTGACTCACTTGCGTTAAATCAATAAAATAAAAAAATACGAAAAATGGGTGCCTCATAATCACTAGAATTTTCGCAGTATCCATCTTTCTTGTCTAAATTGAATAACAAAAACAATTGAAAGTCGATATTCAAATGTTTCACATTTTTTAAAAAAAGAACATCATAGAAACCATTTGAAAAAAGTTTCATTCGAAAACCTCAAACCATGAAGATTATATGTCAATTCAAAGAACCTATTGCAATAAAACGGCAATTTCATACTTTAACCCCTAATACAACCTTCATGGGGCATTGTATACGTTTCTACAATAAGATCCCTGAGGATATAATAAGCTTGCCAGAAACGCGGTTCAAAAAATGTGTGAAGCACACAAGATTATTTAGATGACAACGATGTGTGGAATTAAAGCCAGTTCAATGCACGAGGCCTTGAGAAATTAAGGACTTGAAAAGACTAAGTTTCGAGTTTTTTTTGTCCATTTTTTCTCGAAAATGATCTAGATTTTGAAATAGACATCTAGTATAACTTGTAACGTTCATTAAGTCGCAGTTTCTGTGCTACTTTGAATTAAAAAAAATGATTTGATTTGATTTAACCGATTACCCTACGGATAGGATTGGGATCTTGCTTTCCAACTACTGTATTATAAATTAATGACGATTTGAGGTGGCGGGGAGTCGCTGGATGCGGGCGGCACAGCGCCGGGGAGCTTGGAAAACCACGAGGGAGGCCTATGTCCTGCAGTGGACGTCAAATGGCTGATGATGATGACACAAGGTGGTCAGAGCAGAGGTAGTTTTTTTTTTCGTTGTCTTTTACTCCACTACATATTGACCCGAAGACAGCGGATAGCATTGTACATTGACATTCAAGAAACAGAATGTAAATTCACAAACGTATATACATAACCTAGAAAACAAAGTCATTGATACACGCCTGGCATTGAGAACCCACGAACTCCTGAGGGCAAGTGTCCTACCGTCCGGGTCACCACCGACGCCCGCCTGCGTAATAATTTATTAATCAAATCCATTCTAATAACCGACATTTCGTACAATAATTTGTTGGGAGGACTTTTTGCACTGAGCTTACCTACATGGGATATTATTGTTCTATTATTCTCCATCTAATTACCGTCGCTCGTGGACCAGTAAAGGTGGCAGCAGATCTGCGCGAACTTGTATACTTATTTGATGCACAACTACTGTGTTGTGAACAGTGCTGCGTTTTATACCTGTTTATTATAATGCGTCAATCGCGGATATTAAAGATTAACTTTTATTTAAAAAAAACAGAACGTCGAACGTAGCCAAATCGAACCTGAACCGATTGAGCATTATTCATCATCATCAGCCATTTGACGCCCACTGCAGGACATAGGCCTCCCTCATGGTTTTCACAACCATGAATGGTTTTGCCATAATCGCCACGCTTGGCAGGCGGGTTGGCGATCGCAGTATGCGGTTGGAATCTCAGGAAGAGGCTGCTGCCCGTCTCCTGGTAATTTATTTCTTTAATCGCCTTCTACGACATCCACGGGAGGAAACGGAGTGACGCTATTCTTAAACCGGCGCCACACGGAGCATTATTAACAGTAAAAAAAAGATGAGATTTGAGAATATGTCTGTAAACATTTTCACTAGTTAAAAAAATGTTAAAGTGCAAGGCCCGTGGATGCGGATGGCATCAAATGGTATTTAGGGGAAAAGGCCTAGACCTTCCATCAATCATATGTCAGGAAAACAATGCGGAATTCATAAGGAAAATTAATTTATCACAATATTTACTCAATTTCAGTAGCGCACCTTTTTTCTCTTTCGTTCGTATTCACACCAACAGGTATGGTTGTGAATGGTGCGTCAGCCAAAACAAATTATTAAATTGACGTTTGTTTCATTTGGTGCTCGAGAATCTCTACGCAAAGAGAAACCGAGATGAATGCTTTGATTCAATCAGTTATTGTTAAAAAACGAAATTGTAAAAACCATACTCACATAAAAAATACATTCAAACTACTTTTTGTGCCGGACAATAACTGTTATCATCTCATACACGGACATTGGTTTAACACGTCTATAAGTAAGCGTTAATTTTTAACTTAAACTGTGCAACGTACCACGCGGCACTGGTACCATCTAGCGGCGCGATTCGAGAGGGCCTCAGCAATGGCTACTTATTTCTACTCAACGATACATAGATGAATTGCACACAACACGTAGTTACAGAGTTACAGCCTTCGCCGAGGCCACATGTTTCGTTGCATGCGGGTTTAGCAAGTGAACGCCACTACCGTACTGAAAGACGTTTCACGTCAAAAAACCTTAAAAACATTAGGCGTGATTGCGTGATAAATGTTTGTGTTTGTTCCTACGAATCCAATGCATCGAAATCCAGTCACAGGTGAGAGCAACGTGTATTTTTAACGCCAAGTGCGTCAACCCAAGTCTGCGTACACCCTTATGTACCTTTGTGACAAAATCACATTTTTTGCCCTACTAGCACAATGCGCATTGACAGATTAACCACTGCAATTGAAATTGAAATTGGTCGAATCATATTTATTACTCTGTAAAGGGAAATGTACGAGCATTCATATTTCGTACCTTTGCAATCTAATTACCTATCTCGGCTCCCCCGTCTCTGGGAATCGAAAAGACTTCCTAGCTGGTAGACCACCTGATAATATCAATAGTTATACCACCGAAACAGCAAAACAGCAATTAGTCACCAACAAACTTTTACGGTTGCAGCGCAGCGGTAGAACGCCGGCCTCACATTCGGGACGTCGTGGGTTCGATTTCCGGCGCATGTACCCATGGCATTGTGTTCTAAGTTACGTACATTTGGGAATTTGTAGTAACAATACCACTCGCTAATTTTGAAAGAAAATTTCGTGAGGAAACCTGAGTGAATGAGGTCTATACGTACTTCAACGCTTGAAATGAAAATCCGCGGTAGGCACGCGTGGTAATTAAGCCTCTATTGGCTCTTTTTGAGGCCTGTGCCCTGCAGTGGGACGTAGGAATATAGGCTACATAAAAAAAAAACTTCTTGGAGTTTGGAGGTTGTTTTGAAGAAAAAAAGACCGGCTAAGCGCGAGTCAAACACTATCACCGGAACTCCTCATATTTTTTTTCTATTCGTATTATTTGTTAGTAGTCAATCCATCCAAAATAAGTAATAACACATATTCTCTGAAGAAAAATTCTGCGTATCTATTAAGGTTAAAATCGGTTAAGGTTCAAGGGAAAAAAGGCCTTTTTAGGTCAGACAGACGTTGTAAGCATATTTGTAGGATCCTGGTGGCACGCTTCGAGCACGGAACGTGCGTTGAAAAAACATTGAAACTTAAAATTTTTAGGATGATTTTTCTGTGCAACAGGCATTGTTAATAAAACCAAAATTCACAATTAGGCCTCTCTCGAGCGGTGGTAGCCTAGTGGGTAGAACATTGGACTCTAAAGTGGGAGACCCAGGTTCGATTCCCAGTGCGTGCATGTGACATTGTTTTCTAAGTTATGTACATTTGTGAAGTTATAGTAGCAATACCATTCGCTAACCGTGAAGGAAAACATCGTGAGGAAACCTGGGTGTCTGAGCTATTCACATGCCTCAGCGCTTGAAATCGCCAATCCGCGGTGGGCACGCGTGGTGATTAAGCCCATACTCTGTCTCTGAGAGGCCTGTGCCCTACGGTGGGACGTATATAGGCTTATGATGAGGTCTCTCTCTTGAAAGACTTGAAAGAACCAAATTTAGAAACAGAAAAAAGCGTTGTGACAACTTTCAAACAATTTTCACTGAGACCTCGAGAGGACAATTTGCGCCCACCACGAGCAAAAAAGAAACATTATTTTTTAATTAACACAACCTCAGTTTCATCACTGGGTTACCGCGTGCAAGGTTAACTTGCTAAACATCACATTAAATCCTGTACGTTATTTGAAGCTTTGAGTTAGAGATAGGTAATCTCCTTTTCCGTGCCAGTCGACGCCGCTTGAACCCTAATCGTCGCACTTTGCTAGTCTGTGACACTCTACCAACCAGGATGCCTTCCGCGTAGTAATGATTTCAGAACGCGCGACGGCGATCTTGTTTGTCATTGGCATCGAATTTTCCGCTAATGACAGTCGACAAAAAATACAAATATTCTAAAAAGTGTGATATTTTCGTGCTATTGTGTATAAACAACACGACAATTAGTATATAACGGTGTTACCGTTTGTGTTATAAATATTCTGCTTCTACGAACGCAGTTTACAAAAATGCTTGAACCCCTAAAAAAATTTTCAGGTAAAATAATAGTTATTGAGTGGTTAATATCTAACACGTAAGTATTGCATTACTGATAATGTCAATTGGTGTTTTAAGACCACGTCAACAGTATCTTACATAATATAACCTACTCTTGTAGATTTTGAGGTTATAATTCCGACAATGAATATCTTTCATTTTGTTGAAACGAAAGTTATGGTGTGGTGTCGGTGCCCTCGCCGATTTTCAGTACCCATTCGATTATCGGTCAAAGGCGTGTAAATGAAGATATTTTAATCTACTGTCAATGTTGACAAGCAGCGTTGAATAAAATATTTGCAATTTTCAGTTCGATTTTGATTCTTTAGCTTCCCACGCAGTCATGTTGCGTTACAGGAGAAGTTCGTGAGACTTGAGGTTAATGACACCTACTAATCATAATTCCAAAGATGATTGAGGCGGTACTAAAAGAACTAGTCTATGACCAATGGCTGGAAGACGAGAAGTTATCTGAAAGACATCAGTTTTGATAATCTGAACTGGCAAGGTTGTACGCCAGACCTCGCAGGTCTCTGGCAAACAATTACACACCCACGCAGGGTACATGGAGCTACATACTGTATACAACATGTTGTTTACAGTCAATATCAACCCTCGCAGGGTTATTAATTAAATTAAATACAACTGAGTTGCCATGGAGCTGCCCACCCTCGCAGGGTATATAGAGCTACATACTGTTTAAGAACAATATTATGTGCAGTCAATATCAACCCCCGCAGGGTTATTAAATACAACTGAGTTGCCATAGAGCTGCCCACCCTCGCAGGGTATATAGAGCTACATACTGTTTAAGAACAATATTATGTGCAGTCAATATCAACCCCCGCAGGGTTATTAAATACAACTGAGTTGCCATAGAGCTGCCTACCCTCGCAAGGTACATGGAGTTACATACTGTATACAAAAATATGTGCAATCGACATCAACCCTCACAGCGTTATTAAATACTGACTTGCCACAGAGCTGCCTACCCTCGCAGGGTGCCTACTATAATGGATGCATCTATGCTTGCTTTTTATCATCCCTTGCAGGTTATTGATTACAACTGAGTTACCATGGAGCTACACATACCCTCGCAGGGTACCTATTATGAAGAACATTAAGCTAAGTTGGCAAACAATCACATAGCCTTGCGGAATATCAACCCAAGCAAATCACATACCCTTGCAGGGTACTACCTATGAAGGATTTTAAGTTAAGCCAAGATGGCAAACAATCACATAGCCTCGCATGATATCAACACAAGAAAATCACATACCCTCGCATGGTACCTACTATGTGTAATGTGCCAGGCTCTACATCAACCCTCACAGAACCCTGATCAGAGTTGGCAAACAATCAAGTATCCTCGCAGGATATCATGTACAAACATGCATATATGTGTTAAGCAGCAGACCTCTTAGGGTTATAAGGTGAATAGAGTTGGCAATCAATTGTATATCAATCAATATCCCCGCTACCTTTGTACAATACACCTATAGGTACGTAGTAAGTAGCAAACAATCACGCGCCCTCGCAGGGTACAGTGTAGAATAATACTCAGATATGGTAAATACCTATCCACTGTTACAGTTTTATAGTTGACAAATATTCACATACCCTCGTAGGGTACTATCAACAGCTATGCATGGTACCTAATATCAACCCTCGCAAGATTATAAAAAGTCAGACTTGCTAAACAATTAAGTACACCCTCGCGGGGTCTGCGTGTGTCGCCTAAGCCTGAGTGCAAAACAATTTTGGGGAATATGTAAAATGTTTATTAATTGAATTTTAATGATAAAATTACAGTATCCTGGCCAACACATGAATAAACCCTCACGGGGTTATTAGCATAACTTAGTTGGCAATCACATACTCTCGCAGAGCACTATTATTATACACAACACACTGATGTGTAGTTATTACTTCTATTATCATGCCTCGCAGGTTATATAAGAAGCGGTTCATAGCTGTTCGAAGACGTAGACACAGATAGATGGATAAGCAATAACATGTAACCCTCAAAAAGCGGGGGGGGGCGGCAACAATTATCAACATATCATAACGATGGAAACTTTAGAGTACAAGCTAATTATGTAGTTCCATTTTATTTGTGAGAAAACTTCTACCTACCAAGGCTAAAGGAAGATGGCGTGCTGTAAAAGTACTGTTAAACAATGTTTCCTATCTTATGTTCCTTGTGACCAAAAGTAGCAGCAAATACAAGTTGAAGATCAACCTTTTGTTGCAAAGTAATCCGCAGCATTACTGGGTTAAGCTTACCTATTTAAGGGTCAATGTCCTCTCAACGGTACCATTACTGTATGGTTATCTTCTAAATACTTAATGGTTCCGAATAATAAACCAGCGAACATCCATACCATGTTGAATACACGGTTTTCGTCCGATCACCAAAGTTAAGCAACATCGGGCGTGTTCAGTACTTGGATGGGAGACCGCCTGGGAAAAGTATTTATCATTTGTTTTACAATTCATTTCTTGATTTGTCCAGTACCTCAGGTACTATATTCGACTGGTGCTTAAAAGGAAGAAGTTTCAAGTTACCCTAACTGGCTCAACTCTTTTTGAATTTGGATCCTATTTATATCCCCTGGGGGAGAATGTAACCTATAGGTATGGCTGTGGTCTATAACTATGTAAATAACTTCTATCAGAAAAGTGAACCTGCCTGGAGTATAAGCTGTACTGCATAACAGAGGAACTGTCAGTATTTATGTTATCTGCTTTCTTAGGCTATGAGACGCAAGGATGGTTTTATCTTACTTAGCGAACAAAATGGGACAAAGATGAAGCCTTTGATGGATTTGCTGGACAAGCTCAGTCAGTACTACGTATACCTTGAGAAGGATGATCCTACATCACCAGCACCAGCCTTGGGCCATAAGGTCCCAAGTGGCAGCAGTATTGGAGGTATGCCCCAATCCAGTGAGGTGTACCGCGAATATGTCCTACCCGAGTAAGATATAAGCAAAGATATATCTCAAGTGGTCATCGACATGACTAACCTCGAGTAGATAATAATATGATGAATGGCAACAGTTTTGAAAATGGTTGTCTTGAACTGTCTAGCAAATAATTTGATATTTTTGCCTTATCAAGTTTTCACTTGGGCGAAGATTTTCAAAGAAGTGGCTTGTTCCTTGTCATAAAGGGCTATTTAATGCAGTTTGTCAGCAAATCGGTTTATATACTCTTTCCAAGGCACCCTTACTAAAAGTTCCAGTTCCCAGGCAAAAGTTCCCCTTTGCTTCACGTTAAATTGAACAATATTCTTTCTGATCGACTTCTGACTTCTAACGTTAGTAGTACTTAGATAAAATAAAGGTATTATGTTATATCCGCACTATACAGGTAATGATACTTAAGTTAAATCTAAGTCTACTCAAACAGTTTGGTCAATAGTCCTGCGCTGCCCTCCTGGACTCGGCACCATGGTGCGGCGCATCCGACCCGCCATGAAGCTGGCTCTGTATGTCTTAGCAAATACACATCCTCGGCCATAAAAATGGAATCTAGCGTCGTCACTGTGAGGCAAGCTGTATATATACGAAGAGTGGGTACCTAGTCCCAATAACTACCGCAATGCGACCGTAGTGGCAAACTATGAACCACCGCCCATGAGGACGCAGACCATATTGAGTTTTTTGTATTTTGTTGAGCAGAGCTAAAAACAAGAACGAGTGGCTCTTTTTCCACTTTAGTTATACAATTCCTAAACAGGTTTACATGAACCTTTAATAAACGCCTGAGAGACTTGTCGGGAGTTGGTAAATGTTAGGGTCGCATACCTTTGCCAGCAATATGTATTTAACACATTCGTGGACGTCAATCTACACTTCTTTTGCTATCGGTTGCTGAAGCAAACTCTACCCGGGAACAAAAATCCCGTCTGCAATAAGTGATTAAGTTTCTTCCACAAACAATATAGTTGTTGAAGTACATAATTAGTTAATTAGCTATCTAAATAATTCGCCAGACACAGCTGCCTTTCTCTAAATCTGTTATGGCAGACATAGACGACACTACGGTTTCCTGTGCTACTGTGTTATGTTTGACTCAAAAGCCACAGCCCATAAGTAATCGAGTTGAATGTTATTGCCAAAGCCAAAATCTGAATCATGTCAATTTATTCAGGTCCTTTGCAGGTTCAAAGACAAACCTGTTATATAGGCTCTACCTAAACATGTTTGTAAGTATAGAAAGCCCATCAAAAGCTACCTATCATATTATTATTACAACGCAGGTTGAAGGCCTACTATTTTATCAGCAGCTGGCATAATATTGCAGGGTCTGGATCAACTGTAACTTCCAAAATAGTCTGTCAAAGAATAAATGTTTACTTGTTATTAAGTTCATTAAGTTATGCCACTCTGGTCACAAGTGATATAATTATTATTCAATTTTATTAGAAAACTCTAAGGATGATAAGGATGCTTATATCAGTGGAGAAACCCTGTTGACTTTTTAACAGTTCTATCATAGTAGATCGATCGAATAAGCTCCAAATCCTACTATCCCATATATTTTATGGATTGATGTGTGTACACCTACCTATCTATCCTTTGTATATTTGTACGTACCTGCAAATTGTGTTATTGTCCTGATTTCAGAGAATTGGGGTAAAATTTAATTACTCGCACTATTGGGTCTGTGGATATCTATTGGAATATTTTACATTAGTACAGGGTAGGTAACCCAGCTTTGTACTATTTTGTATTACACACACACAGCTAACTGTGAATCATCTCACATTGGCATACTCTACCACCAGGCGATAACAAACACGTCTCAAACTCAAAGCTTCAAATAACGTACAGGATTTAATAGCGGCGTTTTACCTGAAATAAAACGCTTATTAAATACTTACCTTATTTGAAGCTTATATTTAATTCCTGCCTGTGGTTTTCGACACAATGACAAACAAGATCGCCGTCGCGCGTTCTGAAATCATTACTACGCGGAAGGCATCCTGGTTGGTAGAGTGTCACAGACTAGCAAAGTGCGACGATTAGGGTTCAAGCGGCGTCGACTGGCACGGAAAAGGAGATTACCTATCTCTAACTCAAAGCTTCAAATAAGGTAAGTATTTAATAAGCGTTTTATTTCAGGTAAAACGCCGCTATTAACCATTATAATAGGCCGTCGATGCTATCTCCACTTTTCTCACGTCGCGTTTCATGGGATCCGAATATATATCTTGACCGTACATATATTCATAAGCCGTCTATATAAATCCCAGTGCAGGGCACAGGCCTTCACTCTGGGAGAGAGTATGGGCTTAATCATCACGCGTGCCCACCGCGGATTGGCGATTTCAAGCGGTGAGGTATGTGAATAGCTCAGACACTCAGTTTCCTCACGATGTTTTCCTTCACGTTTTGCGAGTGGTATTTCTACTACAATTTCACTTTACATAACTTAGAAAACAAAGTCATGGGTACTTACATGCCCGCGCTGGATTAGAACCTGGGTCCCCCGCTTCCGAGTCCAATGTTCTACCCACTAGGCTGTCACCGCCTCTTGACCGTATAAATGCCTCTAGTTAGCGCGGCGACATAACATGAGACAAACTTGTCATAGGTGTACGAAATAGTATATCAAGAAGGTGCATGGCACGTAGTGAAAACTCCTTGGTGAAAAGGTTATTTTTCTTTTTTCTTTTCACCCGACTGCGGCGGAGCTCAAAAGGAGCGTAATGCGTTTAGCTCGTAGTTAATGCTCAGCAGTCGGGTTGATGGTTATTTTTTAAAGAAATCAATTCAGTTCCATTTAATTCAATAAATCAATTCAGTTCTATTGAATTCAATAATGTCATAGTAGTCTTTGCTATATTTTTTTAAGTTAGCCTTATTTTTTGCCGGGATATTCATGATTTCGTCGTTAATCCGTTGCTCTCAATGAACATAAACTAATATCCAGTGTATATAATGTTTTATTGTATTTCGTACGTATTCTTGGAAACTGTGTTGTTACATTTTATTTCATTCAATTCTTGTCTTCGTGGTATTTTTAATAACTTGCGATTCTCAAACAATCTCTGTTAGATGTAGGTATAACTGTAAAATTTGAAGGGTTGATATTTCTTGAAATATTTAGTCGCAGGAATGACCTCGGACAAGAAAATAACTTGATATTCATTATTGTTTTCCATATATCTATAAGTAATCAGTTTTGTTACATGTGGACAAATGCTAAATGCTTCGGTGGTAGCCTAGTGGGTAGAACATTGGACTCGGAAGCGAGAGACCCAGGTTCGATTCCCAGTGCGGGCATGTACCTATCACTTTGTTTTCTAAGTTATGTATATTTGTGAAGTTATAGTAGCGATACCACTCGCTAACTGTGAAGGAAAACATCGTGAGGAAACCTCAGTGTCTGAGCTATTCACATACCTCAGCGCTTGAAATCGCCAATCCGCGGTGGACACGCGTGGTAATTAAGCCCATACTCTCCCTGAGAGAAGGCCGGTGCCACGTAGTATAGGCTGCTTATGAAATGCTAAATGAAATTAAATGTAATACCGTTTCCGGAAATACATACAGGATCCAATAAAAATAAATATACGCAGTATTGGTATTAGACTAGCTCTTTTGTATATAATACAAAAACTTGCGCTTGTATCCCATAGGAGTAGGCAGAGACTAAGCCCCTTTCGCTTCACCAACTACGAACAAACAACCGAATTACTAAACTCGACTCAATTAGGTCGTGTAAAACTTTGAGGCTGTTTCCCAACTAATGAGCCCAGCAGTGACGTTACAAAATAAATAAACACAGTTGCATGGGGCGAAAAAGTTGCTCGTCCGCTAAAAAGTTCGCTTTAAACGCGCGTTTGCGCTGTGGCGTTGATTACGCTACGCAACATTTTGTTTGCAAGACTGCGGGATATTATATTTGCGAAACCCGTTTTTGGGATGGCGTGCCTCGAAATTAATAACGGAACGCTTGTCGAATTACCTAATAGGTGTGTCTGTCTGTGAAGACCCTTTTTCACCGTTAGGAACTTCTGAATTAAGTATTTCACTAAGTAACGTTCTGTCACGCTCTTTTCTGAGAAATTCGAAGAGACTGGCCCTTAATTATTGTATCGAAGTGTAACAGTCTTATTTGCCAAAAATAAATTCCACAGAAAAACTCTTAAAATACGTTTAAAACATAATATTGCCTTTTCGATTTCTGCTACCGTACAATCCTAAAATCACTCCAGGCCATTTAGAGTCAGCCAATATATTATTATACATACAGAAACTCAGGGGTAGACAGATACCAGGGACTGCAGCCTAATATTAGATCACAGACCTTCTCTCAGAGGGAGAGAGAGAGAGAGAGAGTACTGGCTTAATCACCACGTAAGACCACCGCGGATAGTTGAGATCAAGCGCTGAGGCTTGTGAACACCTCCGGCACTCAGATTTCCTCAGGAAGTTTTCCTTCAATGTCAGCAAATGGTATTGCTACTACAAATTCACAAATGTGCCTTAGAAAACAAACAATCTTATTTATAAAAATTAAGACACTTAAGACTGAGTCTAAGCCAGTTTTTAGGAGGAATTCCTTTTATAAACCAGCCATAACTCCGTCTTAAGAGTATATTACTGGGATCTGGGATCGACTTTCTATAAATAGGACTGTACGTCTTTAGCGCTGTATGCTAATAGATTATGTGAAATGTTACTAAAACGACTGTCTTATTTTCTTGAATGCTCAAAGCTTCAAATGCCCAGCGCTTGCTGTTCTTTGTAAATCGGGTCTATCCTATTTCCTAGGATGACAGACAATAAAAACGAGTTAAAGCTTCGGCTTTGAAGCCCATAGAGCGTGTCGACCTTCAGAGTTAACCTGACCCGGACTTACTTGATCCTAGTTGTTAGATGAGTAAGATATTTCCACACAACACAATCACTTATCCTGGTCCCAAACTGGGATACCCTGTGCTATGCTAGCTAACCAGGTAAGGACATTACATAAGCAACCTATGTAAGTCCCACAGTAGGGCACAGGGCGTATGGGCTTAATCACCGCGGATTGGCGATTTCAAGCGCTGAGGTATGTGAATAGCTCAGATACTCAGCTTTCCTCACAATGTTTCCCTTCACCGGTAGCGAGTGGTATTGCTACTATAACTTCACAAATGTGCATAACTTAGAAAACAAAGTCATAGGTACATGCCCGCACTGGGAATCGAACCTCAAGGAGGCAAGGACATTACAAACGTAGAAATACACCCAGACTAAGCTCATTTGTGCAAATAATGTGGGGCAGTCGGACCCACGACCACCGTTTTTAGAAATGTCTCCCTTGGCTAAGAAAACTACTTTTAATTACGATCAAAGAAAGGGTTTAAGCACTTAAAGTCTTCGAGGATATACTCCGTTCCACGAGTCAAACTCCTAGGGAACAAAATACTCGCATCTCATTGGTCAATGCACGCGGCTAGAGATAAGCGAAACGCTAAGCGAAGACGGTCCGCTTCATAGGGTAGGTTTACATGCATTGAAGGTCCCGCGCATGAACCAATGAGCGCACATGGACGATTTTCTTTGGGTGCTCGTTGCGTGGTATGGAGCTTAGTTGAAGTGGCCGCTAAGACGCTGAAATGACTAGAACTTTCTTTTATGGAGTAGGCGTGCCCTATTTTGAAGTCGGTCAAAATGAGAAAAGAAAGCTTTGGTGCTTACGCAATACTTGTCCGACCCTAAAGTAGGAAGTATCAAGATATCCTTTGCAACCACAAAAGGGCCTGAGGGTGACGAAAATATCGGTCTAGAAACGTAACTGATATCTTTAAATAGACAAGTGAAATGCGGTTAGGTGAACTGAGAGATTTGAAGTTATAGAATTGTTATAAGGTGTAGAGCCAGCTCGGCTGGGCAGCAGTCTTTTCGTCTAATATACCTCAATCGCTCAAGACAAAATTATACAACTAGTGTGTGTTACCAGTGATGACTTATGGCACTGAAATGTGGTTTCTCACTGTGGGCCTCATAACAAAGCTCAAGGTCCACGCAATGATCTATGGAAAGGGCTATGCTCGGAATTTCTCTACGAGATAGAATCAGAAATGATGAGGTCCGTAGACGAACGAAAGTCATCGATATAGCCCAGCGGATTAGTAAGTTGAAGTGGCAGTGGGCGAGGCACATAGCTCGCGGAACTGACGGCCGATGGGGCCGAAATGTTCTCGAATGGAGACCACATATCGGCAAGCGCAGCGTAGGACGACCACCCACAAGATGGACAGATGACCTCATCCAAGTGGCAGGAAGACGCTGGACGCAAGTCGCTTCCAACCGGTCTTTTTGGACATCCATGGAGGGGGCCTATGTCCAGCAGTGGACTTCTTGTGGCTGAACGGTGTTAGAGCCGGGGTTCACGACAATACGAACATTTTCTGTGTTAAATAGTAAAAAAAAGCTGTTCCATAGTTAAGTTACCATCGGCATCAAAATGTATGGAAAAGCTGATTACCTTTTTTCGCGATTTCTATGTTTTCCCAGTAACAAAAGTGAGGTATCAAAGCCATAAATATTACTACGTGTTGAGACGTCAAAATGGCGGGTTTTCAGCAATCCGCGGTTTTCGCGTTCTCTGCGCTACCACCGGAAAACTACTCCATACTCCATAGTTAGCAACAAATGAAATTAGGAAACGGCGCATGCGCCGAAAGGTATAAAGAAACTAGGAAGATGGCGCGCATGCGCGGCACGCGACTGTTGTCTGACTAACGATTGTTGCACTCCGGATCGTGTGTGGAACTTATTTATTGCCCCGCGTCGCTGTTAGTGATAGATATCGTGGTTAGCCTAATTGCATAGGTAAACTCACGCATATGTCCCAGAGCGGTATGCAGAGAGTGAATATCTCTGTGCCAAATTTCGATCCGTTCAGCCGTTCTGTCGTGATTGAGTAACAAACATCCATCCGTCCAATCTTCGCATTTAAAATAATTGTACGAAGATTTTATCCAATTTCATACCTCGGAGTGGTAAAAACATTGAAACGCATGCAAGTAAATATTTAAGAAAACGCGAGAGTAACTTTTAGGAATCTTTTTTATTTGTCGTTGTCCTTGACATAGTCCTTTTTCAATTTTTAAAATATTAGACATAGTAATATAGAAAAAGTATCAAAGAAGTAAAAACATAAAAAAGGTTGGTTGGTCGGTCGGCAACAAACATCTACTATATATTATAAAAATCTCGTGTCACAGTGTCTGTTATCGAACTCCTCCGAAACTGTTTCACCGATTTTTATGATTTCTTTTTAAATATTTGGTAGGTCTGAGAATAGGTCGTAGGCTAATTAATATGGCAGTTGTTTGCCGAGTCAGCTAGTAATTATGATATAATGGGAATTAATTAAGTGACATGGATGTTTATTGTTGACAAAAATTTGAATAAAGGTATAACCTCTAATCAGCACATTCACTTGTGCTGGGCCCAAACTAGGATACAGACTCTGTGCCATGTTAACCAGGCAAAGATCAATTCTGAAAACATCCTAACTTGTGCAAAATGCATTTACGGGAATAAAACCCACGGTGACTTCGTTGACAAACAACCCGCCACGCCAACGAGGCATTTTACAGTGAAATTTGAAATAGAATGTTATCAACACGAGTAAACTAACCTATTTTTTATTTAGCCTGTATACGTCTTCCTGCAGGGCACAGGCCTTCTCTCAGAGAGAGAGAGAGAGTATGGGCTTAAACACCAGCCATGTCCACCACAGATTGGCTATTTCGAGCGCTGAGGTGTGTGAATATACCTCAGCGCCTAAATTTGCCAATCTTCGCCCAGACAAATCGGCAATTTCAAGGTTCACTCAGGTTTACTCACGGTTTGTTCCTTCACGGTTAGCGAGTGGTTTGGTTACTACAACTTCACCTCAGCCTATTACAATTGTTAACTTTGTAAACTGTCACTTAAACATGCAAATGTAATGTTTGTGCCTACTCGGTAATTAATCAATCGCACAAAAGACGTTATATAATTATTTTATGCACGATTGTTGCTATGCATACATACAAATGCTTTCTATTCAGCGATATGTTACTGGCTTAGCTAAGAGAAAAAACGGTGGTAGCCTAGTGGGTAGAACATTGGACTCGGATGCGAGAGACCCGGGTTCCATTCCCAGTGCGGGCATGACTTTGTTTTTTAAGTTATGCACATTTGTGAATTGATAGTAGCAATACCACTCGCTAACGGTGAAGGAAAACATCGTGTGGAAACCTGAGTGTCTGAGCCATTCTCATACCTCAGCGCTTGAAATCGCCAATTCGCGGTGGGCACGCGTGGTGATTAAGCCCATACTCTCTCCCTGAGAGAAGGCCTGTGCCCTACAGTGGGACGTAATAGGCTGCTTATGTATAGCTAAGAAAATTAGTAAACCTGTGTCTATTATAAGCCTGTTCATCTGACTGCCGCGTTGGTCGCGGGTTCGATTCCCACTGAGGGGCGCCGTACGTTTGCACACATGGCCTCAGTCTGAGTATATTTCCATGTTTGTGATGTCCTTGCCTGGTTACCATGGCACAGGGTATCCTAGTTTGGGGCCAGGACATGTGATTGCCGGGAATCCGTGTGGCGCCGGATTAAGAACAGAGTCACTCCATTTCCTTCCGTGGATGTCGTAGAAGGTGACAAAGGAAATCAATTACCAGGAGACGGGCAGCAGCGTCTTCCTGAGATTCCGACCGCATACTGCGATCGCCGACCCGCCTGCCAAGCGTAGCGATTATGGCAAAACCCCTGATGGTTGTAAAAACCACGAAGGAGACCTATATCCTGCAGTGGTCGTCAAATGGCTGATGATGTTTTTTGTTTTCGACTTTCTCGAATAAATTTTGCGCCTTGCAGCTCTTCTGAATACGCGTCTTTTGAGCCCTTTTTAATATCATATCTTCACGACTCACAACCGAGATATAAGGAGATCGCACTTTTTCGTGAAATCGGAGCCTGCACTGGAGCGAACGAAAAGACATTTCCAATGTCAAAATCGACCCGAAGGCATTTATTGTATTGACATTAAACAAGCGGAATGTGTGTCCGTGTGGCGCCGGATTAAGAATAGCGTCACTCCATTTCCATTTCCTTCCGTGGATGTCGTAGAAGGCGAGTAAGGAAATCAATTACCAGGAGACGGGCAGCAGCGTTTTCCTGAGATTCCAACCGCATACTGCGATCGCCAACCCGCGTGCCAAGCGTGGCGATTATGGCAAAACCCCTCATGGTTATGAAAACCACGAAGGAGGCCTATGTTCTGCAGTGGGCGTCAGATGGCTGATGATGATGATGATGAATAAATTTCTGACGTCTCACTTTACCCGTAACAGCTACAATTATGTCTACGCAAAGCAATCTTAATGTTTTATGAATAAGAAGATGACTATGTAGTGGACTATGAGAAAGCCTTCGATTCGATCGAGACATGGGCAGTGCTCGAGGCGAACCCGCCTGCCAAGCGTGGCGATTATGGCAAAATCCCTCATGGTTATGAAAACCACGCAGGGGGCCTATGTCCTGCAGTGGGCATCGAATGGCTGATGATGAAAGGTTTGCCACTTGCCACAATCATGATTAATCGCTTTCGCTTCAACCCATCAATCGACCCATATTTGTTCACTGCAAGCCATAAGCCTCCCCCACTCCCGAAAGGCACGCCACTTCTTTCTGTCACCAGCCGCCCACTCATCCAGCCGCCGCCAGCAATCTACCTCAGATCGTCTCTGCAACAAGCTGGTGAGCGTCGGTTCTTCGGCATATGTGACCAGCCTACTGCCTGCTTGCTAATCATATGTACTATGTCAGTCGCTTTCTTTTTGAAGTAAAATTTCTGACACTGACGGTAATTGCTTTTTCTTTTCATTTAAAATTCAATCTATTTAAGACGGTAAGTAGTACAGAGCTGAAATTTGGCTTAGAAGTACATATTTATAACGCGGACAAAACGGTAGAAAAAATGTTGTTTTTGGGTACCTCCTCTGCACCTAAATTAGGGATGGAAAGTTTTGTTTCTCGCCTACATCATAGTGTGGCATATCTTTGGATTGGTCGTTAAAAATATTGTGGGTGTAGGAAGACGATTTTTCGATTTAGGGGTCCGTTTGCGAAGTATTAAGCTTTAAAACGCAAATTTTGGTCCGAGTAGGGCGTCCCCCCCTCTCCTCAGCGTGAAAAAAATCGGGGCAGTAGCACTTTTTTTTTTTTTTACGTAGCCTCGTTTGTGTCTCACTGCTGGGCAAAGGCCTCCCCCAACTCAGCACATATAATCAAATTAAAAGTAAAATCATCGCGGCTAAGAAGACTTTACTAGTTAACGAGTAATAGGCAGGCAACCAAAAGTAAAAGTAAAATTTCGTACAAAATCCATTGAAAATTACCTCGATGAATTTGTTAGTTTTGTAAAGCAGATAAAATAAACTCTCTACGGAACCCTACATTGCGCGTGGCCCAACACGCACTTGGCCGGTTTTTTAATAGATGTGACTAACTTACTGCTACTTCGACATGCTAGTGGGGATGTATTGGCTTCAGTATTTGCGCTAACCCTGGACGCTCTCTTTCAAGTTGAATTGTTGTATACTAAATAACGGTGCAAAAATAATAAAATAAACTCTCTTAAAAATTCAGTCTTTCCATCCACCCAAGGCCATTGTAAAAAGTGCAGTTGCGTGTTCATTTTTTTGCAACTTTTTAAATTTCTTATAGAGAGAAATTTGGCGTAAGAAGTTCGTCAATTTTTCTTCTAAACTAACAACTAGGTGTAAGATAACAATCACATAATGTGTATAATTATTTACATTTTATTTTACTGGCATTTACCTGAAAAGGCTACATCCACTATTTGACAACACAGGACCTGAGTAAAGCTAAATAGGGCTTGAGCTCCGATTAGTATGCTATTCTATACAAGTCAAAGGTCAATAAATATTGGTAGATCGGTCCTAAAGTTAATAAAATTTGAATATCACGCAGGCGGAACCGGGGCAGAAACTATGTCGTATTTATTTTCTGTGATGACGTTGTGGTAAATGGCGTCTATTATAATGACGTCACTTTAATGCATACATAGTTTTACGTATATTATAATATATATAAACTCACGCCTGTATGCCGGAGGGGTAGGCAGACTAGGGTTTGCCACTTGCCATGGTCCTGACAAACCTCTTCCGCTTCATCAACATTCATTCGGTGCATGCGCGCACGCCGGTTTCGGGTATTTTTTTACTAAGAAATTAATTACCGTTAATTAATTGAAGAAAGGGACTTGATAACTATTTGTGAAATTATCACTGGTTAATCTTCACAGCGGTGATAGCGGAGCGGTAGCCTTGCATTCCGGAGGTCGTGGCTTCGGATCCCGGCATGTACCAATGACTTTGTTTTCTAAGTTACGTACATTTGTGAAGTTATAGTAGCGACTCTACTGGCTAATTGTGAAAGGAATACATCGCGACGAAACCTGAGTGTCTGAGGTGTTCACGTACCTCAGCGCTTAAAATTTCGAATCCGCGGTGGGTAGGTACGCGTGGTAATTAAGCACATACTCACTCTCCGAGAGAAGGCCTGTGCTCTACAGTACACGCTACATAAAAAATATCTTCAGTATCAATAGGTAAAACAGTAAAACTCGATTCCTTAAAACACTCGATAAACGCCGATTAAAACAGTCTGCGGCAGAGATTTTAGAAGGAAAAGATGTAACCACAGATTAAATGTACCGCCTTCGAGAAGTGTTTTAGAGGAACCGTGTTTTTGTAAATAAGGTCGTTAGTTATACAAATCCCATCTTTGCATCTTTGCGACGTAAGTAAATAAATTGAATTTAAAATTCAATGGTAAATAGATAATTACTTATCCAGGGATAAACGAGTAAATAGCTGATTGACAGGGTACAATACAATTTATCTATGGACAGCTCTGCAAATGTCATGGTGTAAGACGTGTTTGGACTTATCCAAACGTTTGTTATAACAAACAAATCTAAGAAATCAATGACAATGCGAATTTTTTCGTCACGCATCTTATCGCGCGCAGCTGTCAAAATTAGCGACGTACTATTCTTCTAAGCTGCTATGTCACGTTAAAACTTGTGACAAATGAACTCGTACGTTATTAAACTGCGGACACAGGAAATCACATAGACAACACAATGTATCTAAAACTAAAATATTTTTACGGGGACACAAAGAAAATAGGTATACGACCTCCTTGAACGAACTTGAAAAGGAGTCCGCTAAAAAGAATGAAAACTTTTTATGTAGAAGAAAACTATTCAGCAAACCCTTTTTTGTTTGTTTTTAGAAGGAAAAAAAATTGCATCATTCTAAAAAGGTTTTCGCGCAAAATAAGTTCCTTTGCAAAGCATAGGAACTTTTTTCGCGGAAACTTTTTCATAGTACTCTCTTTGAGCTCCTTAATATAACACCGCTTAAAGTTTAACACTAATAATCAAAAAAGGCATTGGAGAACGAAGTAAACAGTTTTTTTTATCAAACGTCGAAAATTATGGTATGTAGTTAAATTTTACGGAAATATTTGCGATATAAACTGGTCTATTGTTTATTATAATTATAACTAACTAAATAAATATTTACAAACATTTAACTACTTGTATATCGCGTGAGCGAGGGTTAAAAAGCTGTTCAGTCCCTTTCTTAAAGTAACCATAATAAATACAAATAAAATTTAAGAAAAATGTTTTTTTAGAAAGACATTTTCACACCACATCGCATAGCAGGAACTCACCCCAAATGTACTTCGTTAGCTTCTTCGCACACCAAGTCAGACGCACAGACGCACAGACACGCGTTCAACCGACTTCGCACACACGACGCGACTGAAATGCGTTTCGGTGCGCACGAGTGCTTTTATAAAGACGGGACTACGCAGTGTGGATACGGCTGGCTTGCATCGCCGTTTCGGCTTGAATCTTACCCTCGTTAAGCAATCGTTGTCAAGATGGGTGTTTCAGAAAGGAACACGGCTTTTGTGAATATTCGCAACTCGCGGAAGATGCGGTCTCAGTTTCGTTGTCTTTTAGCTGTAATTTTTAGGGTCCCGTAGTCAACAAGCAACCCTTACAGTTTCACCAATACCGTCCGTCTGTAGCTCACGGCTTAGCGCAGATATGACAACTAGAAAAGTGTTTGACACAGATAGACATATTAATCACGCTACTTTTAAGGCTTCATGTTCATGCAGGGCAACAGCAACTGGTAGGGTTCAGCAACTGTTATATTTTCTTGTAGGTAGGGCTCCTGGTATAGTTTTTGCGTTCTAGGGCTTCGCTGGGGTCTTTGTCTTTCTTCAGCAGTATCTGCGCTTTTATCTTGTTACTGCTGCTCACGCCGCATATTCTCCAGTCCAAGCCTTGTTGCTCGAAGGACAATGTTTCAGGCCACCCTACCACTGAACTAACTACATACAAACACGCCGACAATAAATTAGGATAGAATTTAAAAAAAATCTACACCTAAATAAGGGATGCATGTTCTTTCTCGCCTACACCACAGTGTAGGGTATTGTTGGATTAGTCGTTTAAAATATTGTGAGTGTAGAAAAACTACCTCTCGATTGGGGATCCGTTTGCGAAATATTTAATTTTGAAAGCGCAAATAGGGGATGTATTAACAAAGGGCAAGATAAAAAGTACCCGAAACCGGCGTGCGTGCATGCAACGGCTAATTAATGTTGAGAAAGCGAAAGTGATCTGTCAGGATCGTAGCAAGTGGCAGTCCCTGGTCTCTGCCTACCCTTCTGGGATACAGGCGTGAGTTTATGTTATGTTATTTTTTATTAGATCATGGCGAGCCCTCCTTCTCTGCCAGTTAAACAGTTCATCGTACAGCCGTGAAAAAAATCAGAGTAGGCACATAATAATGAACTTAAAAGGAAACAACCACGGCTAAGTAATCTTCACAAGTTAACGATTAATCGGCGAACAACACATAAAAGGAAACTGTACAAATTCCATTGAAAATTACTTGGATGAAGTTGTTAGTTCTGTAAAGCAGGTAAAAAACCCGTCGTTCCACGGAACTCTACCCTGCGCGTGACCCGACACGCGCTTGCCCGTTTTTTCGTTCTAGTTGGGAAATACTTCGTTAATACGTACATTTAATTAATGCCTTACCACAGGTAAATTATTAGTTAGTTACTATTTAAGGCTCAATAGGCACTTTTACAGGGAGGGTTTTCAGGGAAGGTTTAAAGCTTACCTATGCTGAGTTTTGTCACCAATTTCCCTTTTGTCGGGTTTACCTACCTATATTTTTAGTGTACATTAAATAATAATTATAATTTGAGTCAAAAAATTTGTATATAGCTGCTTAGTGGTAATAAACGCATTTTATTTCAATTTAATCCATTGCACGTGCTAAATACTAACATACATAATTGTCCTCTTAGTCCAGTCAAAGTGGACGAAAAAAAGCGCTGAGTTTGCTATAATTCCCGACAAGCTGGATAGATCCGAAATACGTCATTACAAATGCTATGTCAAAGGGTCACCATAAATTCCGCTTCTGCGTATTTTTTTACCGCGTTCAAAGGTCACAACTAATCGTTTTTTTCGTATATCTCGAAAACGGCGCGAGCTACCGGTAAACTTGATAAATCAAATTTGATCAAACTTTACAAACAACCCTAGAGCTGGTAGCTACCTCGGTCAGCGCATCAGCCTGGCCATCCAGAGGGGTAATGCTGCCAGTATCTTGGGAACTCTCCCCAACGGCAGCGGACTAGAGACCATCTTTTATATATAGATAATCATAAGCAGCCTATATACGTCCCACTGTAGGGCACAGGCCTTCTCTCAGAGAGAGAGTATGGGCTTAATCACCACGCGTGCCCATCGCGTACATAATTACATGCCCACACTGGGAATCGAACCTGGGTCTCCCGCTTCCGAGCCCAATGTTCTACCCACTAGGCTACCACCTCTTCAGATAATATTTGTTTGATATATAGATAATATTTATTGTGAATATGTAAATATGGATTTTGTTATTTTGTATTATCTTAATACGTTAAGATCTTATCTTATCTTATCGTGTCGTTAAGTTTGTGTAGATTTAAATAAAGTTTTAGTTTGTACATTGTAAAATTTTCTACAAAAAGGGTATCAAATTTGGTTTTTCTATGAAGCACCGTTTCCGATTTATCGTGACTGCTATTCTAACAAAAAAAAATGTGCCTTGCAAACTTAATATTTCGGAATCAAAAAAGTAGTTTTGCTGCACCAAAAATATTATTAAACGACCAATCCAACGACACCTCAAGAGAAAAAAATCATCCCTAATCATCCATCGAAGAATATGAAGAAGAAAGACATTTATTATGAAACACAATAAGCAGATAAGTAACGTTGAACAAATAAATAACGTTCACACAAGAGAATTACTGGTCCCGGTCCCAAAGTAGGATATCCTATGCTCTAGTAATCAGACATGGAAACATGGAAACCTATCAAGACCAATGCCATTTATGTACAAGCCAAGTATGACAGCCTCCGGTGGGAATCGAACCCCCACCTTACTATCATCATTAGGATGATGATGATGAGGATAGTACGTGTGCATAAAGTACCTACCACACGTATTATAATTTAATGGAACTAGTGTGAAGAAAATAGTTGCAGAGGTTCCATTCACGAGTCCCATGGAACTACCGAGAAGAAAAGTTCTCACCTGTTCCATCATGGAACTAACCAATGGAACTAGTGGGAACATTCGCCTCTATTTTGGTATTCTGTAAGCCAACGACGCAGTTTGTGGTATGAAGAAACGTTTCTCAATCTTTATCGTTTCTTTAAGCCACACCTTGTATAAGGACTGCACTGAATCTTTTAGTCTTATCCACACAAGCATAACGCGAATCCCACGATACAATATATTCACGGAGTAATGCAATAGCGACAATCACGCTCGCGCGCCAACTTTGTTAAAACAAAACTAATCATGGATTATCTGAGTAGATTTATCAAATTATAACGTTTCCCAGACGAAGGTGTGTACAAATAAACAAATATATTGATATTGACCATTTTTGAAATTGTCATTCGAAAATAAAATAAAATAAAATACTGGTCAAACGTTTGAAATAGAGTTCAATGAAAAAACTAATATAAGTTTTTTTTTGTTGTTGTTAGAGTAGTTCGATTTTTCGCATTTTTACACTGAAAAACATATATTATGGTTTATTTGATGATGATTCTTTCCGACCGGGCTCGGTCACGGCGATGTTACGGCTGGGGAGAGCGTCGGTTCTGTGCTCTCATATGACTGATGTGTAGCCTATCTTGGCTATAAGGGTGCAGTTGCACCGATTACAAGTAATTTTTCATTTCAATGGTGGTATTGAATGGCAGCAGGTCTACAACTGATTTCATCACGTCTGGTGTCAAGAAGCTCTTCGTTTGGCCTCGAAATCAATGATGTTAGTTACAACTGCATGGCGCCACACGCCTCGGTCTTCTGCCTTCTCTTCCCATGTCGAGTGGTCAATTTCACATCGTTTCACGTGGCGTTTCTGCACGTCCGTCACGAACCCAACCTAAGCTCTTCTATATGTCTAAGTTGAAAGCGAGTTCCCTGTTATGGATACTGAAGAAGCGGCTTCCTAGTTTTGCATTATTTTAACATAACATAAACTCACGCCTGTATCCCAGAGGGGTAGGGAGAGCCCAGGAACTGCCACGTGCCACAATCCTGACTAACATTCATAATTCGTTGCATACACGCACGCCGGTTTCGGGTACTCTTTGTCTTTCCCTTTGCTAATATGCGTTTTTTCATAACACACTTTATTCAGGGTGTAAAAAAATAAGTTTTTTTTTTACATAGTCTGTTTAATGTCGCACTGTTAGGCAAAGGCCTCCTCTCCTCTTCTTAAGCAATCACAAATTGGAGGTTCCATTCGTCATAACGAAACACCTCTTATTATTAGAAAATCTTCGAAATAAAACCCGCAATTTTGTCAAAATAAAAAATCGATCAAAACTTAATTCGAAGCATTTTAATTCAAAATAACACAGAAATTGTAACCCCAAACCCCTCCTGGCCTTAAAAAAAAACAAATATAAACAATTGTTAATTTACTGAACGTTACAAGTTAAACCAGGAGTCCATTGCAATATAAAGTGTACTACTAGCTGTTGCCCGCAACTTCGTTCGCGTAGTAATTTTTATGTGTATTTTGGCGGGATAAAAAATAGCCTATATGCTCATCCGGATCCGTTCGGCCGTTTTTGCGTGAAAGAGTAACAAACATCCATCCGTACATACAAACTTTCGCGTTTATAATATTAGTAAGGATATTCTAGGTATTTATGTTTTTGTACTTTGTATATTGATAACTAATAACTATGGAAGAGTGAACAAGATAGATTCATTCACTCCATTCACTCACTCATTTCACTTTTCGCCACGTGGTGTTCACGTTAAAAGCTTTTCCTGTTGAATGAATCTACTTTCAAAACTGCCGGCCGGCGTGTGCTAGAGACTGAAATAACTCTGTGAAATCTTGGGTGGATCGTGTCCCGGGACTTGGAGATCAGCTTCATCATCGTCCGTGAGTTGAGCACGCTTTCTCTTACCCAAATTTCTGTAGTTCAGTATCTAATAATACTAATCGGCTAAGAATGTACATTGAATTGTTCATCATTATCATCATTAACCCATTAAGTCCCCACCGAGGGGCACGGGTCTCTTCCCTGAGGAAGGTATAGGCCATACTCAAGGATGTTTTGCCATACTCCACCACGGGGGCCAAGTCCGGATTGGTGGAGGCTTGTAGACTAGTGGCTCGTCTACTGTCAGAAGTTGTCAAGCCGCCCTAAGGCCTCTGACTTAGCTTAACGACTGCCATCTATCGACGGCAGCCGGCACCAACAGCTTAACGTGCCTTGCGAAGCACGGAACCGCTCGGAAAAATGCCACTAGCGTTAGGCATAGACGGCGACCCATCCATGCACTGAACGCGCCCTGTGTTGCTTAACCTTCGTGATCGTTTAAGATCACTCAGGCAGCCGGGGCTACGAGCGATTGAGTTGTAATAAAAATGCATTGAATTGTAATAAACATGAATTGTATTGTGGGTTGCCACACCGAAGAACTCGGTATCACCAATCCGCTGTGGGCACACGTGGTGATTTAGCCCGTAGTCACATTCGAGTGGCCCCTAACTTCTTCGCATTGTACATTTGCCCAGCGGATTAGTAAGTTGAAGTGGCAGTGGGCGGGGCACATAGCACGCAGAACTGATAGCCGATGGGACCGGAAGTTCTCGAATGGAGACCACATAGGACGACCAGCCATAAGATGGACCGACGACCTCATCCAAGTGGCAGGAAGGCGCTGGATGCAAGCCGCTTCCAAGCAGTCATTTTGGAAATCCGCGGAGGAGGCCTATGTCCAGCAGTGAACTTGTTGTGGCTGAATGATGATGATTTGTATAGTTGTGCAAGAAAGAGACATCCAGGACAGAGGTCGTGGGTTAGATTCCTACTACTTCGCTACAACTCGGCCCTAAGGCAGTGGCTAATATTGTACCTTGACATTCAATGAACAGCATATTACTTCTTTACATTGAAACACATTTTTGATTTCTTTTCCACAGAAAATACAAGGTATGTATGTATACTCAATTCCACGAAACGAGCTCCCGAAGAAAATCGTCCAATTGCGCCCATTAGTTAATTAATCCGCGTGACCTTCAATAGCGGGCCGTCTTCGCTTATTGTTTCGCTTATCTGTATCCGCGCGCATTGACCAATCATATCACAGACAGGTACCTATCATCTTTACAAAAGAGATCACAAACAAATTGCAGCTCAAATAATAGTCCAGTATCAATGAGCACTCAATTGGGTGTATTCTAAATCATTTGTTATACTTAGATGTTACAACGTCGGTAAGTACCGTAATTCGGACCTTTAAGGCCGTAACAGCCGGTTTTCTGAACTAAAAATTCACTAACTAAACACCTCTAGTGGCTTGTGAACTGAGAATGTCTCAAGCAAATTAATGAGCCCATCACTGGATATAGGCGTTCCCCACGCCACTGCCCTCTACCCTCAGCCATCCTCATCCATCCGCTGCCAGCAAACTGCTTCAGAACGTAGGTCCAGCTAGCTGGTGGGCGTCTCGCGCTGCGTTTGACAGTTCGTCCAAACGCAGCGCGTTTACCTCCCTCGAGAACCTTTGCTCCCTTCGGCCATTCTGTTCTTCGGCACATGTGAACAGCCCACTGCCACTTCAGCTTACTCACCTCGGCTATGTCAGTCACCCTAGTCTAAGCAAATACCCTAATTTTTATATTATAACTAGCTGACCTGGCAAACGTTGTTTTGCCATATTCATTAGCCTACGACCTGTTCTCAGACCTGCCAAATATACACAGAAAAAAAGATCATAAAAATCGGTGGAGCCGTTTCGGAAGAGTTCGATAACAAACACTGTGACATGAGACTTTCATATGTATATTAGATTAGGGTGACCAAGATATACTTACGTGACTGGTACATACAATAAAAGGTGTAGCAAATGGTACCATTCTAGGTGGCGACCACTTGCAGGTTGCCTCAGCATTGAATAAGAAAATAATGTATCTGTCTCGTCTGTTTAAGACTAATCTGAAGAGATCGAACGTTACTCAAGTATTTATATAGTACAAAATTGAAAAGTATCGTTCAGTCTCGTTCTTTTATTAAGAAATCTGATTTAACAGATTGATAATTGATAATTAAGTACCTCAAAAGGAAAAGAAATGGCACCCTTATAATGATCACTTTGCTGTCCGTCCGTCTGTCTGTCAAGACCTATCTCGGGAACACGTGGAGGTATCCAGTTGAATTCAAGGCTACAGACCCTTGAAGCCGTGAACAAATAATATTTCAAAATTAACGTAAAACACTTTATGCCGCAAAAAACGTGTATAGATGGATAGAGAACACTTTATTGCACATAAAAATGGAAATTACACAGATATTTCGACACTCAAGGGAATCAAAATTTATAGGGTACTTTCCGTTGACCTAGAATTATGAAATTTGGCAAGTATTATCGTCTTATACCACAAGTACAGGGAATGATCTGGACACCATGACAAAATCATAAAAACAATGTAAGTACTTACAAATTTGTACGGAACCCTCAGTGGGCGATTCTGCCTCGCACTTCATCATCATCAGCCATTTGATGCCCACTGCAAGACATAGGCCTCCCTCATGGTTTTCATTTGGGGATAAAGCAGTGTATTTGTCTCGGGCGTTTTTGAACCCCTCGGCCTCGGGATTCTAGCTTTAACTCCCTCGCTTCGCTCGTGAGTTAACCCTAGGATCCCTCGTCCTTGGGGTTCAAAATATCGCCCGAGACATAATACACTGCTTTATCCCCTTAATGCATAATCTACTAAAAAAAATCTCTTTCGGTAAAAAACCCCTAGGGACTACTTTTACGCTATTTTATGAAACATACGGCTATTACTAAAGGATGGGCCCCATTAGGCCTTATTTACTGCTGTCCATTGAAGAGTTCCGTTCTCAATCTCTGAAAATCCTCATCAGATCTTCACCAAATTAAAATGAGTCCAGTGGGACGTTACATTTATTCGAACAAAAAACGAATTTTTGAAATCGGTTAAGATTAGACGGAGTTATGCCAGAACATAACAAAAAAAAACATAAAAAAACATACGCATCCATTGGATAACCTCCTCCTTTTTTGAGGTCGGTTAAATAAAACAATGTCATTACGTTTATTATTATTATTACGCTGTAGTTTTTTCGCAGATATACGTAACTTTGAAAATAAACCAGGTCGTAGGTATATGCCTGCACTGGGAATCGAACCTGGGTACATCTGCGAAATTGTAGTGGCAATACCACACGCTAACTTGAAGGAAAACATCGTGAAGAAAGCCGCGGCTTGTCGTGCCTGTGGGCTAGGCCGAATAAGCTGTCAGGATGGTATAGTTGCCGGGCACGCCTACCGCATCTAGAACAATGTCCCAGGTACTGCAGCGTCCGAGTGGTCCCTTCACCCATCTGGTGTGAGTGAAGGTGCCACTGGACGCTGTATAATTCATCTCATTACGTGGATGCAAAAGAAAAAAGCGTGTACAGTTTGAATTTAGTTTCGACAGAACGCGAACTCTCTTCAATTTTTCTTATCTTTAATTCAACTAGTCTCTCATTGCGCTGTCACGAGCTGCCACAAACAATAGAAGAGAATTTGATAAACACAGTTAATGTTTCAAGGTCCACTTACCAAATCGACGGACACCATGTTTAACCAAAATAATACACACTATGCAGAAATTATTAAGTTGTGGGAATGATAATTAAAAACAATGGCACAGAGTGGTCTATAGGTTGTGGATGGGGCAGTAAGTTTGAGGTCAAGAGTCGCTTCCCGCTACGCATTGAACTATCAGAATATTGATATCACCTAACTAATGGATTGTTCTGTGTGGCGCCGGATTAAGAATAGCGTCACTCCATTTCCTTCCGTGGATGTCGTAGAAGGCGACTAAGGAAATCAATTACCAGGAGACGGGCAGCAGCGTCTTCCTGAGATTCCAACTGCATACTGCGATCGCCAACCGGCCTGCCAAGCGTGGCGATTATGGCAAAACCCCTCATGGTTATGAAAACTATGAGGGAGGCCTATGTCCTGCAGTGGGCGTCAAATGGCTGATGATGATGATGAACTAATGGATGCAACTGCACTCTACCAGCGTATTATTAGCCTCGATAAAAATCTTTTATCACCTAACCTAACTTGTCAAAAATCTCCTTCAAAAAATAAACAATGAGAAAATTTTCAATTAAGCTAAATTTATTAATAACACAACAAAAAAAAAACAAATTGAAATAAAAAACTAAACTATAATAATATATTAATATCATGTTTCTGAAAACCACGAAGGAGGCCTATGTCCTGCAGTGGGCGTCAAATGGCTGATAATGATCATGAATTCTATACTTGCAAATAAAACAGGACCCCATGGCCCCAGGTCACTGTCCCGCGGCAATGGCTGGCTGGCAGTGGCTGAAAACCAGCACTGCCCGGGTCTGACCCGGGTCAACACCACCTGAGCTACTACCTTTTGCCTTATTTTATGTCATCACTAGTTAAGCCTTACTTTCTTTTAAGTTTTTTTATGAGGCTATAAATACTTTTTTATCTTATCTTTTACATTTTATCAATGAGCCCAGAACGCTGGCGACGTTGCCGTTTGAATGGCCAGGCTTATCCTCTGGCCGAGGTACGCGCCAGCCGTCGGTTCTTCCGATGCGTCGATTAAGCTTAAAAATAGAACTTATCTTAAGATGTTATAATAATATAATATAAATAGAATTAAGCAACAATATAAATAAAAGTCCAGAGAACCAAAGTCACCGACATAGCCCACCGAATTAGCATGCTGAAGTGGCAGTGGGCCGGCCATATTATCCGAAGAACTGATAACCAATGGGGTAGAGGAGTTCTCGAGTAGAGACCGCGGATCGGTAAACGTAGTGTGGAACGTCCTCAGACTCGGTGGAGCGATGATCTTCGCAGGGCGGCTGGCAAGAGTTGGATGAGAGTAGCCGAGGACCGTGCTCAGTGGCGTGCTATAGGAGAGGCCTATGTCCAGCAGTGGACAAGCATAGGCTGATGATGATGATGATGATGATAAATAAAAGTACCTAAGGGAAGCCAAACCCTGCCGCTCCAAGCTTCGCCCTGAAATGACGTTGGCACTTGCGTGGGAACATGAGTGGTCTCGACCTTCGGCCTCGCCGCATTGGAGTACTCAATATCAATCAATCAGTCCGTATTCGTCAGCCGTGGCCTTTGTGAGCTTAATCACGGCGCGTGCCCACCGCGGATCGGCGATTTGAAGCCCTGAGGTGACCTGCAATACCTATTTTTAGGGTTCCGTACCTCAAAAGGAAAAAACGGAACCCTTATAGGATCACTTTGTTGTCCGTCTGTCCGTCCGTCCGTCCGTCTGTCAAGACCCTTTTTCTCAGGAACGCGTGGAGGTATGAAGCTGAAATTTATATCAATTACTCAGGTCTACTGTCCCTTGAAGCTGTGAAAAAATCAAACTTCTAAGCCAACGCAATCAAAAGATACAGCCGTTTATGCCGCAAATTTTCGACACTTGCAAGGGAATCAAAACCTACAGGGTGCTTCCCGTGAATTCAGAATCTTGAAATTTGGTACGAAGCAACGTCTTATAGCATAGATAAAGGAAAAATTACGAAAACCGAAAAATGTACGGAACCCTCGGTGCGCGAGTCCGACTCGCACTTGGCCGGTTTTCTTCATCGAATTTGATGCGCTGAGGTACAATGCGATACCTCACTCATTCCTTCCATGAAGATTTGAAGCGCTGAGATATCCTGCAATAACTCTCCCCCTTCGTAGTTCATTAGTTGTACACATGCTCGCCCGTTATTACCAGTCATTTGTTAACAATCAGAATTAAAAGCGGTTTTTTCCAAACAACAAAGTGAAGCTAAAGGAATACGCTACTCATCAGCTTAAGGTCAAGACAATGTACAAATAAAACGTAACCGATACTTAAGTTTGCAAACAAAATAATGATCACTTTTGTGTTTTGTAACATCGCCCGCGTAAAGTTTTAACAAACATTACACTCTGAACTATAGCACTGCAGTCCTGTCTGTACTCAGTAGACAAATAAATAACAGAAGTACACATGCGAAAGTGGTATTGGATGAGGCATACAACCATCAAAATTGCTCTCAAGTGGCACCACGGGAAGTAAAATGAGAACGTCCTAAAACCAACTGGAGAACCTCGGTCCAACAGGAAGGCGCCAGTATCGGGACAAATATGGATGAGCGCGAACTGAGAGCGCAAAATCGGCAACTATGGAAGTCTGTTTTGAGACCCAAAGTCCGAAATGAGGGATAAGAGGAACAGGTGATGATGACACATCGGTGTAACAAGCCAGTCCCCAGTTTGTCCTCAAATTTCGTGCAATCCGTAAACAACGATCAAAACATTGTTTTTATTTTGCTTCTACTAGTAATGAAAATATTTTTCGCAATGAAAATGGATTTGTAAAAAGTATTCGAGCACAAGGTGCGCCTTAAGATATACTACGTGTATGTCCCATTAGCCAGCTATTTTAGCACACTTTGACAGATTATCTGGTCCTAGAGCAACTCCGGTGGCTATATGATAAATTAGAACCGGCAGGCAAAAAACAAAATTGTTTTTTTCATATATGTGACCGCCAATAAAAATAATAAACCGGCCAAGTGCGAGTTGGTCTCGCGCATGAAGGGTTCCGTACCATTATCTATACAACATTTAAAGATTTCAAGCGTCTACCTGTTGTCGTTATTAATATCGAGCAAAAAGTCACATTTATTGTATGGGGGCCCCCTTTAACATTTATTTTATTCTGTTTTTAGTATTCTTTTGTTGTAGCGGCAACAGAAATATATCATCTGTAAAAATTTCAACTGTCTAACTATCACGGTTCTTGATATACAACCTGGTGACAGACGGACGGACGGAAGGATAGCGGACTCTTAGTAATAGGGTCCCTTACCCTTTAGGTGCTGAACCCTAATGAGGTACTCTGCACTTTAATGTGTTCTCTGTGAATTTGTAGTAGTAATACCAATCACTAACGGTGACAGAAAATATCGTGAGAAAACCTGAGCACCTGAGGTGTTAACTTTTCTTTTATGTAGCCTATATTTTACACCCCTTCTTACCCACGGTCCACCTCCTGAGACCACCTGGGTGAACCATGGGATTTTTTTTACAGCCTACTAACGTCCCACTGCAGGGCACAGGCCTTCTCCACTCCATCCAAAGGTTGTCTGGTAGAGATCGTTCTAAGCGATAAGACCGGCAATTGTATACCACTACTTAGATCTAAGAAACTATTTGTAATATATCTTTGACCTGGTTGTGCAATAAAGTGTTCTCTATCTTTCTATCTATCTTCTCTCCGAGGGAGAGAGTACGGGCTCACTCACAACGCGTGCTCAGCGCGGAATGGCAATTTGAAGCTCTGGTTTCCTCACGATGTTTTCCTTCACCATTAGCTAGTGGCATTACTACTATTACTTCACAAATGTACGTAACTTAGAAAACAAAGTCATTAGTACATGCCGGGATTCAAACCCACGACCTCCCGAATGAGAAACCGGCGTTCCACCACTCCGCTACTACCGCTTAACATACATCAGCGCTTAAAATCTCCAATCGTCGGTGGGCACGCGTGGCGATTAAGCCCACGCTCTTGAGTAAAAGCCTAAGTAGTTAAATGAATTTCCCCGTTCCTCTGTTCACTATTGTTATTCTGTGCCCAAAACCGAGGAGACGCTAGTATCGTCCGAGTGGAGGCAATAATAATTGACATTATGCAACATTTAGTTGCATTTACGGTCACTTTTTACGACGAGTGTACTTTTGAGTAACTGGAGTGTGAGGTCTTGATACTTTATACTTCAACCGTAGGTAAAAGATATTTTTATCACAGGTGGCGCTGGTGTACTTCATGGAGTCTGTTATAAGTCGTTTGATTTAGTTACGTAGCCGACGATTTCTATACTCCACTTGGATTTCCGATTTTGATTAATGTACATGTTACCCGCTGCCTTCGGATCGAGTTGTAGTGGAGAACTCCCCTCTAACCATCTCTTCCCAAATGATCTTAAGTTTATACATTAGTTTATTCTCACAAAAGTAGGAAAACACCAATACTGCGGCCAGACATACGGACAGTACATGAATATAACGCAGGGGTCAGCCATCGCCCGTCTCAACCATATTAGAGGGAGATAGGTGACCCGGCCACCACGCCACCATTCGCATGTCCTGTGGCAAACTTGTGTGATCAAGTTCAATGTCAGTTATCGGTAATAATAGCATAGAGTTGCAGGCACAGCGTTTGTACATTTACCAAACAACACATTAAAAATGCTTATATTCTTTTTGTTGCACTAACCCGTGCTGAGGACAATTTTAAAAACCTATTTAGAGGCTTAACATTCCGATTTTAAAACCTAACTGCAAAGTGGATCACTCGGGGCTGCAAGTCATGAAAATTGCTTCGGCCAGATGTCGCTGCCTGTACGTAATACAAAGAAGTTTGTAATGAGGCTCGAAATTTTGCTGATGATTGCCCATTAACTCAGTTGGGAGAGCGCTGGCACGGTTAGCCAGAGGTCGCGGGTTCAAGTCCGGGCATTGGTGGAATTTTTAGCCACTAAATAGGTTATTAAAAATGCTATCAACTTACATAAAATAACATTCAACAACCAGAATGTAAATTCTTTCCGTTAAAATAAACTTTTGATTGCGACTTCCAAATCATTGACTTGCAATTTTGTAATTTTAATTTTAATATCCTTTTAAAACATGTGTACCTCGTATTGGCCAAACGGAGCGAACATTTCACATTTACCTATAAGACCATAATGCATGTATTGTATACAGACCTACGTTTGACAAATATAGTAACTGTATCAAGTACCAAGATGGCTCGGTTCGCGCCCGAGCGCGATTGTGAACAAATTGTTGTGGGAACATTCCAGATTGCGTACTGGACCAAATCCGTGCCATCACGGCCTTGCTCGGAATGAAGGCATGGGCTAAGCATCACTCCGTGACCCTGGGAGGGAGATTGGGGATCAATTAAGAGACTCCCTTAATGAGCAATAACGACCCTACATTTCGGGAGGGAGTGGGGGATGAAAGATGTTCAATAAGGGACGCCAGGTGGACATACTTGGCCAAATAAGGGATGTAGTAGTGAAAATAAGATAATAAAAAACCGGCCAAGTGCGAGTTGGACTCGCGCATGAAGGGTTCCGTACCAACACTATACAACGTTAGACACAAATTTCTATCTATCACTTCACTCTGGGGGAAATCGTGTGCCCTTCAGTGGAACATACATACATAGGCTGAATTATATTTTGCTATCTGCCATGTGAAAAACGCAACCACACAATAGGCATCACCCAAATATAATATTTCAAAACTCTAGCCCAGTTAGAAGTGCCTTAGACTTTTGTTGATCACTTTATCAACGAGATCATTGAAAGTGAGTGACGAAAATGCCGATTACATTTTGGGACATTTAAATACAGAAGGTAGAAAGATAGATAGACGAATTATTTATTTGTAATTACACACACACGCAATAAAAACCATAAAACAGTAGTAAGAAAAGCAAACAACGCGTACAAAACACAATGAAACATAATTACATCTTTAACAAATGTTTGGATGAGGGTACATTCCCTGACCTAATGAAATATAGTGGGCTCGTTCCTTTATTTAAATGTAGTGACAGGCAAGATCCCACCAATTTCAGACCAGTCTCGGTTCTACCCGTTTTGAGTAAAATATTCGAGAAAATAGTTCTAAGTCAGCTACTTACCTACACACTTTAGTAATTATAAACTTCTCCATAGTCAGCAATTCGGCTTCACGCAAGGGCGGTCTACGACGGACGCTGGTATCACATTAGTTAAACATATATTTTGTGCATGGGAGGATCGGAAGGATGCTATAGGCGTTTTCTGTGACTTGTCGAAGGCATTTGATTGCGTAGACCATAAAACACTTCTCTTAAAATTGAAACACTACGGAATGAATGGGAAAAACTTAAAACTTATGAGATCATATTAAGAAGGGAGGGTTCAAAAAGCTGACATAAATAGGACTAAATCTTCAGGGTTGGAGGTTAAGATGGGAGTACCACAGAGATCTATTTTGGGGCAGTTCCTTTTCCTCGTATATGTAAATGATTTGCCGTTCATGGTTTAAACATGTCAGAGGTAGTATGTTTGCGAATGGCAAATCACTTATTTTTTAAATTAAGAGACAAGAAAATGGCCTTGGCGATACAAATAAGCTCTCTCTAATCTTCTATATTGGTTATTTCCATAGTACCTATTATGTCCTATGGTATACTACTGTGGGGGCGTTCACTAAGTCACAGTTTCTGTGCTACTTTGAATATTTTTTTTATTTAAATTGATTTACAAAAAACCGGCCAAGTGCAAGTCCATAAAAAAACATAAAAATATTTTTTCACGATTTTCAGGATCACAAAAAATGCGAAAAATAAAGTAACCTTACTAATAAAAAACTTATTACATTTAGGTCATGTCATTTAATTCTAAACGTTTTGTTATCAGGGTGAAGATGCATAAAAACATTATTATACGAGATAACTCTGATATTGATAAACGCTTCATTTCATAAGGCGTGCAAGTTGTGACGTCATAGTTTGAGCCACAGAATACAGGAATGAGATTTGAGCTCGATTTCTATGGAGCGTTTTGGTACCGCGTGACTATATTGACTTTTCGAGAGCTTATGTTGTGAAAGGTTATGTTGTGGTTATGTCGAATCAGAAATGATGAGATCCATAGCCGAACGAAAGTCGTCGACATAGCCCAGCGGATTAGTAAGTTGAAGTGGCAGTGGGCGTGGCACATAGCACGCAGAACTGATGACCGGCGCAGCCTAGGACGACCAGCCACAAGATGGACAGATAACCTCATCCAAATGGCAGGAAGGCGCTGGATGCAGGCCGCTTCCAACCGGTCTTTTTGGAAATCCACGGAGGAGGCCTATGTCCAGCAGCGGTCTTCTTGTGGCTGAATGATGATGACGTCGTGAAAAGTATTAGTAGACGAGAAAAAAAATCTACGCTTATTTACCTTTTATCATGGCCTCTCCGATTAAAACATGTTTTGTGCATATTCTCATATTGTGATAATAATAACTTCCACACGACACAATAACTTGTCCTGGTCCCAAACTAGGATACCCTGTGCTATGGTAACCAGGCAAGGACATCACAAACATGGAAATACACGCGGACTGAGGCCAATTGCACATATCCAGTGAGGCAGCCTCCAGCGGAAATCAAACTCACAGCCTCTGTTTTGATAGTAAACCGCTAGACCAAGGATGCAGTTTTTGTTGTCTTTTGTGAGGCAAACCATATAATAGGCTTAGGAGCAAATGTGAGGTTAAGAATTGAATGTAACTTTGCTTTATATTTTTGGCAGGCGTCACGTGTAGATAAACTTGTAGCATAAACAAACCTTGAGTGCCTCGTTGGTTCGAATTACCATGCCGGAGGTAGTGGGTTCGATTCCCACTAGGGGCCGCGGCACATGTGAACAAATGGCCTCAGTCTGGGCGTATTTCCATACCAAGTACCAAGTACCTTCATGTACCTTGGTGTGTTGTGTGGAAACTTAAACTTATTATTATTTACTTAAGCCTCTGTACCTATAGGTACCTATAAACAGAAATATTCTATTTGCCACTGAGAAAAATTGCTACCTACTCTACAATTTATGTAAGTATGTGTTAACAATCAACTGTAAAATAGAACGATTCTACAACATAAAGCTTCCATTTTATTACTGACTTAAAAGAAGGAGGAGCTTGTCAATATCGCGGGTTTTTTTTTTCCACCTCATGGCAGGCATAACTACGTCAAATCTTAACCGATTTCGATAATTCTTTTTTTGTTCGAATAGATATAACGTCGTATTGGTCACATTTAAATTTGGTGAAGATCCTATTAAGACTTTCAGAGATAAAGAACGGAACTCTTCAATGGACAGCAGTAAATAAGGCGTAATGAGGCCCATACTTTATTAATATCCGTATGTACCATAAAATAACCTAAAAGTAGTCCCAAGGCAATTTGCTGAAGAATTCTGGTAATAACTTTTGGAAATGGAAATTGAGAACTTAACATTTTTAAGAAATTAATTAAAAATCCCTACTTAATTCGTTATTCCTCAATATTGAAATACTTTGATAAAATACTAAATATTGTGTACTAAATATCTAAATCCTATTTTGTCTGAATTTTTTTTTTTAGCTAAAAATTTACTACTGTAAAGCATACCGTTTATTTTAAAAATCTTAATTTACGATAAAGCGAGGTAAAAGTGAACATATCTCACTTTAAAAACGCAATAAAATTTTTGACGAAAATCCGTCGGTTTTTTTCCCCCAAACTGTCACGGTCGGAAAGAAGCAGATAAGGCTTAAGTACCAACTTATTAATGCACTTAGACATACCTCTATCGGCTATGAAATAAACCCCACTTTCCTTTGAAATCCTACAGACGTATGCTCCGTACTAAATACAGTTTCCCTTAATGTAAACAAACTTCTTTAGGTGCATTTCTTCTGAAAATGAACGAAAGTGAACCTGTTAGCTCGGGGTGAGTTTCCTAAAGCTACAATTCGTAGTTTATTATGACAATTCGATGTACATTGCGTAGCAGAGTCTTCCTGTTAATATGTTGGTTAATCTACTTTGGGAGAGTACTGCGTATCCCGTACTTTTTTAGGGAGCAGGGTACCTATTATCCTTATCACTAAGGTCATTTTTTCTGCAGCAACTTTCCGTCATTGGCTTGTCTGGAAGAAATTGCTTTTAGCAATAAGGCGGCCAATTGTACTGTGTATTTTTAAAATTTTTATGTTATGTGCTCTAGTGTACAATTATATAGAATATTCTTATCTTATCTTACCTTGTCATATTTTGTGCAATGTTTTTGTGAAATAAATTATCTTATCGTTCTGTAACGGTCCACTGTATTCACCGGTTATCCATTTTGACGTTTCCGACGTGTCAAAATATGTATATATTTGACAGTTTGAAGAAGGTTAAATCGGACGAGTCTATAGACGTACCACGCAGAGACAGTGTTCCGCTGAAAAGCGAGGCAATACGCACACATTAACGTAACATATCAAAGGGGATGGTAGCACACGACCGCATTAAGGAGACCCAGTGGGCTAACCAGCACCACCAATGAAAAAACAGTCATATCTTCTTTTACAGATCGTATTTGCCAAAAGTGTCTGTACAATCTCTCGATCATTTTAACAGTGATTTTCAAAACCTAGGATCACAAACCTGGTACTAGAAAGCATTTATGCCAAAAACGGCCGTTTTTGGTCCTAGGTTTTTTGCCTCAGGTTCACGGCCATGGGTCTTAAAAATCACTCTCGTAACATAATTGAGGGATTGTACAGACACTTTTTGCAAGTTCGATCTGTAAAAGAGATATTATTTTTTCCTCGGTGGCGCTAATTTTACTTCCTGGAGCCGCTTAATAGTCCAACACTGTAACCGGCTACGCTACGAATGCCAATTTGGCTTGCAATTTGTCGCTCCACTTTGAAGCTCGGACTACGGTTCTGCCTTATAATAATTATATGGAACGAGTCCATACTCTAATCTACTGTAGACAGCTGTCACCTGGCCAAAGTGCATACAAAAAATGATCAGATTGTCCATTTACGACGAAAACAGGGGGTTCGTAATGTTTTCAGCAAGGCTTTAGGTGAGCTTGTGAAAAATTCAAAACATAAACGCATGAACATGGAAATAAAATAAACAGGAGAAACGCACAAGGAAAAAATACAGTGCATAAAGATAGGATAAGACAAATATATTATAATAAATAAATAACTTACACATAACACAATCACTTGTCCTAGGCAAGGACATGACAAACATAAAAATGCACCCATACTGCGGCCATTTGTGCAAAGCCTCGAGCATGGTAATCAGACGTGATACCGCTAGACCAGCCAGTTAGTCTTGGCATATTCGAGGCATATTCTTTATCGTACACCAGAGCAGACGACATAAAAACATGCAGACACAGAGTACAATTGGCTGTCTTACTGCTAAAACTAATTACTAATTACTAATTACTAACTAAAGTTGCCCCAATTTTCGGTTCTAAGCCGAGCAACGATCCTCGACCGTTCCTTAAAGTTAATATAAATAATATTGAAAAACTTAACATACTAGGTCTCCTTGATTCTGGATCAGTGGTGAGTATTCTCGGCAAAAATGCACACGAACTTATAATCAAGTATGGTTTCCGCTTCAATAACGAAGAGACAATTTCAGTCACAGCTGCTGGTGGTCAGAGAATTTCTTCTCGAGGCGTGATTCCACTGCCTGTTGTCTTCAACAATACCTGTAATGTAATAAAATTTCATGTTATACCAGAAATAGATTACCACATGATACTGGGAATGGATTTCTGGAATAAATTCGACATCATACCCGATACGTTACTTCACGTTTCTTATATATCCTCCTCGGATCCGTGTCTCGCTGAAGTCACACTTAATAGTACGGATTTATTCATACATTCTTACGAAAATCTTGACGCTTCTCAGAAATCCATTGCCGATGAAGTGGTTCTGAAATTTGAAAAAATATCCTATGAACACAAAGGTTTAGGCAAAACGCATCTTCTAGAACACCACATTGACACAGGCGATGCCAGTCCTATCAGGCAAAGATATTATAGGATGTCACCGGAAAAACAACGCATCATAACGGAACAGGTAGATGAGATGCTATCGTTAGATGTAGTTGAACATTGTGAGAGTCCTTGGTCATCGCCAGTCCTAGTGGTGGGTAAAAAAGATGGTAAGCCCAGATTCTGTCTTGATAGCCGGAAACTAAATTCGGTGACAAAAAAAGATGCGTACAACTTACCATACGTATCGGAAATTCTCGACAACCTCAGAGACGCTCGATATCTGTCGAGTGTGGATCTGTCAAAAGCTTTTTGGCAGATTCCCATACATGAGCCTGACCAGGAAAAGACAGCTTTCTATGTTCCAGGTCGTGGCTCACTAAAATTCAAAGCCACTGCGTTTGGGCTGACCAATGCACCAGCCACTCAGCAGCGCTTGGTTGACTTATTATTTGGCCCTGAATTTGAATTAAAAGTGTTTGCGTATCTAGATGATATTATAATTATAAGCAGCACTTTTGAAGAACACGTCGCACTTCTCCTGCGGGTACTTGATAAATTAATTTATGCAAACTTGACAATCAATCTCTCTAAATGTCAATTCTTCAGAAGTCAACTGCGATACTTAGGTTACATTGTTGACTCACAAGGACTCCGCACTGATCCAAAAAAAGTTGAGGCAATATTGAACTACCCCACTCCCACGAATCGTAAAGAGATAAAACGTTTTCTAGGTACAGCTTCTTGGTACAGGCGTTTTATCCCCAACTTCAGCACGATTGCTGGCCCGCTTAATAAACTGACGTCAACTAAAAAGAATGCCCCTCCATTCTCGTGGTCTGCTGAAGCCGAGACATCCTTTCTTGAGCTAAAATCCTTGCTGGTACAGGCTCCTATTCTTGCTTGTCCAAATTTCAGTCAACCATTTGAGGTCCATACAGACGCCAGCAACTTTGGTGTTGGTGCCATGTTATGCCAAACTATAGACGGTGTGGAACACCCAGTAGCGTTCATGAGCAAATCTCTCAACGGCGCAGAACGCAACTATAGTGTGACGGAAAGAGAGGCTCTTGCTGTCCTTACCGCACTAGAACATTGGCGATGTTACCTGGAAAATGGACAAACATTTACAGTTTATACTGACCATGCGGCACTCAAATGGTTTATTTCCCTCACTAACCCAACAGGTCGTTTGGCTCGCTGGGGAGTTAGGCTTTCAGCTTTCAACTTCCTTATTAAACACAGGCGAGGCAAAGAAAATGTTATACCCGACTCACTTTCAAGAATCAATCTACCTGTCACCGCAGTATCAGATTCAGATTCCAATTCACTCGTTTCTCAGAATACTAATGATACCTGGTACCTCAACATCTTTGAAGGCTGCCAAAGAACGCCAGTTAGTTATCCTAATTACAGGGTTGAAAATGGAAAACTATTTAGGTACATGAAGAGTAAAAATACACTTACCGCTGAATTCGATTGGAAAGAGGTGATTCCTGCTGAATCACGACCGGCCATTATATTTAAAAATCACTCAGAACCAACATCTGCACACTTTGGCGTCTTTAAAACGTATAGGCGTCTAGCTCTTCGTTATTACTGGCCTCGCATGCATGCGGATGTCTGCGACTTTATTTCCAAATGCGACATCTGCCTTGCTTACAAACTGCCAACTCACGGTACATTAGGTATGATGGGTAGGCCTAAAGAATGTTCGAAGCCATTTCAATCACTTTCTATTGATTTGGTGGGGCCCTTACCTAGTAGCAGAAAACAGAATTCTTATATTCTTGTAGTCACTTGCGTATTTTCAAAATACTGTCTAATTTTTCCTCTTCGCAGAGCGACAGCTCAATCCGTTGTCAAATCACTTGAAGATGACGTAATTCTTATACACGGCGTCCCACAAACGGTCATACTCGATAACGGCTGTCAATTTATCAGCAAAGAACTTGAAAAACTATTTAAAAATTACAATATACCTAATATTCACTTCACACCTCGCTACACCCCACAAGTGAACACCGTAGAAAGATACAATAAGACACTGGTCACAGCCATCTCAATGTTTGTCAATGATGATCACAGGACTTGGGACGTGAATTTAGCTAAAATACAGTTTGCGATGAATAATTCAGTCAACGAAGTAACAGGTTATACACCTTCTTTCCTAGTACACGGTAGGGAGCTTGTCACGTGCGGTTCGCATTATTTGGAAAATGACGAACCGAACAGTATGCTGTGCCTACCGCGTGACCCTTATGCTGAAAACCTGGGGTATCTGGCAAAAATATTTGACAGCGTTCAGGTTGCGTTGTATAAAAGTCATGCCAAAAATACACAACATTATGACTTACGTAGGAAACATGCTGAATTCAATGTAGGTGATATTATTTGGAAACGCTGTTACTTGCAAAGTGACAAAGATGCCTACTTTGCAAAGAAATTGGCAACTAAATTTATGAAATGTAGAATTAAAAGTAAGCGGTCGCCTTTAGTCTACATGTTAGAAGACATGTCAGGCAAAGACCTAGGTGCATGGCATATAAAAGATTTAAAGGCAACTCGCGAAAACCTAAGAAGTTAGTTTAGATTGTACATATTAGACGTAAGTATAGGTTAGTCCAAATAGTTAAAGGCTATATTTTCGGGATTTTTTCTGGAGATGAAAAAACCCTTTCCTAAGGAGGGGGATAATGTAACGAAATGTAAACTATTCAACACATTTTGTTACTAAATACAACTTTAATTAAGAAAATGATTACAACTTACCGACTAGTTAGGTGCTTTAAATCGAATAGATAAGATAGATTGATAATTTAGAAACACTTAATAGAATACGTATGATATACTTACTTATTCTATTAATAAACTTATATACACTCAGACCTATGTACACATAAACCTATTAATACAATAAATAATTCAACAGACAAACAGATCTGACGCCACGCTTTTGGTATAGACGAAAGCCAGCCGCAAACACGAGTATTGCTACTGGTTCTCGCACGGTGGGGCGAAGGCGGGTCTGCCATCGCGGACAGTCGCTCGGATCGTCCTTCTTGTGACAACCTGTGTTATCGATGTAATCGGCTCATCTATTTTCAATATTGCCTACGACGCCCTTGGTCGGAAGGTGTTCTTAGAGATACCAATTGTGTACAAAACTCCTATGCTAATAGGAAATCCCAAGCTTGGGTGAGTTGTGCATATTTTACGTACCTACTTAGCTTTAGTAATCGCTGTGCGGTAGATTCGCTTTGCTATGGTCCAAGGTTCAATGTATATATGACGTGTTAGTAGCTGTAAGTTTTCCTACGTATAATTTTAGCAATAATAAATCTATGGGTAGCTAGATGTCTACACGTAGTAATATGCTTTTAGTTTCCTTGTAACCGTTCTGGTCTAGAATATATACTGCCACATCGCTAGCAAGTAGGCTTGGGTGCGTGTAAAGTATACCTACCCCCTCTCTGCTTTCGCTTGCTAGCTATGTGGGACAGTCCAGGCGTGCCCTGATCTCCCACTAATGTGTACCCATGGGCACATTCCAGGAACTCCGTACGGGTTCAGACGCCCGCCGCTTGCGTGTAGCAAGTGAGCCCTGGGGGGCCTACTCTGGCTCTTCCCTACGCTTCTACTTGGACGAACTCGACCTCCTCGTTACGGACGCTGGACCTCGTCTGGACGTAGCGCGAGTGACTGCGAGGGAAGTGGGGTATCGTAATCATATTTCTGTGTTTGTGAAACCCAACAGACTGTGCGCGTGTGAATCGAGACTCAGGCTTTTAGTGACCCACACCTTTGTAAATTTGTAAATATAGCTGTAATTATTATATTTGCTCACGTTTTATTTCTGGCCTCGAGAAACAACGTGACACTGCTAAAACTAATTACTAATCATTGCATTTACTCACGCCTGTATTCCGGAGGGATAGGCAGAGACCAGAGTTTGCCACTTGCTACGATCCTGTCACACCATTATTGGTTGCGTTCTTTTTATCTTGCCCTTCGCTAGTACATCCTCCCAAATATCTGTCAACAAACTGCTATGCAGTCTGGCGATTTTATTTTATTAACACACTGGGCTGGATCTTTTCTGAAATAAAGGATAAGAAAAAAATAGATCCGATAGTATGACAACATAAAAGTTTATTAAGCTAAAGCTTACATCCAGTGGGAACGTACCTGGAACGTAGTATACCTTCGTTTTTCACAAGGAATCTACAAAGTTATTAGTAGAGACTTACCCCCGTTTATGACCTCGAAAATAGAGTTCGAATTGGCGTGTACAAATGTAGCGGTAAGTTGGACAATCACCTGTAGCATTCGTGCGTGTGCGTGTATACAGGATGTACGCACACGAGGGCGGACATTGTATACAGGTGGTGTCGTATGGTTGGATGCACAGAACTGAACAAAGTGCTTGTTTTATTTTCTCTAGGTAGGGAGCAGCTAAGTACTTAAGAGCCTAATAAAACATCGGTTAATATTAAAATACGGAATTTCTGAAACACCCAAAATAGAGTTGGTTATGCGTTTGACATTTGAAATGTCTTTTCGTTCGCTCTAGTGCAGGCTCCGATTTTACAAAAAAGTGAAGATGTGATATTGAAAAAAAGCTCGAATGACGCGTATTTACGAGCATTGAGGTGCAAAAATAATTATTCGAAAAAGTCAAAAACTAAAAAAGTTATGGCTTTGATTTTGGCGCTTGATATTTCGGAATAGAAGAATGATATCAAAAATTTGAGAAATATTATTCTGGACAATTTAGTCGGCTACAATTTGAGCCAAAAGGTCCAAACAATTTGAACAATTTAAAACAAAGACGATCGGCTTAAGGCTTTGTTTGCCCTGTAGTCAGAACGACATTTTTCACATGACATTTATGACTCGATTCATTTCCAATGTGCTCGAAAGTCGTGTAAGGCACTAAACGTGTGATTTTTTTTTTCAGATTTATATTTTGTTAAAATATTATGGTTTGTATGATTTAATTAAATTCGCTCTTTACGTGGGTTACCAATGTCGTAGCATTCAGTAAGTCACCTACATAGAAGAATTCCCATTTTATTGAACACATATAATTTTAAGCATTATCTATCATACAGCGCCATTACGCAGCAAAAACGTTGTAAAATAAAAAAAACCAATGAAAAACTCTCGACATGTTTAAAGAAATGTTTCTGTTTTATGAAATGTTGCCATGCTATTCAATGATTTGCGTTTATGGGCGACTTTACAACAAACATGTAAAGGTTGAGCTGCTGTCAACTGTGTGCAGTACAATAAAGACTATTTCAATGCAGGTAATTTAAGGCTGTTCTTACGCGGAGAATGCTGTCTCGGTCGCACAATTTAATAATTTTAGTGATTGTAATAAAATGAGTAGGTATACTTTTGATAAATATGTTCTGTGGGTTTGATGGACAATAAAATCAAATATTCATTTATTCATTTCTTATCCTGTACAAAGTTTTTGATTGAGATGATTTCAAAATTATTATACTACGTAAAGGAAAACCAAAATGTATTTAAAATCACTGTAATTATATTAACCCTCAGACCCATTTATGAAAAGTTTTATATGAAATATATTATTATAATACCTATAAAAAATTAACTACGGCCTGGCAAAAACGAGTACTATTCTTATTCATAAATCACGATTCCTTAAAACACTCTTCAGTTGCAGTTTAACATTGGTCTGTGGAAAATATTTACCACAGACAATTTTTATGGTTCGTACGCAATTTGTAGGTACGGAGTCCTCGGTAGGCGAGTCCGACTCGCACTGGTCCGTCCGGGTTTTTTACTTCATCTGAGGAGTGTTTAGAGGTGTTTTTGTAAATAAGAAAATAGTTTTGTTTTTGAATAAAGGAATTAGATTGACCGCATTTTATAAATAATAACAAAATAATAACTTAGGTTTCACTTTCCATTATACTAGACTCTATACTTAATTGGTACTTACCGGTTGACTAATTGTGTTGCGAAATCTCTGCACCACAAACTTAACTTCAGTAGAACCTGTTTCTAATTAAAACCCGTATTTTCGGCAGACGACTATATAACAACACACTGTATTTCTTATCACTGCCATACACCGCAACAAAAATGTAATCCACAAATTTCATATGTCACTCTGCATCACTTCTATTACAAGTACTGTAGAGTCTAAATCCCAATGCCATAAGCGCAACAAAGACATTGCTATGGATGCCCAGGTAACCACTACAAAAGATCTACCCCGCCCCCGCGCTTGCACAAAAACCGGGCCACGGAGGGGTAACGTATGAAATATCACAGACCGTATAAAAATGGACGCTGCGTGTTCCGATTTTAAATTTCAAATTTTTCGTATTCGCATTCGAGCTGCAAACGAGAGCGGACGCCATTTTGTTTTTAAATATATGTTTTTTTTTGTTGCGTGCATTAGATTTTCAACTAAACGGCTTATTGTTTTTCGGTCTTCATTTGTGAGATTGTGATAATTTCTGTGATTTTTCTTTTCACCGTTCGCGCGCATTGATACGTACCTATTTTGTTATGTAAGTATTCGAGGAAGTTTTACTGTTATTATAACTACACAGTCAGTAATAAGTTAATAAGTAACTGAGGTTTAGCAAAGATAATCTGACCACACGAAAATGGCTTCTATTCTATTGATTTTCGCTTAGAATAAAAAACAATACCTGTTGCTCAGTGGCTCCCAAACCTTTGGAATTCGTGTAACGCTCTGAAGGACACACTTTTATAGGGTCCTGTGTTCATCACTGAATTTCAACCAGACCTTATGAGGCGGATTGCTTAATTAACGGATGAACCGGTGCTTACTAGCGCTTCCAATGGAAAAAATCTCTTATTTTATAAAATGTTTTTTGCAGTAAAAGTAAACATAAAAAATCTCAATGACTGTGATTAGTAACCCACTGATTACTATTTTAGAACCTACAGTTTAAACCTAGGGTCAATAATTTTGAGTAGCCATGTTGTGCGAAAGCCATTTCGCCCGCGGTACACAGTTTGGGAGTATCTGCTTTAGATAGCGAACTGATATCATTTTATCAGTCTCTTGTCTCTGCGCCTGCGCACCACAAGATCTGTATCGAGTTCTCTGAAAAACTCCATCTATGTAAAGCTTATTGCAGATTTGATAACCACACTTAGGAGGTAGCGACACTGTAAATTAACTTAACTCTCGTACATATATGCATACATATGAGCCAAACACATTACCTCCTTCTGGGCTTCGCTGCAGTCGGGTAAAAAGAGAAAATAATCAGTAAATACACTTTTGACGAATGTGATCTGAGGCTTTGCTAGAAAGTAGAATCTGGGTTGTTTTAGATATATTTTTGTTATCCTATACTAAGAATTGACAAGGAGAATTGGTCACGAAAATTATGAACTCCAAACGACATGTTCTCTGTCGAAAACTAAGCTTATGAAAATTAAAATATACAAATACAAAAAGTTGTCAAATGCACACATTGTCCGTAATAGTAATTACCAGACCAAATTTGTCAAATTTATACTTATAATTCTCAATCAATCAGTCCATATCCGTCTACTGCTGGACATACAGCAGTGGACGAATATGGATCCGTGCGATCCGTGTGGCGCCGGATTAAGAATAGCGTTACTCCATTTCCTTCCGTGGATGTCGTAGAAGGCGACTAAGGAAATTAATCACCGGGAGACGGGCAGATTATTTAAAGTGACTTTTGGTGTCGGAGCGATTTAGAACTGTGAAGGAAAACATCGTGAGGAAACCTGAGTGTGTCTGAGCTATTTGCATACCTCAACGCTTGAAATCGCCAATCCGCGGTGGGCACACGTGGTGATTAAGCCCGTACTCTCTCTCTCTCTCTCTCTCTCTCTCTGGGAGAAGCCCTGTGCGCTGCAGTGGGGCATTTAAAGGCTACAGTTTAGAATCCACGAGCGAGACAAATGTCAGATGAAATAGTAGGCTTAAGTGTTTCAGAAACCCGCGTTAACGAGTTTCGGCTTTGCGAATTGCGATGCGATATAGATGGCAAAGCGAAATGTAAATAAAACGTTGTAATGTAGAGGTATGTACAGTCGGCCGCAAATCGATATAAACATGCGTGGACTCTGCTCGGTGATGTTACGGGCGTCTTTGCAACTCAAAATGAAAAATAGTCATTAATCATTTATTTCTTTTTCAACACTGTTGCTCGTAAATTGACTCTTATTACACCGTTTTTAGTTTCATAATTCCTAGCATATTACCATAGTTATGCTGTAAAAACATTACGCTACAAGTGCTGGAGCATAAAGATTTTTTTAATTCAGCAAAAGTTTGCATCTAAGAACATTGAATATTTTTTACGAATAATAACTTATTTTAGGGTTAACATGACACATAAACATTTAATTCCATCAAATTGTATATTTATAAACACAAATTCACTATCACTATAAATAACTATCGTATTTAGAAGCATTAATTTATAGTTTATTTATTTTTTTAAATTGCTGCTGCTCGAGCTGAACAGCCGGTTTTTCCTGTGTATTTATTGAACCTGCGCGCGCGTCGAAAGTGCGGCGCGCGAAAGCAACAAAAGTTACACGCAATTTTCCATAAATATTTGGCAAGGTTGCTGCTGTGACGTTATTATTATTATGACAATTCGATGTACATTCGACGTAGGTATATATGACAATCCGTGTGGCGCCGGATTAAGAATAACGTCACTCCATTTCCTTCCGTGGATGTCGTAGAAGGCGACTAAGGAAATCAATTGCCAGGAGACGGGCAGCAGCGTCTTCCTGAGATTCCAACCGCATACTGCGATCGCCAACCCCCCTGCCCAGCGTGGCGATTATGGCAAAACCCCTCATGGTTATGAAAACCACGGGGGAGGCCTGTGCCCTGCAGTTTTCACACTTGTATCATAATGTACTATTGTCATATTACAAAAACAAAGACAGCACTGAAACCACCTAGTAAGTATAGCAATATCAGTTTCAAAAGGCCCCGTTCCTACATATTTACATTAATCATAAGCAGCCTATATGTATACGTCCGACTGTAGGGCACAGGCCTTCTCTCAGATAGAGTGTATGGGCTTAATCACCATGCGTGCCCATCGCGGATTGGCGATTTCAAGCGCTGAGGTATGCGAATAGCTCAGATACTCGGGTTTCCTCACGATGTTTTGCTTCAAAGTTAGCGAGTGGTATTGCTACTATAACTTCACAAAACACATAGCAATACCAAATAACAAATTTTTGACATTAACAATTCGTCATCATCATCAGCCATTTGACGCCCACTGCAGGACATAGGCCTCCCTCATGGTTTTCCAAGCTTCCCTCATACTTAACATTTAGGACTCGAATTCATGGACCTTTTTTCGACTTTTTCTGCGACAATTTTTGGGACTTTGTTAAAAATGTGGGGGAGGCATACATTTCAGGCTCTTTTGCCATAAACATTTGAATGTGTGGGTTCTTTGCATAGGTACTGGCATAGGGCCCCGTTTGGCACCCTTCGGACACAGAACCCTTACAGGATCACTTTGTTGTCCGTAATCCGTCTGACTGTCGCGACCCTTTATCTCGGGAAAGCATGGAGTTATCGAGTTGAAATTAAAACCATATACTCAGGTCTACAGCCCCTTGAAGCTGTGAAAAAATCAAACATCTAAGTTAACGTAAAAAAAAGATACGGCCGTTTATGCCGCAAACAAACTTATTGACCTAGAACTATGAAATTTGGCAAGTAATATCGTCTTTATACTATAAGTAAGTACAGGAAAGAATCTGAAAACTATACGTTTGTAAGTAAATCGTGTTGTGTTTGCAGTCCGGGAAAAGCTCGGAAAAAACTCCGAGACTCGATTCCTGAACTATTTATAAAATGTAAGTACCTACAAACTTGTACGGAACCCTCGGTGGGCGAGTCCTACTCGCACTTGACCGGTTTTTTTTTTTTTGTTTAAATAAACTTTAAAAGAAGGTATTATGGGGCTGTTACACTCTGTGTATGCAAGCGCTTATGTACCTACTAACAAGATTACTGAACGGTGGGGTCAAATATTTTGACCAGCTTGTTAAGACCATAATGTTTAGAAAAAGCGGTGGTGTGGTGGCAGAGCGGCAGAACGCCGGCCTCATATTCGGGAGGTCATGGGTTCAAATCCCGGCATGTACCAATGACTTTGTTTTCTGAGTTACGTAACGAAACTTAAAAAAGTCTTTTCGTCTAATATACCTCAATCACTCAAGACAAAATTATACAACCAGTGTGTGTTACCAGTGATGACTTTATGGCACTGAAGCGTGGTATCACTATGGGCCTCATAAGAAAGTTCAAGGTCACGCAACAAGCTATGCAATGCAGAGGGCTACGCTCGGGATTGCTTATGTTGTGAAAGGTTATGTTGTTGTTATGTCGAATCAGAAATTATGAGATCCGTAGACGAACGAAAGTCGTCGACATAGCCCAGCGGATTAGTAAGTTGAAGTGGCAGTGGGCGGGGCACGTCATTTCATTACGTAAATGCACGTAACTATGAAAACAAAGTCATTGTTACATGCCGGGATTCAAACCCACGACCCCAAAATGTGAGGTCTGCACTTTACCACTACCACCGCCCTTATGCGTTACCGAAAACATAAAAGTTTTTTGTTACCAGCGCATCGGTCCGGCGCACGCGCACCTGTTTCTTTAACGGTCAAAGCAAATGTTCCCCTAGCTTCCGAGGGTTGCTCCTTGATTGGTTCGTCCGATTTTTGAATTGACAGGTGCTTTGTTCTATCGTCTTATACTGCATTTTTGGGTGGTGGTGGGAGGGACATAGCAAAACGAACGTGCCTGACAATAGCTATCAAATTCGATAGTTTGATTTTAAAAAAACACGCTTTTAAAAAAATATTTAAAAGAATCTATTAGAACCACTACTAGTCCGCCCGTCATTGTTCTGTTAGACGAAGAGACTGTACTAATAGTGAAAGTGAAAGTGAAAATATTTATTTACCTACCATAAAATCAATTTTTACATCATACGAATCAATAAATATTTTTATTTTTATGGTAAAAGGGAAAGGGCTCAGCTTATTGCTATGACTGCATGCGTAGTCAGTAGCGCTGGTTTTCAGCCCGTCCCCTTTATTCGCATTTTAAAGAAATCCCTTATTGCACAAAATAATTTAACAATGCTGAATACAGTCCAATGCACCAACCATTTCATAAAAATTATGACATGTATTACAAAATACAAACTTGTGATGAATAATTTATTAAAATAATTAACTAGAGACAATCTTTTATATATAGATAATATTTATTGTAAATATGTAAATATGAATTTTGTTATTCTGTAATAATAATAGATATTATTATTCATAAAAAAATAATTCTTAAAAGAGCAATATAAATTAAATTTGTTCGAAACTAAACGGAATATAAATTGATTAAATTATTATCATGTTAATTATATAAATTAAATTGTACTTAATGAAATAATATTGGAAAGAAATTTTAATTGATATTGAAATTTAATAGAAATTTATCAATACACGGCCGTATCTTATTTTTACGGTAACTTTTATTATAAGTTTTATTTTTTACAGCTTCAATGGACTGTATAGACTTGGTTTTAATTTCATCTTGATACGTATTCCCGAGATAAAAGGTCTTGACGGACGGACGGACGGAGGGACAACAAAGTTATCCTATAAGGATTCCGTTTTTTCCTTTTGCAGCACGGAACCCTAAAAATTGAATCTAATCCGCTGCTGTTGGGGTGAGTAGGTACTTAATGTATCTTATTTCATTGTAGGGTCTAACTTTGAAATGGCGCAAACGATATAAACAGTTCGATACAAATGTTTGATGCCCTAGAGAAATGCTATGTCCTGGGTTCGAATTCCGGCATGTACCAATGACTTTGTCTTCTAACTTACGTAGGTACATTGGTTAATTTGTGTAGCAATACCACTCGCTAAGTGTGAAGGAAAACTTCGCGAGGAAACACAAGTGAAACACATACCTCGACGCGTGAAAATGCCAATCCGCGGAGAGCTCACGTGCTGATTGGAGGCCATGATCTCTCTGAGAGAGACTACGGACTTGTAACCCGCTATAGCCTACTTCTTCTTATCGTGCCGATGACAAGACCAATTAGATTTTATCGAGCCAGAACTCGGCCACGCGCACTCCAGGCGTCGGTGGTCCACAACAAGTCTTCTCGAGTACATGTGGACGGGCACATGGGACACACAGAGAGGTGCTCCATAGTCTGAGGGGAGATTCCGCAACAGCAGTGATTCCGCTCCTCGTCCATGTAGTCCCAACTGCATAGGTTATTTTTACATCTGCCGACCTAACATATCCCACTGAGTGTGCAGATTATTTCTCAGAGAGAGAGTGAGTCGGTACCCTCAGTGGTATATATCTCTCGGAGAGGCCTGAGCCCTCAATGGGATCTGTATTATACTTAATTCGAGAGCCCCTAAAGAAAATCGTCGATGTGCGTCCATTGGCCTTCCACATGACCTTCCACTGCGTTAAGTAAAGTATTGTTTCGCTTATCTCTGCATTGACCAATGAGATGCGAGTTTTTTTGTTCCATAGGAGTTCGACTCGTGGAACGGAGTAGATAGGCTGCACAATTTATGCATTTTCAACGACACCGTAAAACTAACAGCTCGAGCCAAAGTAACCGCAGATGGTCAGCAGAAAAACAGACTTAACGCTCCGGCTATTTCCTGAAGTCATTCACACATCCCCTGAACCATGAATTAACCTGTTTTTCCATACGTCTCACGTGCATTAGACCGCGAAATCAGTGAGCCATACTCTGCGTGCATTACCCTTTACGGTGAGGGTGCAAAATGTCAAGCAATCCTGTCCTGCTATCCTACTTAATACTATAAATGAGAAAGTTTGTGAAGATGTTTGGATGGTTGGATGTTTGAGACATACGAGTAGTGTCTTGATATCCGCACGCCGGTGGTAGCCTAATGTTTAACATTGGACTCGGAAGCGAGAGACCCAGGTTCGATTCCCAGTGAGGGCATATACCTATGACTTCGTTTTCTAAGTTATGTACATTTGTGCAGTTATAGTAGCAAAACCACTCGCTAACTGTGAAGGAAAACATCGTGAGAAAACCTTAGTGTATGAGCTATTCACATACATCAGCGCTTGAAACCGCCAATCCGCGGTGGGCACGCGTGGTGATTAAGCCCATACTCACTCCCTGAGAGAAGGCCTCTGCCCTACAGTTTGACGCGTATAGGCTGCTTATATATGTATGTTATGTACACTTGATACCCCGGTAATACGTTCCCGTGGGAAAATATTTATTTTACCTTTCAAATAGATGGCGTTGTGCGAGCGAACGTTTTGTTTTAACAATAGTTGGGTTGTACGAAGTTCGCCGGGCCAGTTAGTAGTTCGTACGTCTTGGAATTGGGCACATAGCTCGGAGAATTGATGGCCGTTGGGGCGAAAAAGTTCTGGCCTGGCGACCATGTACCGGACGACGCAGTGTGGGAAGGCCCCCACGAGATGGTCTGACGACCTGGTTACGGTGGCGGGGAGTCGCTCGATGCGGGCGGGAAGCTTGGAAAACCACGAGGGAGGCCTATGTCCTGCAGAATGAACTATTCTGGTTTTATGGGGTTTATTTTATTTTCGTGTAACAATTTTGTTACAGTACGAAACCCCACTATTTTTGTTAGAGCGATTATTTTTAAAGAGCTTTTATGAGAGTTTCTTTGATACGATATTTAATAGCTGACACGTTGTTTTGCCATATTAATTTTATTAGGCTACGACGTGTTCTCAGACCTACCAAACATACACAAACAAATTCATAAAAATCGGTGAATCCGTTTCGGAGGAGTTCGACAACAAACACTGTGACACGAGATTTTTGTATGTTACGAGTAGATTTCAGCTGTATTATTCTGTGAGGTTTTCTCAGCGCGGCGAATAAATATTATCATTTGTATGTCGTCCTAACGGCGTGGAAAGTCTGCGTTTTACGTTTTAACCTTGCACGGACGTGTGCCATGCCTACTCGTTCGTCAGGTGTTTCTTATCAGTATTGTTCGCGGTTTTATCATTGTACTTACACATTCACAATATCTAAGTCCGTAAATAGAGTTTCCGATGTTAATATGCGTATAGGGTATTTGAGAGATAACATACTGACTAGAATTGAGAAAGGAATGTTGCGTTGGGTTGGATCTATGGGGAGGATAAAAATAAAAAATTAAATTAAAAATTTGTTTATTGTTCAACAACATAAGACAATTTGTGCATCACTTATGTTAGATATAATATACAGGAGTGCATTGGTACAATCGGAAATCTGCACGGTTTTGGCTTGTCATTGGTGTTATTTTGTAACAGTACATAAATTAATGTTTATGAAACAATTAGGCAGCGGTGGTAGCCTGGTGGGTAGAACATTGGACTCGGAAGCGGGAGACCCAGGTTCGATTCCCAGTGCGGGCATGTACCTATGACTTGGATTTCCAAGTTATGTATATTTGTGAAGTTATAGAAGCAATACCACTCGCTAACGGTGAAGGAAGACATCGTGCGGAAACCTGAGTGTCTGAGCTATTCATATAGCCCAACTCTCTCTCTCTCTCTCTCTGAGAGAAGGCCTGTGCCCTACAGTGGGACGTATATAGGCTGCTTATGAAACAATTAACTTTGATCAGTAATAGGAAGGAATGTACAAATTATGGTACATTCATTCAAGCCTGTATGATAATAGCCAGAAAGACTGACAAAAGAGATATATCGAGCAACAGTGGGTGGAAAGGCCGGTAAGGGAAGTCCTAGGCGGACATACTTACGAACACTGTTGCTGTAATATATTTAAGGTCACTGTGCCTCAAGCAAGATACAGTTTAATTTAGTTTGTGGTTTAGAGATACTACTTTAGACGTGGTTCATTGTATTTCAGCCCGACAAACACATTTTTCACACAAAGATTATTTTCTATCTCATAACTTATTAACTTATGGACTCGGAAGCGCGAGACCCCGGTTCCATAATGTACTTATGTCTTTGTTTATTTTCAAAGTTATGTACATCTGCGAACTTGCAGTAGAAATACCACACGCTAACTGTGAAGGAAAACATCCTGAGGAAACCCGCGGCTTGGTTGGCTCCGCACGTATTGACTTGTTTTTCCTGTGGGCTAGGCCGACTAAGCTGTCAGAATGGTATGATGGGCTACTCCATCTAAAACCAATGTTCCACTGCAGCGCCCGAGTTTTCCCTTCACTCGTCTAGTGTAAGTGATGGTGCCACTGGACGCTGTATAAATCATTTCATTTCATAGATGCAAAGGCCAAAGTTAATTTCAAAAATTCAATTTTTTTTTTATTCTAAATTACACAGAAACTGGGGCTTATTGAACGTTCCAAATAAAACTAGAAATAAAAGTTAATTATATTCGATGTCACGGTTTCCATTCATCCGACATCGGATTTAGTGAGCTCCACTCCAAATGGCTACACTCTAAATCAGGGCTATCCCAACTTTAAGTCGCGACGCCCTGGGGCGCCGCGGCATTATCCCAGAGGGGGCGTCGCGGCATTATCCCAGGGGGGGCGTCGCGAAGCAATCCACACAGATTGCGAATGAAATTGAGTGCTGAGCATCTCTTTAATTTATTATTGCAACGTTCAACTGTCATTGATTGTCCAAATGCAGGGCACTCGGACGTGTAAGTTTATTAATACATAATGAATAATTATTATTTTTATTTCATTTATATTTATTCTCAATATAACAAGAAAAAACACAATTTCATTTGTTTGCCAAACTACAAATGCTAATAATAAAATTAGCATACGCAGCACAAAAAAGTTTGTAAAGAGGCTCGAAATTTCGCCGATGCTTGCATTTGCCCATTAGCTCAGTTGGGAGAGCGCTGGCACGGTTAGCCAGAGGTCGCGGGTTCAGGTCCCGGCATGGGTGGAATTTTAAATAGGTTTTTAAAATTAGCATATTTCTGCAATATAGGCAGTAGCATTTTTTTATAACCTTTTACCAGATAGAACTAAACACTGGTAGGTACTTCTTGGCCAGATAGATTGAGTCGTAAAGAAATGGTAAACTCACAAAAGCGTCGTAGTCAAAATAAGTTTGGGAAGCCCTGTTCTAAAGATTACATTGACTGAATAGTCACCGATTTATCATCACGACATCACGACATTTGTAAAAAGACAGCTAAGAAAGTTCAAATGGGCATCGAATAGGCTTTCATCTGGAGAAAAAGTTAACTTACCTACTTGTAAAGCAAGAATAAAAAGATGCCCGTAAAATAAATTTAACAAATGAAGCAAACCGAATTCGCCATAGAGGGAAACTCTGGCAGGTAAACCTGGCGTAAAATCAAAAGACCAATTCTATTGTCGGCGGACTAAAACACATAATAATGCAGCCTTTATACGACCTACTGCAGGGCACAGGCCTTCTCTCAGAGAGTATGGGCTTAATCACCATGCGTGCCCACCGCGGATTGGCAATTTCAAGCGCTGAGCTATGTGAAAAAAATCTCGTGTCACAGTGTTTGTTATCGAATTCCTCCAAAACGGCTTCAACGATTCTTGTGATTTTTTTTGTGTATATCTGGTACATTTGAAGCAAAATAATATGGCAAAGCAACGTTTGCCGAGTCACCATCATCATCATCAACCCATTATGTCCCCACCAAGGGGCACGGGTCTCTTCCCTGAGGAAGGTATAAGCCATACTCCACCACGGGGGCCAAGTCCGGATTGGTGGAGGCTTGTAGACTAGTGGCTCGTCTACTGTCAGAAGTTGTCAAGCCGCCCTAAGGCCTCTGACTTGGCTTAACGACTGCCATCTATCGACGGCAGCCGGCACCAACAGCTTAGCGTGCCTTGCGAAGCACGGAAGCTAGTAAATACGTATAATACGAATTAGGTAGGTTTTATTTTTCACTACGTTAAAAATTTGCGTTTTGGACTTATTTGACTTTTTTTCTATTATACTTTATTCATTTATTTACTTCTTATACTAAGTAGGTTACAGAGTGTCTAAAAAGAGCCTTCAGCCTGCCGACCCTAGAATTTAGCATCTCGCGATAGAATTTAGCACCTTGCAGCAAACGCAAGGTAGGACGACCGACTATCGGGGAAGATTATGTTCACTTTTTGCAGAAACTTATTATGGGTACCCCCTTAAAACGTAACAGAGTAACTTTATCGGTTAACTCGGTTGCTTTATTATAAAAGAAATATGTTTGTTTTCTTTAAAGAAACGACCATCTTAACAGTCGCAAGTCAACACATCTATGAAAATATTTTGCGAGCAATTTCGAAAATATTCGTAGCCATCATAATGTTAATTATTAGGAATAAAGTTCGGGTGCCTTAGGGGATGGCTATTTCAGAGCTAGAGCCTAAAAACTAAGCATATTACCCAAAAAACGGCCATCACTCCACCTAGTTAAGTAGAAAGCTAGAGAATTGTCATGTTGAAAATGAACATTATTCCTTAGCATGATTCTCCATTTGGTTCGCAGAATCACACGCTCTACGCAGAGGATGTTCGAAACATGAAACGCCTTGAGAAAGTTTGCAGTTGAAAGCACGCACCAAACCTGCAACGTGAACCAAAGATTATGTTTTGAAAAGCAGTCGACATATTGACAAAGGAATTCCAAGATGGCCGACCAAGAGGGACCAGTGACTATCGAGGATCTACCGATCACTTTTCAGGTGAATGTCTTTTAAGAGTTTCATATATCCGTTCCATCCATCCGGTACCGTCTCAGGCGTCTCTGTCCACAGCAAGATTCGCTTATCCTTGCTCTCGTGGTCGATCCCAAAAGCTGCCATGTCAGGCTGGTCGCGTACCAATACCAATGTACATTTACCTTGTTGTTATATCTACAAATACCAAGTTACCTTCGTACATATTTGTGAATTAAGTAAAGGATCATCTGTGTGGCGCCGGATTTAGAATAGCGTCACTCCAATTTCTCCCGTGGATGTTGTAGAAGGCGACTAAGGAAATAAATTACCGGGAGACGGGCAGCAGCGTCTTCCTGAGATTCCAACCGTATACTGCGATCGCCAACCCGCCTGCCATACGTGGCGATTATGGCAAAACCCCTCGTAGTTACGAAAACCATGAGGGAGGCCTATGTCCTGCAGTGGGCGTCAAAGGGGCTGATTATGATGATGATGATACATCCGTTTCGTCCATCTGGCAAACGCATTGCAGCGAGCTGGTGGCATCGCAAGACCAACGATCTGGGGCAGATTGCTAGCAGTGGCTGGATGATGATGGCCGAGGTTAGAAGGAAGTGGCGTGCCTTGGGGAAGGCCTATGTCCAGCAGTGGACGAGTACGGACTGATTGATGGATTGATCCTCTCTGCATCGTTCTATATCTTGACGACTTCGTGGCGCAGCGGTAGTGCATCTGCATACCATGCGAGAGGTCCCGGGTTCGAATCCCGGCTGGGGACAAAAAAAAACCCCAGGTCTTGGGTGTTTACATGCATGTTTCTGGTTCCCACGACACAGGGTATCCTAGTGTGGGGCCAGAAGCTATGTATGTGCCTGTATGTAAAATGTAAATGTAAAATGTAAATCTGGGTCAAAGCCTTACTCCTCCATCCATTCCCCAGCCCACTGCTAGACATCCTGCAGTCTGCCTCAGGGCTTCAGTCCGGAAGTAAGCGGGCGTCCCATGCCTTTTCAAGAATATAAAAAAAGTAACCCCATTCATGACATAATAGGCTGTAAAGAGCCTGAAGAATTACGATGAAAAGATACTGAATTTATGTTCAGTGAATTCTGAAACTTAAATGCAATTCGGTATTTGACACGATCAACAATAAATTATTTCATATGCTCGATTAAAACAAAAATTACAAAAAATCTCGGAAAATTTATCTCTTTATTACTAGTTATTACAATTATTAAATAGATTAAACATAAAAATAGTGCTCTGAAATGTGACGTCATAAGCAAGTATTTTCATACAAAATTCCGTTTTAAAAGTAACTCATTTGATATTTATTTTGATATGACCCAATTATGATTTTTGTAAACATTTCATGTTTGTGTTTTTCCTGGTACAATAAAGAATATTCTTATCTTATCTTATCTTATCTTATGATGAGATACCGCCTCGTTTATCCAGCGGTGTCGCGTCTGATTACCAAGCCGGAGTTCGTGGGTTCGATGCCCACTAGGGGCCACCGTACATTTGTACAAATGGCCTCAGTCTGGGTGTATTTCCATGTTTGTGATGTCCTTTCCTCCTTACCACAGCACAGGGTATCCTAGTTTGGGACCAAGACAAGGGATTGTGTTGTTATTGTTATTACTTGTACTTAAGTTCATATTCAGTGAAGTTTTCAATTCAGAAACTGGCTAAAAAAAAGGAAATTACGATAAGATTTGAGACGAGGTCTAATTACTAAAAGTGATGTCTTCCGGACAACCTTTACATTTGGACTAGAAAATTTGTTGGTAGCATAGGTAAAAATTTATCCGCGCATGGATTTAGGTGCTAGTACAGACTCTCACCTACGCGCCAATGTGCGCTCGCGCATGATGGCGTCGGTGACGTCACTTCCGGTCCTTTCAGCCGGATGCGGTCCAGTTGCCGCTTTAATTCCACCGGCCACCATCACGCCTTTTGTCCTCAATCGGGTATCCAGTGACTAACGTTCGCGACTAGTAATTACTCATAGATAATAGTGTGGCATTGTTTACAAACGTTCCACAAATTAAAATTAATATTTGAATAAATCAACCTTTACATACGTGTACTCTAATCAGTAACGTTACAGGCGACTTTGCAATAAAATTGTAAATATACCTTAATGTTGTTAACGTTAAATGTAAGATAATTAACGTATAGGGTGATGGACCGGATGACGCAGCGTGGAAGGCCCCACACCAGATGGTCTGACGACCTGGTTACGGTGGCGGGGAGTCGCTGGATGCGGGCGGCACACGATGGAAAAGCTTGGAACACCATGAGGGAGGCCTATGTCCTGCAGTGGGCGTCAAATGGCTGATGATGATGATAGATTCATCTGCTGTCGACTGTGCTATGACATAACTATAAAGATTTTGTACGGAAGTTTCAATTCAATTCAATTCAAATATTTTTATTCATTGTGAAAACAGAATGTTTACTTAATGAACGTCAAAGTTGTTAGTTTCACAATTAATGGATTATGTGGAGAAGAAGCTAACAAAGAAACTCCACATTTATTCTTTTCAAAACACGTTTTAACTTAATTAACAGAGTTTTCAACTTAAAATATTAGTCATGAATGTGTTGAACACTAGTCACAATCGTCCTTTAAATAATATGAATCTACTGTTTAATGCCAAACATCTTTGTCTTCTAAATAATCCTTGATGTTATAGTAAGCCTTTTTGCACAGAATGTGCTTAACACATTTTTTAAATCGCGTTGGAGGTAACTCTAATATATCTTGAGGAATTTTGTTGTAGAACCTTATACAGTGCCCCATAAAGGATGTGTTAACTTTTGCAAGTTTAAATAGTGGAAATGACAATTTATGTTTATTTCTAGTATTAACATTATGGTGGCCACCAACGTTTTCGAAGTCTTTGATATTTTTTCTAACGTACATAATATTTTCATGATATTCTCATGTCTAACTGTGTCATTATCGCTATACCGTGCTTAGGCCTTAGACTTTGAATAATTGTTTTATTCGAATATTCGCCTATTTTACTGTTCGAATATTATGCATATCTTTCGAATGCTTTTAATGTTGAATAAATTATCATTTTCGGACTATGTTTCCGCGGCACGGATAAAATTAAGTACTGGGAGTACTCGTCAAAGTTAAATCGAATATTTTATATGGCATCGCGATTTCGGAACAGCCCAGGTTTCATGAGATTGAAGGGTTTTTCTTAGTCCCCAAATACTATTAGCCATTTATGGTGTTGTACGAAAATTTTATAGTGACACTTGAAGGTTTTTTAAATAATTCTTCACGTAAAATCCCACTACTTTGTTTAGTGAGGCTCTGGAAGATACTACAGAAATATAATCTAGGAAGGAAAGAAAAATATTTTTCTTCATAAAATAGCAAATGTTTGTGTTATTCGAATAAGTGTGCTTAGTACTATTCGAATAGTAAAAGTGGACGAGTATTACAAACCCTAGCCGGGTTACATATGGCTTACCGCTTCTAACTTTCATTACTAATCGTTCAGTTAGACAGTCTGGTAAGGCCGCTGTTAGATCTGGTATTCCGTCTCACTCGACCATCACGTTTAATGATTGTAAAATATATATATATGAATAAATAAATAAAAACAAAATAACCTTAATAGGAGGCCTACGTCCAGCAGTGGAATTTTTGTGGCTGAATGATGATGATGAACCTTAATTGCCTTTTTTACACTCTCTTAAGTGACACTTTAGCGGCATTTTACTTTGGTTAGTAGGTATATAAATTTCTTAAAGCTACGATGTTAGTTTACACTTTATTAATAACATAAAAACATATCAACTTCAGAGTGCCAATAAACTGGTGTAAGCCTCCTCCAGCTAAGTCCAGTTGTCTCTATTCCATCATCATCATCGTCATCTTCTCATCAGCCATTTGACGCCCACTGCAGGACATAGACCTTCCCCATGGCACGCCACTGCCTTCTAACCTCGGCCATCATCATCCAGCCACTGCTAGCAATCTGCCCCAGATCGTTGGTCTTGCGATGCCACTAGCTCGCTGCGATGCGTTTGCCAGATGGACGAAACGGATGTATCATCATCATCATAATCAGCCCTTTGACGCTCACTGCAGGACATAGGCCTCCCTCATGGTTTTCGTAACTACGAGGGGTTTTGCCATAATCGCCACGCTCGGCAGGCGGGTTGGCGATCGCAGTATGCGGTTCGAATCTCGGGAAGACGTTGGCGCCTTCCCGCCACTGCACCCAGGACTTCAGACCACCTGGTCGTCACCATAGATTTAGTCTGAGATAATTATGCCTAGATTATAAAATTACGGAGATTTAATTAAGTATAATTTTTACAATTATATTTTTAAAAACCTATTTAGAGGCTAAAAATTCCACCCATGCTGGGACTTCAACCCGCGACCTCTGGCTAACGGTGCCAGCGCTCTCCTAACAGAGCTAATGGGCAGGTGCAGGCATCAGTGAAATTTCGAGCCTCTTCACAAACTTCTCTGTATTACGTACACGGGTGAAATTTTTAGCCTCAAAATAGGTTTTTTTTAAATTGTCCTCAGCACGGGTTTGTGCAACAAAAAGAATATAATTAAATTTTTAATTGGTGATTAAAAACATTTCCTAATAAAATTACCAATTTTAGTGTGATCATATTTTCTTTGTCAAAAACTAAGTTACACTTTTAGAAAACGCTCCAAAAGGTTAATTATAAATCAGAAATGAACAATTTATTTCAACGTAAAGAATCATCAGAAAAAGGCATCGGGAAAAGAACTCCACTCTGACCATCTATTCTCAAATCAAAACTTAATATATCAAAACCTATATTCAGATATTATGATATTTTCTGAGACAACTCAATTATTTCAAGAGTACTGGTTATTGGGTGTTTATGGCAACACAAGTATTTCGTCATGTTTCCTAGTTTAGCTCTTTAAGTTGGTAATACAAAATGTCTCTCTCTCTCCCTGTGTGACCGAATCCATGGTGCGTGTGTTGTGTTAAATTAGAGGTAATAAATTGTCTGGTTCCGAGTGCCGCGTTTTGTATCTACAATTCTACAGTCCACTTACTTCACCCTGAGCCAGCTTCTAACATTGGGAATTCTCTTTTCATAATAAACTGTTGTTCAATGAAATAGGGCCCCGATGTAACGCAGCCTAAGCCGTGGTCCGGTAAACGGGGTCAGAGCGAGCATGCACGTCATATTATTTGAACGCTTTTTGCATATAAAGCGAGGGAAATGTTCAATTGGTCGGCGATGTACGGTTAAGCAACGTGTATTAGGTTCAGTCGACAGCTCGGAAACCTTTAGATACCTAATTCACAAATATGTACTTAGGTAACTTCTTATACATCATCATCATCATCAGCCATTTGACGCCCACAGCAGGACATAGGCCTCCTTCGTGGTTTTCATAACCATGAGGGGTTTTGCCATAATCGGCACGCTTGGTAGACGGGTTGGCGATCGCAGTTGCGGTTGGAATCTTGGGAAGACGCTGCTGCCCGTCTCCTGGTAATTGATTTCCTTAGTCGCCTTCTGCGACATCCACGGAAGGAAATGGAGTGACGCTATTCTTAATCCGGCGCCACACAGATGATCCTGTACCTAATTCACAAATATGTACGTAGGTAACTTGGTATTTGTAGATATAACAACAAGGTAAATGTACATTGGTATTGGTACGCGTCCAGCCTGACATGGCAGCGTTTGGGATCGACCACGAGAGCAAGGATAAGCGAATGTTGCTGTGGACAGAGACGCCTGAAGAGCTGCGACGAAGTATGGTGCTCGGCACTAGCGGAAAAGGGAGCCAGGAGGCACCAAATCCGTGCCCTTGCGACTCCGGACTCTTCCTTTACGTGTCCTATACGCAGCAGGGACTGCCGCTCTCGGATCGGACGTTTTAATCGTTCGAAATAGTGTCAAACTCCTATATTATATGTATTCCCCTGACCTCTTATACGAGTAGATATAATATGTATTTTTTAGTGGTATATAGGCTTATTGTATTTTAATATATATTGTTTTATCGGAATATGTAAGTGTATATTAATATGTAAGTTTATTTAATTACATTTTATAAAAGTATATTTTTAAACTTATATTAACTTTTTCCTTTTTTTTTGCACGACTACCAACTCTTTCCCTTACCTCCTGCGGTTGACTGGTAGAAAATGCTTATGGCATTAAGTCCGCCGCATTGTATGATTTTTATTCAAGTGCAATAAATAAATAAATAAATAAATCATCCGTAATCCCTTTCTATCTAACCAAACACCTCCCCTGATTCCAGGTTAAATACCTCGGACAGAGCGACGCCCGAGGACTGTGGGGTATAAAGCACACCCGGCGTCCGGTGGACCTGATGGTAGCTGCAGCCAAGGCTCTGCCTCCTGGTAAGGATTACTTTTTTTTTGAGAACTTTATTGAGTTAAAGAAAAAATATATATTTTTTTTCTTTCTGCCAAACTGCATAACTGTATTTTTTTTTATATGTGTGAATTTACATATTCACGGCAGTCGTAGAAGGCGACTAAGGAAATCAATTACCAGGAGACGGGGAGCAGCACCTTCCTGAGATTCCAACCGCATACTGCGATCGCCAACCCGCCTGCCGAGCGTGGCGGTTATGGCAAAACCCCTCATGGTTATGAAAACCACGAAGGAGGCCTATGTCCTGCAGTGGGCGTCAAATGGCTGATGATGATGATGATGATATTCAAGGCAATGCTCGTTCGCATACCTCAGCGCTTGAAATTGCTAATCCGCGGTGGGCATGCGTGGTGATTAAGCCCATAATCTCTCTCTCTGAGAGAAGATCTGTGCCCTGCAGTGGGACGGATATAGGCTACTAAAAAAATAACGAGAATGATGACAACTTAATTAAAGGTCTTAAGGAAAGGGCTATGCTCGGAATTTCTCTACGAGATCGAATCAGAAATGATGAGATCCGTAGACGAACGAAAGTCGTCGACATAGCCCAGCGGATTAGTAAGTTGAAGTGGCAGTGGGCGGTGCACGTAGCACGCAGAACTGATGGCCGATGGAGACCACATATCGGCAAGCGCAGCGTAGGACGACCAGCCACAAGATGGACAGATGGCCTCATCCAAGTGGCAGGAAGACGCTGGATGCAAGCCGCTTCCAACCGGTCTTTTTGGAATCCTTGATGAAATAAAGGTCGATTACGCTGAAACGCGTATACTCTGCTCCAGTTGTCTAAATGTTGAAATAATATGATTATTATCAGACGGAAGTAGGGCATTCATTTTGGGTGGTTTGAAAGACACAGCAAAATGAACATGCCTGACAATAGCTATCGAATAGGCTAGCAAAATGAACGTGCCTGACAATAGCTATCGAATAGGCTAGCAAAATGAACGTGCCTGACAATAGCTATCGTTTTTTTTTTTTTTCAAAACGCACTTTTCAACAATATCTCGTCACAAACTCTAATCAATGAGAATCATTAGTAGCCAGCCAGAGCAGTGCGTGCGCGCCGCGGGTCCGCGGGTCATTGCTCTGTTAGACGGAGTGGCGGTACTAATTGAAGGCGCATTTTTTAAACAAGATTTCTCAACAATTTTTTTTTGTTTACATCTATACTTAAAAGTAATATTAAACTGATAGTGAAACTAATTTTAAAAGTACGAGATAGAGGAATCCCCTATTTTCAGAATAATTATGGCGAATATGTTAGATGATGCTACAGCGTATTAATTATTATTATTATTATTAAATCCTTTATTGCATTTAAAACAGGCAGTTTTGCACATAGGCGAGCTTAATGCTACTTAGCATTATCTACCAGCTAACCTAAGATGCAAATAACAAATATAGTTGGCACAAATCTTTTTGGCGGTAACGTGAACATAGTCACAGATCGTTTGCACATCGCTTACTGTCTTTACAGTGTATGTGTGAGTAGTTGACTACCTTAGTAATTGACTAACAGTAATTTACTACGCATCACACTACGTCAATTACTCACACATACACTGTAAAGACAGCAAGCGATGTGCAAACGATCTGTGACTATGCTCACGTTACCGCCAAAAAGGTCTGTGCGGACTAGGGTTGCCAACCCTACTATATAATGTAGTATCCTACTATATTAGGGACTCAAATACTATATTTCTAAAAAAAATATATAGTAGGCGAAACTACTATATTTTTCGTAAAGCGGAACCCAAGCTTAATCTTTTTCTAAAGCTCGCTCTTCAAGTCTAAGTCTGTGAATAGCGCTGCACAACTTATTTTTTACTATTTTTTTCCATTACTTTGCCATCTACTATATGTAATAGCTTCGAAAATACTGTATTTGTTAGAAAAAATGTTGGCAACCCTAGTGCGGACTATAATACAACGTGTTGCGTCTGTTGTCTCAACATCTCCACTCCTTCCAGGTCAAATCCTGCCGATTGTAAAACTGCTGATTTCCGTGGACGGCGTCCAGCTGGAGTCAGTTAACCTCGCCGGGCGTCGGGACGAGTTTGAGCACATGTCCGTCTTCTTCAACATCGAGTCCATCTCCTACGGGGTCCAGGACCTGGTCTACACCAGGGTCTTCTCCATGATCATTGTCAAGGAGCGCGCGGACGCGAAAGGGATGAACCCCTTCGAGTGTCACGCGTTCGTTTGCGAGTCCAGGTGAGTCTACGTCAAAACCATAGACTTATTGATATAGGTAAGATTGACATTATCAATGTTATTTTATTAGCAGAAATTGCTTAGTGTGCAATTCTTATGTAAAAGTGCTATGTAAATCTGTGGTAACTATTGTAAACGAGACTGCTCCCACAGTCAAACTAAGCAATTGGTTTTGTGGAACACTTAGCCTCATAGTTGGGCCGTTGTACGTAGCAAAAGAACAACTAAGGAGATCGACATAGCCTATGAGATTAGCATATTAAAGTGATAGTGAGAAGAGACCTAATTATGCACACCAAATTCTGTCAGAATCCTGACGTTTTCGATAGCAATTTATATGGAATTGGACAGTAAAGGACCCCATATACAGTACGATTGATCATTACGATCCGTCGTTTCAGACCGATAATTTTTTTGTTATGTTTATTTCATTGTTCCCAGTTTATTACTTTATAATGAATCCTCCCAGATTTGTCGTTGACTTGTATCTGCTTTTTTTTCCCGCGCCTTCGAAGTAACAAAGCCAACAGTAGCCCTTTCTCGTCAGGCCAATCCATTTGCTACTGAGTGTCCAAAAGGCGGCGAGCTCGCTGCGCAATCGCATCGCTTTCGAATCGCTCCCAAATCGCTAGTGTTATAGGGCTGGTAGCATCACAAGGCTGTAATCAGATTTTACTATACTTAGTACAAGCACAATAATTATCAACCCTGTCCTTCCTGTAACGGCGATGCCAAACAGTGGGCTCTGCTCATGGTTCATCACATTTTAATTGCAGGAATGCCGCTAGAAGACTGACGTACTCACTAGCAGCTGCCTTCCAGGACTACTCTAGGCGAGTCAAGGAGATGCAGACCTCACCAGGTAAAGATCCAATGTCAATCCAATCCAACACATCAGCCCGTATTAGTCAAGTTCTCGAAATAGGCCTCCCTCGAGCCACGTTACTTCTCTATGCCCCCGGCCTTCCCATACAGCCCGTACCAGCAAAAATCATATGGTATTATCATCTTAATCATCATCATGACTGTATTACTATGTACGGCGCTGTGAAGGTTATGTAGATGGCCGCTAGATGGCGAGCGCTGTCTTTAGACAATGTTTGTTGTATGAGCCCCCCTTAAATATTTATTTTGATCTGTTTTTAGTATTTGTTGTTATAGCGGCAACAGAAATACATAATCTGTGAAAATTTCAACTGCCTAGCTATCGCGGTTCATGAGATAAAGCCTGGTGACAGACAGCTGAGGCAGAGTAATAGGGTCCCGTTTAGCACCCTTCGGTTATGGAACCCTAAAAAGCATGCATTTTAATCCGTAATGCGGTAGATATATTAATATTTCCATATTTCTGGTCATTCCAGAGGACGACGAGCGACCGCCGAGCCTGAAGAAACGGTTCGCGATTGACCTGAGGACGCCCGAGGAAATCGAAGCTGACTTGGAAACGGAGGCTTAGTATGACGATTGATTACGCCAGAGTGGCAACTGGATAGGCTGTCAGTTGAACATGGTGGGCACCCTTGTTAAACCTTGTTCAAAAGCACCCGAAACCGTGCTTGCATGCAGTGACGAATGAATTATTCACATTGAACATGGCAATTCATTCATCACTGCATGGACGCACGGTTTCGGGTACTTTTGAACACTTAACAAGGATACCCGCCATGTTCAACGTAGATAATTCATTCGTTACTGCATGCACGCACGGTTTCGGGTACTTTTGAACAAGGTTTATCCTTGTTAAACCTTGTTCAAAAGCACCCGAAACCGTGCTTGCATGCAGTGACGAATGAATTATTCACATTGAACATGGCAATTCATTCATCACTGCATGGACGCACGGTTTCGGGTACTTTTGAACACTTAACAAGGATACCCGCCATGTTCAACGTAGATAATTCATTCGTTACTGCATGCACGCACGGTTTCGGGTACTTTTGAACAAGGTTTATCCTTGTTAAACCTTGGTAAAAAGTACCCGAAACCGTGCGTGCATGCCGTGGCAAGTAACAAACCCTGGCCTCTGAATAAGCCACCGGGATACAGATAGTGTACTTCGGCATGTCAACTGTAGAGCTGATTTAACATAGGATGATAATGGTGATGATGGTGATTTTAAGTAAATCACCATCACCAGCAGTGGCGGCACTAGTACTAGTGTGGTCCCTATCGGGCTCCATTAGATCATAAGCAGCCTAGATACATCCCACTGTAGGGCACAGGCCTTCTCTCAGAGAGAGATAGAGTACGGGCTATGAAATCAACTAGCGTCAATGGAAAAAATCATAGTTTATTTTTTAGTGAACTTCACTAAACAACTTCAATTCGTTTTTAAGCCAACAAGTTGCCACTCTCGCTGCACGAAATTTGTAAATGATCAGCAAAAGATTTATGCTTTTAGACAGCAAAAATCCAGTCGGTTCTGGATCAATTAAAAGTCTTTCGAACAGCCACTAGTGGTCGGCAGACAATACAAAGTTGAGCGGCAAAATAATCAAATTGCGCAGCGGAAAGATACCAAATTTATCGGCGGATAATTCCGAATTGATCCGGATGCCAAATTGTTGTATTAATACAACAAGCTTAAATTGTAATATTTCTGCTTATGAGATGAATTTCAATGAATGAATTTGGCCGATCAACAATTTTTTGCTGACATTTAATTAGTTCGCCAACTATTACGACGACGAATGTCGTCTGGGTATTTCGTTTATTATTATTTAAGGATAAAACACACCAATGCGGTGGCGATGGCGATGGATGGCGGTCCAAACAAAATATTACTGCCATAAGTGATTTATGTATGGACCGCCCCCGGCACCGCCACCGCGTTGGTGTGCGTCACCCTTTAAGAAAGGATCATTTACGGCAGTAATATTTTGTATGGACCTCCACCACCGCCACCGCGTTGCTGTGTATTATCCTTTACTTTTCAATGTTTAATTATAATTGTTGTTGTTAGATGTACCAAAGTTTTTAGTTTATTAGTAGAGGCTTGAACATTTGAGACCATTTAAATAATGTGAAAGGGTTTCAGTCTATCTTTGGTGGTAGCTATTTTATCATAACTACGTATGTACTTATATGTACGTCAAAATAAACGAGTAATATTTAAAACCACGCCAAAATAAGGCTTCCTGAAAAAATCCTTCACAAAAATGGATAAATCCTACCTGAAATAGCCTTAAAGTATCAAATTGTAATTGGTGGATTTTTATGGACGGATTTTGGAGGGAACTTACGAATTTTGGTAGGGATTTTGTAGTTTTTTTTATAAACGTTATTTGGGGAGAATTCTTACTTAAATTTAGGAGGATTTATAAAATACCGCGTTTATTGTAACGGGCTAACCATCGCAATCAAAGTACTTTAGAAAATATTTTTTTAGACGAGGTCCTGAGCTTTCGTACGTTAACAAACTGATAACCAGTTTGTTAGCAATATTACTGAGCAATAGGTGCAGAAAAACACTGAGAACTGTCAACAATTTATTAATTTTGACTAGAAATGTCAAATGTAGGCATATGTTTAATGAATAATACGACTACAGGGTGATTTTGTAATCGTAAGCTATATTTTGAGAGGATGTTACTTTCATCGTGAAAAACCGGATTATTAATTATTTATCGATAAAATGGTGTAACATATTTGTAAATATTCCTGTTATCCGATCTTTTGCTCGAAACTGTAAATCCAAATTAAAAGTGGTAGGAAGTATTGAAAAATGTTTTCTAATATGTTAAGTGTATAAAAAGTCTGTCCTGCGATATGCGTAAACAATCAAAAGATCAATTGAGTTGGCCGGCGGTGCAGGCAATAAGATTAGTCGTTGCATGCACGCACGCCGGTTTCGGGTACTTTTTATCTTGCCCTTCGCTAATACATCCCCTATTTGGTCGAAGTATGTCCGTCTGGGTCGTCCCTTACCGGCCCTTCCATCGATATTGGCTCGATATATTTGTTTTGTCAATCTTTCTTCCTTCATCCTCTCCACATGACCAAACCAACGCCACATTCCTTTCTCAATTCTAGTCACTACATCCTCTTTCAGTTCACAACGTTCTAAATTATTTTTCTAAATCATGGTTAGAATGTCCCCTTAAAATGTGTCAATCGAATTCAAGGTCACCCTGTCGTTGAATGTAAATAAGCAGACATCCTATGTACCCAAATACCCAAAACTCAGTCTAAGTAAATGAAATGAAATGTAAATGAAACCTTGTCAGGAAATGATCAAAGATTTCTTGCAAATAAAGTGTTGTTGTAAAAAATTAACCTTCTTTTATTAAGCATGCCGTATAAAAATACGAGTCTATTACAAATTTTTAAGACTTAAGATTGGTGTCAAATCGTGACATATGAAGAAGCAGAAGAAGAAAGACTTTTATTGGGACAAATTAACACATCACAAGAAAAAAATGCATAACAAATAACATAAACAAGTACTTACAAAGGAAAAACAAGTCACATAAATACAACATAATAAAGACAAAGTCAGAGCGTCAGAGTGCATTCTGTGGCGTGTCAAACTTGCCACAAAGGGCATCTGACTCAGCATTGTGCTGAGGGTGTGAGCTCCCAGCGCTGGTTTTCAGTCATGTCGTGTCGTGTCATGTCATATTAGGACTCATCTTTTCCCGCTGCCTTTTTCTCCACTACAAATACGGCCCGAAGGCAGCGGCTAGCAAAGTACATTGACATTCAGCCAACAGGATGTAAATTCTTTACGTCAAAATAAATTTACCTACATAAAAAATTTGGACGTTATTAGTTCGTCAATATATATTGATAAATTTCATTAGAAAGAGGGTATACCTCAGAGGTAGTCCCATATGGCATCTTCACAACATTATGGACTCCCATACCGCGATAAAAAGTATCGGGCACATAGTGTTAAAATAAGCACACAGACCCCCCCCCCCGCTTTTTCCGTAAAAAGTGTGTTTATTCATTCTAACTCGGTGATGCACAAATGCAAGCAACAAAGGACCGTTTTTGGAATAAAAATCCACAAATCTATAACTTAGAAAAGAAAAATATACCTACTCCAGGATTATACACTCTAGGATTGCAGAAAGAAGTGGCCGGTAAGGGACGTCCCAGGCAGACATAGTTCGCTCAAATAGGGGATCTATTAGCAAAGGGCAAGATGAAAAGTGCCCGAAACCGGCGTGCGTGCATCCAACGACTGGATGAAACGAAAGAGATCTGTCAGGATCGTGGCAAGGCAGACGCTGGTCTCTGCCTACCCCCCGGGATACAGGCGTGAGTTTTCTGTTATATTTTATTCGAGGATTCTAACCCACTATCTCTCGATTGTGAGGCCAGCGTTCTATCTATGCACTACCGCTGCTTCTTAGACCTAATTCAAATTAAAATACGTGGGAATTAATAACTATGAAACTTATTTATTTCCTTCAACAATCTCATAACGAATTGCAACTCTTTCGTAGTCTCATCAAACTCTCTGGGATGCTCCTTCCTGTATCTGGCCGAGTCCTCCTCTAATCCGTTTTTGGAAGACTCTTCCACCCTTTGAAATATCTCCATGGTTACCAGATGTGCCAGTACTTGCAGCAGCTCCTTGGAATTGGTCTTTGGCTCGCTCAAATACAAGTCTTTTATGTTCTGGAACCAATTCTGCTTGTCGAATCTGGTTACGGACGCTATGTGCTTGATTGCCGTGTGGAACTGTAACAAAAGGTATCTAAATGCGTTATATTGTCAAATGGGTTTTTTTTATTTTTTAACTAAGCATAGTGACAAAGTTATACAATATATTCCCTTCTGCCAAACTGTATTGCAGTTTAACGGCAGACACTCTCAGTAAAAATAATATATAGAAAAACAATTTTAAACACAATTTATTTTTTTTAAGTTCACAAAAACGATAATTTGTAGGTAGTCTAATAAGTTGTACAGTGCAACGGCATTCCGACTCGGATGCCCATGCAAGCGCCGTGCGAACGCGCATGTGCGTCACGCCAGCGAGCCGTGTTTAGTTAATACATTTATAGAAAGACATTGCTCGGTTTCTAGAAGAGCGATCAAATGTTAATCTCATGTTAATCTCACGTCAAGCTAATTTCAGCTAATCACGTACCGGTATTTTGAATTAATATTAGATTAATCTCTTGTTACATTTGAACACTCTTTCAGAAACTGAGGCTTAAAGAATAGGTTTACTTGTTAGGAAGAATTCCTTTAATTTATATTTTAAGTTTTGTATTGTTCCTTGTAGGGTTATTAGTAGTTTCGTGTCTCCTCAGATCGTTATAGAAAAAATGTCGGGACTCATCTCTCTAACCCATGTCATTGAATTTTAAAATTCAATGCCCATGTTGTTAGGATCTATGGCTAAGATTCTAATTCAAAAAAATAGGACTAGATAAAAACAAACCAATTTGAGTCCAGTAATTGTTACAGCTTGTCGGCTGGCCTAAAAATAAACACAGTAAGGGACATTTTTCTTTTTCAAAACCGGGATTTTTCTACTATTGGCTACTGGAACCAACTAGTTATTTCTCAGTTTTGAAAAAAAATGTTCCTTGCTGTGTTTATTTTTGGGACAGCCGATGTGGTGCAGAAGCCCACCAAGTAAGTATTAAACGTGCGTCTGGTGGGTCCCGCTCTTTGATCAAGTGTTAAGACACAATACCAGTTGAGGCTGCTCAGGTAAATCTCTTAGCCCTTTACCTATTTTTTATCCCGGAAAAATACACATCAAAATTACCACGCGAACGAAGTCGCGGGCAACAGCTAGTTATCTTAATAAAGAAGTCACATGCATTGTCAGAGCTTCATCATCATCATCAGCCATTTGACGTCCACTGCAGGACACAGGCCTCCTTCGTAGTTTTTTGTTCAGCTCGATAAACTTTTTTTTTTTTCATAACCCTGAAGGGTTTTGCCGTAATCGCCACGCTTGGCAGGCGGGTTGGCGATCGCAGTATGCGGTTGTCAGAGCTTATTTTCTCGTTAATAAAAATTTATTGACTAGCTAATAGAATAGCTTCACTGTGAAAGCCAATGTCTTAATTTGTTCTCAAATTCATTATAAGTTCAACTGTCCTTCCTTTCCCTGCGTTTGGCACTGCGTTACAAATTCTTATCGCCATTATTGTGTAAAATGTGTCTGTATTTTGATCAATAAGTAATAGCATATTTTTTTTTGGTTAATCGTGTTTTTTGAAATTACATTTAGATACGATTTACATACTGACGAAATATGAATAATATTTTTCGATATTATGCGTTGACAAAGGGCTCCCAATAACAGTTTTTCTCAAAAAAGAAGGAACTTGAAAAAAAGGAAAAAAATAATTGGCCTGGATACATCGGGACTCGAACCGGGGTCTTCTGGGTTCGGGATCGCCTTTCGATCGATTTCCCAGCTGAGCTAAATATACCATTGGAGATGGTAGCGAAATTTACCTTCGTATTCTATATCATTATATTGTAGCAGTTTTTCATTGCCTCAAAACACGGATAAAACGACGTTTTCTAAAAATGAAACCTAACTAGATCGATTTATTGCCCCCGAAACCCCCTGCATACTAAATTTCATGAAAATCGTATATCTATCTAAGACCTTTAAACGAGCAATTCTTGTATTCTATTTTTTATTATTATTATTATTTTTTAATTCTATTTCTTATTCTAATGATATTTTAGCAGATTTTCATTGCCTGAAAACACAGATAAAACGACGTTTTCTAGCCGTTTCTGAAATTTAGAAATAAAAAAAATAGAATAGAAAAAACTAATAATAATAATAAAAAATAGAATACAAGAATTGCTATATATATATATATATATATATATATATATATATATATATATATATATATATATATATATATATATATATATATAGCAATTAGTGTATATATATATATATATATATATATATATATATATATACACACAGATAGATAGATTATTGTTTTCATTATAGTACTTTAGAACATACGTCATACAAAGCATCTTGCAGGCCCTCCAAGAACTCTCTGAACAAGATCCTTTTGGCCTTGCGTTCCGCGGTGGCGCACGACCTCATCAGCCTCATGTACACGTCTCTAATCAGCTTGAAGGGGTTCTTGATATGCTGTCCAGGCATCATCTTCTCATTCTTTGGCAGCATACGTTTCCTTCGTGAAAATGTATATTTTTATGGTTACGTACCCAAAGGGTAAGGGACCCTAATACTAAGACTCCGCTGTTCGTCCGTCAGTCCGTCCGTCTGTCTGTTGCCGCTATAACAACAAATACTAAAAACAGATTAATATAAATATTTAAGGGGGCGCCCGTACAGCAAACGTGATTTTTTTGGGGGTTTTTGCTCGATATTCATAACGGCAACAGGTAGACGCTTGAAATATTCAAAACCGGAACGGAACCCTTCGTGCGCGAGTCCGACTCGTACTTAGCCGGTTTTTTTATACTATTATGAGCCGAAAACCCCAAGCTGGAGTGAATGTAATCGTTTGTGTACGAACGCACCTTTGGAAGTTAAGGACTTTATATATAATCAGGGGGTATTTCGATTTTTCTCTTACATTCTGTCCACGAATAGCCCAAAATGGACAAAGTCTTTTGTGATGACGGCACCACTCATGGAGGAGATACGAAAATATAGTATTAACTATCAAGATTGGCTCAGTCGTCATCCAAAAAAATTGGCTTCGGACCTAATAACAAGAGATAGCACTAATATAGCACTTGCTATGATCGACTGAAGAGGCACAATAAAATCGAACTGATAGACAGAAAGTAAATTCGGCAGTAAAGGCAATTTAGGAGGATTGACGCCGATGGACCTCATCACCACCATCATCAGTTATTTGATGCCCACTGAAGCACCAGGTGGTGGTAGCCTAGTGGGTAGAACATTGGACTCGGAAACGGAAGTGCGGGCATGTACCTATGACTTTGTTTTCTAAGTTATGTACACATGTAAAGTTATAGTAGCAATACCACTCGCTAACGGTGAAGGAAAACATCGTGAGGAAACCTGGGTGTCTGAGCTATTCACATACCTCAGCGCTTGAAATCGCCAATCCGCGGTGGGCACGCGTGGTGATTAAGCCCATACTCTCTCTCTCTGAGAGAAGGCCTGTGCCCTATAGTGGGACGTATATAGGCTGCTTATGAAGCTCCTAGGCCTCCCTCATGGTTTTCCAAGCTTCCCGGTCTTGTGCCGCCGGCACCAGCGACTCCCCGCCACCGTAACCAAGTCTTCAGACCATCGGGTGGGCGGCCTGCCCACGCTGCGTCGTTCGGCCCTCGGTCGCCAGCTCAGAACTTTTTCGCCCCAACGGCCGTCAGTTCTCCTCACTATGGACGTCACTCTGCTCTAATCACGAACTACAAAGAAGCAGTAGAAGGCCAAACAGTTTGCTTGTTGTACTGGGAAGACTACAGATCCCGAAAAAGCACCAAATAACTATCAGTGATAAATTAAAAAACTTACTTGGATCTCAACGGGTCGATCACTAACAAAGGACTGTTTCTACGGGTGCACTCTATAGGCATGTCTTTTATCTGAAGGTCTCCCGTCGCCTCCCAGTACATCCTGACAAGATATGTCAGTGTCTCGTTGTCGTGAGCGTTGATGACTTCGCCCTGTTCTTGCGCGTCACTGGAAGTAAGTAAACAGTCGCTCTTTAAAAATACAGAGTCATTTATAACAAAACGTATGACATGACGTGTCGTGACTTGGTGTGATGTATCATGACGTGACGTGACGTGACGTGACATCATATGAAATATACACATCACAATCACTGGTGCACGAAACTTTATTCCGTCACGTAACATAAAACTTCCAACTGCAGCGCACAGGTCTTCTCTCAGAGAGAGAATATTGGCTTGATCGACACAGGGGTCCTACCGTGGATTGGCGATTTCATACACTAAGGTACGTAAAAAACTCAGACCCTCGGCTTTATTTCCCTTCGCCGCAAGCGAGTGAGCTACTACAAATTCACAAAAGTAGAGGCTATGTCATTGGTGCATGCTGGGATTCAAACCTCCCAAATGTGAGACCAGAGTTCCACCGTTCCAATGCGCTGCAACCGCTTCACCGGGATCCACGTATGTAAAGAAATACTCACAACAAATCGATCAACTTCGCCAACGCAGCTCTGATATTGACCGTTGTACCCAACCAGTCATATTTAACTAAAACTCCGCTTTCCATTTCAAACATGTCCTTTAGTACCCTCGTATAAGTTTCTAGATTATCATGTCTAAACGATTTTGCATCATCAGCTATTGCGACGTATTTTTCGGGCCATTTCCGTGATGTCACTGAATCTGTATCTATATTGCCTCCGTCTACAAAATCCGAAATATCTTCGTCGCCATTTTTGCCTTCTTTTCTGTCGAAGTAGTAATCTAAATCTATGGCATTATTTACTGTTGCTCGATATCGAAAAGGTACTCCTTTGCTACTTGGCAGCTTCACTTTTTGTACAGGTTTCAACTTGTAAAGTACTGCGCCTGGATCGTCGATAGCATAATAGTAATCCATAGAAATAGGTTTTCCTTCTTGAGGCCTTTGTTTATTTCTTTTATCTTTGGAGTTATATTCGTTAAAAGGATTTTGTAACCTGCTCTTCGCAAGACTAACTTTCTTGCTTTTTCCGTAATACTGGTTGAGATTGATGTAAATGCCATTTGTTGTTCTTCCTTTTGAGTTCTTGCCATCTTTTCTGCCGTAATAGTAATCTACGTAGTCCCCATTTTCTTGGTCGCGGTTGTGGGATTCCGGCCTTTGGGTCGTTGCAAAGATGAAATAACTTGTTTGCTGTAAAGGCGAGTCCTTTACTGAGGGTTTTCTTAAATCGCTCATAGCAGGTATACCTTTGAATCGAAATTTTCTGCTTTCAATGGAGTCCTGTATGGCTTCGTTTCTGGCGTAATAATAGTCTACATCAATTTGGTCTTTGGTATGTCCAGTTCTGGCTGCAGATTTCACTCCAGCCTGTTTATGGAACAGCTCTTCTTCAATGTTATCATCGTTGGGTCCCAAGCGATTTTGAGGGTTGTAGTAAGCATTTATAGGTTCGTAATTGTAAACCGGTACGTAGGGCTGCTGGTCGTTGTTTGAACGCAGCTCTCTTAGACCTGAAAATAAAAGTATTTCAGTCATACATTTTTATTCCCAATGGACTCCCAATAGCTTTGCATGGATAACGTATATCCCGATCAATAAACAGAAGTTATACATATATATAATCATATAGGTACAGCGATATTATTCCGATGTAAAAACTTAACTGCAAAGTGGGTTACTAGGGGCTGCAAGTGATGTAAATTGCTTCGGCCAGATGTCGCTGCCTGTACGTAATACAGAGAAGTTTGTAAAGAGGCTTGAAATTTCGCCGATGCCTGCACTTGCCCATTAACTCAGTTGGGAGAGCGCTGGCACGGTTAGCCAGAGGTCGCGGGTTCAAGTCCCGGCATGAGTTGAATTTTTAGCCTCTAAATAGGTTTTTAAAATTGTCCTCAGGGCGGGTTAGTGCAACAAAAATAATATAATAACAATGGTTCCGTTTGCCACAGTTCGTATAGAATCCTAAAAGAAATATCCAATGTTCACTAGTCATGAGGCCTTTTCTACAAATTAAATTACTGCAGCCCGCAACGGTTTTCCAACCTTTGTGTTGATAAATGATTATCATTACCTGCTTGTCCCTTGTTGTGAGTATCCCTATCATCGACATCGTCATCCCTTAGATTAGGTCCTTGTCTGTTGTATGGATTGAAGTATGCAGATCTGGGCTCATAGTTGTACACTGGAGCGTAGTATGGCTGGTCGTTGTTGCTATCGGCGCCTGTTCGTAGCTTGAAAGGATCGAGGGCGGGATCTACAACAAGCTCATGGTATCTTTCATGGTCATTAGGTTGATTCAACAAGATTGAAGATGAAGATTTAATAAGCTTGCCAGAAATTGTGTTAAACACACTTTGGGCAAAACTTACAACTTCAATATCAAATATTGTTTAAATGACAAATATATTTGGAATTAAAGCCAGTTCAATGCATGGGATCTGGGTTTTAGAATAATAATTGAAACTTTGGGGGACAACATTAAAATGACTAAGTTTGGAGCTTTTTTGTCTATTTTTTCTCGATCATTCGTTCGTTTAATATCCTCGATAGATTTTATACAAATTCTAAAAGGAACATTATATTAGGAGGCTGCGAAACAGGCTTTCGGTGTAGGTAGGGATATTCTTACCAACTTCATAAACCCTATAATATAGAATTCCATGAGGATGGGTCTTCGACGGAACAATCTTGTCTTCTCCTTTCTCTTGTATGCGAACTTTCTTTGTCAGCTTAGGCACAGCTTTGAAAAGTGTCCCAAAATGCAGAGTCGCCTCGGTGGTTTTACCAACAGTCCTGGGAAAAGTATAAAATCAGAGTATTATTCAAAATAATACAGAAACTGTGACTTAATGAACGTTAATAGTAAAACTAGGTGTCTATTTCTTAATCTAGATCATCATAATTACTACGAACTCTTCATAGCAATAAGCTATAAATTGGTACGTCTTAAAAGAGGTTCACAATTTAAATCGTATTTGACACAGGCCTAGCCTAAACTACGGTTATTTAAAACTTTTTTTCTTCTAAGTTTATTTAAAATAATCAACAAATGTTAATATACATGTTGGTAGGCAAGCGATGACTGGTAGGCCAACAAGATAGTCATATATTACAAATACTGAATATTGATTTATTCAAAATTATATTTTCAAAAATGTAATAAGAACTGCCAAAAACGAATGTAAAATAAAAACTACACAAAATAGTGTAAGTTTAACACCATGAAATGGTTCTAGGCTTAAACGCCGCACGTTCCTAAATATTGAGATGGTATCTGATGGATCCTTTAAACTCTGTTGGTTTTCAAAGTGGGAAAAACGGTGACTGCAAGGGACTAGGCTTAGAAGAAGAAGAAGAAAGACATTTATTATACCAACAAGATACATCACAGAAACAAAATAAGCAGATAAGTAACATAATATGTACAACAACCGAAAGAAAACTAAATACGAGTACACAACAGACAAAACGAATAAATAAAACAGGACCATAGATGTAACTCAGCGTTGTGCTGAAGAAGTGATCCCTCAGCGCTCATTTTCAGTCAGTGCCTTCGGTAACCCATACAAAACCATAGCTTAGCTATACCACATACATAACCATAGCTTAGCTAGAGGTAATACTCTTAGGTAATACGCTTAGCTAGAGGTAATACTGCTAATAAAGGGCCACAAAAATAACCACACCCCTTGAGTCACTCGCAGTGAGCATTATGTTAATTTGGCATATTTTTGGTGGTCTGCCCCTATATTACGCGCACACAAATCCTGGGCGATTCCATACTAATTTGACAGTTAGGCGATTGGAATTGCTCAGGATTTGGTGCGCGTAATATAGGGGCAGACCACCAAAAATATGCCAATTTAACATAATGCTCACTGCGAGTGACTCAAGGGGTGTGGTTATTTTTTATTTATACGAAGGAAGCATTATTGAGCTCCAATAACAATTAAATTTTTTTGTCCTCTCTGATTAATTTAGCACAAAATTTTCATTACTTTGTAAGTAATAGTGTTGAGCGTGTGGATTGTATCATCTTAATATTAATGTAACAATTCAAACCTCAGAAGCTTATCGGCTTTGTAAACAACATTGTCCCCGTAGTCCTCTTCAGAAATAATGCTGGTTCTCAAAACCGCTTTTACTGCTGGTCCTTTATGTTCTAGTGTAGGGACCACCGTGCTTTTAGGTTCTTCCGTAATATGCACTGTACTTTGATGGTTTTGAGCAGAGGCTACTGCACTTTGACTTTCTTCAGCAATAACTACTGTACTTTGAGGTTCTTCAGTAGTAATTACTGTACTTTTTGGTCCTAGAGTAGTGTGTTTTTCGAGTATTTTGGAACCAGAAACTGTAGATTCCTTGGTTAACACTACCGTAGGCACAGAAGCCACAGTATTTTCAGAGGTTTTATTACTAACCACTGTGCTTTGAGGTTCTTCAGCATTAGAAACTGTATCGACACTTTTCAGTTCTAGAGATTTCAAATTCGGTTTCTCTGGCTCTTCCTTAGTCGGAACGGTGGTCAAAAATTGTTTTACTGTAGACGCTGTATCTGATAGAACTGTTGTGGTATCTATTAATCGTTCTGTAGTGGGAAAAGTATCTGTAACGTTAAAATGGTTATTAGAGAACATTAAGTGTGTTTTTTTCTTTTGAACTACTAAACTGTTTGTTCTTCAGTAGTTATTACATATATTTGTAATACTTTTAGAATGATATTATAAAGAGGGAAAAATTGTAAGTTTATATGTTTGTTAGTTTGTATAAAAGGGGCAATCACCGACACACTTTCGATTTCAAATATTCTTTCACCAGTATTAAGAATGGACCTTCAGGATGCAGAAGCACTGCTATTTGCCACAAAACTCGCTTACGCCGCTTTTCAACAAGTTTCTCTAAGTGGCGATATTAGAGTAAGTATACACAACCTGTGGAAAACCTTTATTACACAATTTGCGAGCGTGTTTTCAGCAGCAGGTACTAAACCTCACGTCACCTCACTATTTTTTTAGAAAAAACAACGATTGCGTCAATAATGACATTTCTGGCAGATTCCAACGTGTTAAATTTTGATAAAGAGTTAGCTTATCATTAATATTAAAGAATGTCCTCTGCTATAGGATCACACGAAGAAAAATTTTAACCGTAATGCAAAACAGAAGCAATATAAAAAGAGAATTGCAATTTGGATAAGCCTGGTTTCTCCGAGCGCACAGACTTGTATGGGACTTATTGCGCTGCGCGAGCGCCCTCCGGAGCAGTAGATTATATTCGCCCACTAGCATATTCTCAAAACATCATATTCTCGTGATAATAATGACCGACGCGACGGTCCTAGATAGGATATAAAATAGTAAATATTTTTTTAATTTAGGATACTAACCATCACAGAGTAAAATGTATTTTAAATGTTAGTGTTAATGTAGAATCGTGAATCAACCTCGTTTTACGTTACGCATACGTGCAAAGCTCGCTACGGACACGCGACGGGCAAGTTGAACGTTCGCCAGACGCAAAACACGTCCACAAATCGCCAGTGTGATGTAAATCTAATTATGGATTTGGTCGATATGAAGTACATACTTCTTTCAAATACATGGCAAGGTAGGTAAATTATTGGTTTTATAGAGGTGTTATTGTTGACTTCGTGTGGCGCCGAATTAAGAATAGCGCCACTCCATTTCCTTCCGTGGATGTCGTAGAAGGCGACTAAGGAAATCAATTACCAAGAGACGGGCAGCAACATCTTCCTGAGATTCCAACCGCATACTGCGATCGCCAACCCGCCTGCCAAGCGTGGCGATTATGGCAAAAACCCTCATGGTCATGAAAACCACAAAGGAGGCCAATGTCCTGCAGTGGGCGTCATATGGCTGATGATGATGATGATGATTGTTGACTTGCTCAACTATCACCTATCATGAGCAAATAAAACTTACTATTGTCCCGGTGTACTACAAAAGTAGCATCGTCAAATTGAGGTGGAGGCGTCTCAGTAGTGCTTGCATCAGTAGTCATTATAACAACGTCGGTACTTGTAAGATTGTATGTACCTCCTGTAGTGTAATTGGTGTCAACGTCGTCAAAGTTTGTATTCCTTGAGTTTCCTTCCTCTGCAGATTTGACTAGTTCTTCTCTATCCCTATCTAGCTTTTTAGGCTCTGTGGATTCTAGTGATTTAGCATTATCGTCGTTTAAATTCAGTTTCGTAACTTTCTTTTCTGGAGAGTTATCTTCATGATAGTCTTCTGTTGACAGCCCAGTGTTGACATCTTTTCTATCATAGACAAAGTCGTCACTCTGGTCCCATGATCTCCTTTCGCTTCTTTTTGACCCTATGGGCTTATCAAAAACTATCTTCACCGGCACTTTGGTGATTTGTCGTTTTCTTACAACTTTGATAGTTTCTGCTTTAAGATTTTCCTCATTTGCAGGATCTACTGATTTCCGCTTCTTTGCTGACGTTAGATCGATATGATCCTTCATTTCTTCATTGAAATCCGTTCTAAATGTAAAATTGAGCCATTTGTCATCTCTGTCTTCTGGTCTTGTAACGTTAGTTCTTTTAGGTATGTTTTTATTTGTTTTCCTAGCCTTAAGCTTCGATATTTCTTCTTTTAAGACTTTGTTGACGTATTCTGTTGATTTCCCTAGCTCGCTGTCAGGTATTTCAATCTCCGACGCTGGAGGTGTCCCCGTGGGTGTAACTTCTGCTACAATCCTTCGAGCCACTGTTTTTATGAACTCATATCGCTCCTCTGATGGTAGACCATTTATGTAATCGTTTTCCTCGTTCGCTTTTGTTACAGAGTTCGAATTAGAAAAGGCTAAAAGGACAAGTATCGCGATCATTTTGTCCGATAGGCGTGTAACTTAAGTCATGATAACAGGAAACGCGTTTCCAAGAACAGATCCGTACAGAAAATAGTTACGACTGATTGGAAAATATTTATCTATCTGTAAATTCCGCTCATGCGTGACAGTCAATGATTGGTTTCGTTCGTCACAGATGAGGATTCCAATATTGCTCAAAATGCAAAATATTTTTGCCTCCAGTGATGGTGAAATTAATGATTGGATGCATCGTTGACCTTGCGCTAAGCGGCCCGCTTATTGAATGAGAGGCCGTGGGTTCGATTCCCCACTGTACAACAGATCATAAACTGCAATGCGTGGGTCTTAGTCTTGATGATTTTGTATACAATGTAAGTACTCCGCTATTAGACCTGTCCATGTCAAGATTATCTCGTAAAAATAGCTTTTGATCGTAACACCGAATAAAACCATAGAAACGTAAAATTATAAAAAATTGTACCCTAATAAATACTAATAGGTAATAAAAAATACTAACAAATATATCGAGCGAATGCGGGTGGAAGGGCCGGTAAGAGACGTCCCAAGCGGATATAATGCGACCAAATAGGGGATGTATTAGCATAGGCCAAGGTAAAAAGTAGGTACCCGAAACCGGCGTGCGTGCATGCAACGACTAATGAATGTCGAGGGAGCGAAAGTGATCTGTCCGGATCGTGGCAAGTGGCAGTCCCTGGTCTCTGCCTACCCCTCTGGGATACAGGCGTGAGTTTATGTATGTGTATGTATGTAGTACCATAAAATTCCCACAAATGCGTACGTAAGCTCACGCCTGAACCCCGGAAAGGTATGCAGAGAACAAAGTATGCCACTTGTTACGTGGCAAAGGTCTTTCGTTTTATCAACAATGCACGCACGTCGATTTTGGGTAGGTACTTTATAATGTACTTTCGTAAATTAGAAGCAGTCTGCTTCATCATCATCAGCCATTTTTACACCCACTGCAGGGTGGGTTTTCCATAACCATGAAGGGTTTTGCTATAATCGCCACGCTTGGCAGGCGGGTTGGCGATCGCAGTATGCGGTTGGAATCTCAGGAAGACGCTGCTGCCCGTCTCCTGGTTTTTTTTTCCTTAGTCGCCTTCTACGACATCCACGGAATGAAATGGAGTGACGCTATTCTTAATCCGGCATCACACGGACGCCGCGCCGTCTATATAGGTACTACTGCAGGACACAGGCCTTCTCTCAGTGAAAGGATGTGGAATAAATGGGGCTTAGCGCCTTAGCACCGCAAACTGTGAAGGAAAACAGTGAATGTGTTTGAAGTCACCTTCAAACACACCAGCGCCAAATATAGATACTCATTCAGGGAGGGATAAACAGATAAATATCTGATTGACAGGGTTGTCAGGCATACAAATTGTCTATGGGTAGCTCTGCATATGTCATGGTTCAAGACGTATTTCGACTTATTCACTGGATAGAGCTTACCCATGGGTAAACAGATATATATTCCAGTCAGGTAACGTTGACGCAAGCCAGCCTTAGAAAACAAAACAGGGATTCGAACCCACGACTGGCTACCTACACTATATTGCCCTTCGCTAACTATACTTACGTCACCAAAATCTCCCTAACCAGGATAGATCAATTTTTTGGATAGACATGGATTTTGATATGCTGTGATACGGGGATAATGTACCTGCATGTACCAATTACTTTGTTTTTTATGTAAGGCGAATTTGCAGTAGGTAGCAATACCACTTGGTAACTGTGAAGGAAAACATCGCGAGGAAACCTAGATTGAGGTGTGAATATACCGCGCTTAAAATTGACAATCCGCGGCGGGCATGCGTGGTGATTAAGCCCGCACTCTCTCTCTGAGAGAAGGCCTGTGCCCTGCAGTGGGACGTATATAAAAAGGGGATTATGACGGAGTGCGCGCAGTTCATGTGTCTGGCCATAGCATTAATATTTTCCTACTTTTGTAAGAGTTTTAACATAGCATGTGCCATTGATGACACAGCTACCAAGACGAGCTTTAATGAGCCAGACGCAATTATTAAGAGGATCCAGTGGGCTTACTACCGCCATCAATGAAAAAATTATAGCTTCTTTTACAGATCCTGTCTGTACAATCTCTCAATCATGTTAGCAGTGATTTTTAGGACCCGCGATCTACGAATAAAACACCATAGAAGTATTTCTCACTACAAAATTCACACTCCAAAATGGCCCGTATCTCGATTACTCCTTACTAATGAAATGAGCGCAAGATTTGCTGTGGGGTAAATCACTCTGTGCTTAGTTCATTCTGTGCACCATGCGTAACGACGTGAACGTTCATTGGGCGATAGTAAGTGACAGCGTAACTGATGATTGGTTGTGCACAAAAACGTCAAACCCTTGATGTAACGCAAGCAAGATGGCGGTCTGACGATGGCAGGTGCGTAGATATTTTGCCGAGTAATACTGAACTCGCTCCGATTGGTAACACAATTGAAAGGCCCGCCTTTCCACAGTAAAACGTGGGGTCATTCTTTAGCGCTAGTTAGACATCTATGTTTATAGTCCACGACAAAGTACCCAGGATCACGAACCTGGAACTAGAGCATTTGTGCCAAAAACGTCCGTTTTCAAAAAATTACCATGAGCATAATTGAGGGATTGTTCAGACACTTTTTGCAAATTCGATCTGTAAAAAAGATATGATTTCTTTTTCTTCGTTGGCTCTAGTGTTACTCCCTGAAGCTCCTTAAGCTTTTATTGAGGGTGGGTTATATGGAGTTCATCAGGCTAAACGCGGCTAAACTTTATAAGATGTGCTCACAAAAAATACACGTGTAAGACTACTTTATTTTCCAAGTCAAACGGCATTTACATCGTTATTTACACTTTTCAATATAAAAACTGTTTGAAGTTGTCTTATATTATTAACTTATTTATATCATTCTAATGCATAATCTTAATGATTGACGTAAAAGTAGGTTTGAATATTTACTCAGTCGCAGTTACGGTTTCAAACAAATCGTAAAAACACCGCATAAAATCGTAAAAATACAGAAAAACTATGTCTCTCTGGTTGTTTGCTAGGACTTTTTCTTGCATAGGGCATTGTCATCTTTAATTTCTCTATTTCATGACTTTGATCATATTCAAAACTTTTTTTACATCTCAGAAAAGTTTATTATCTGTTAAGGAGCATAACCTAACTTAAACGTCAGCTTTAAATCTAAAAGAGCCACGACGTTTTATTCTCTTTCCCTTTGTCTTAAAACTCCTTTCTAAAGCCATCCTTTCATTCATTGTGTCCATAGAATCTTCGACCATGTCTCCGTGACTGTACGTCCCAAAATCACTTGCCACTTCTTCAATAACTGGCTCGCCGACCTTACTATCTTCACTTGTGTCTGTAAGTTCTATGTTAGTGGCATCTTTGTCTGTCATTACCTTTTTTATATTTTCCCGTTCCTCTTTCACGGCGACCATGATTGGCATGTTTGCGTAATTATTCTGTCCTTCCATGCCATTTTCTTTCTTCATATCGCTCGCCATAATTTCTTCCTTTTTCATTTGATCAGCCATGTCGCTTGCCGTCATCATCGAGTTTGCCATGATCTCTTTATCGCCACTTTCTGGGATCATCCCATCTGTAAACAGGATCTGCTGCTTCATTTTAGGATCTTTTTTATTCTTATTTGTCATCATATTTTCTTTTTTATCGCCATCCATCATCATGCGATTTGCCATCACGATATTTTCTTTTCTTTTAATATCTTTCTTTTTCATGTTAGCGTTGTTTCTATCTATCATCATACTGCCTTTTCCATCATCGATCATCATCATGCCTTCGTCCATAATCTCTACTTTATCGTCTCTCATCATGATTTCTTCAGCCATGACAATATTTTGCTTCCTTTTATTCTCTTTTCTTCTCGCGTTGTTGTTATTGATCAGTTTTATTTCAATTTCTGGTCTGTTTCTCGTGGTGTTTGTGCTGGTGGAGTTTGAATCGGACATTGTCGCGTTAACTTTGCCGATTTCGTCGTTTCTGTCGTAGTACATAGGAGAGTCGGCGCAGTCGATGCTGTCTTCAGGACGCGTACACACTAGGACCTCCTGAAGATAGTAAAAGAGGTCTTTAATAATGAACATTGTAAGGAAATATATAGCGATCATCATCATCATCAGCCATTTGACGTCAACTGCAGGACATAGGCCTCCCTCATGGTTTTCTAACCATGAAGGGTTTTGCCATAATCGCCACGCTTGGCAGGCGGGTTGGCGATCGCAGTATGTGGTTGGAATCTCAGAAAGATGCTGCTGCCCGTTTCCTGGTAATTTATTTTCTTAATCACCTTCTACGACATCCACGGAAGGAAATGGAGTGACACTATTCTTAATCCGGCGCCACACGGACGGGATAGGGATAGAGAAGACTTTATTGTTCAAAATTTGGCTAGCCTCGTTTTTTAAAATTTCGAACAATAAAACAAAAAACTCTTAAGTTTTCATCGTTCTATCCATATTTACTTCGTCAAATATTATACAAAATAAAAACGTTTGTCGCTTTGTCACTAAAAGTGTTCGGTTTCAGACAACATTTGGATGGACTGGATGGGCCGGATCGATATATTAGAGAAAGTATATAGATGTACAAATACGAGTACAATAGGAAATAATACCTAATGTAAGTTTTAGCACAGTAGTTAAAAATCGACACGCACCTGGTTAAAAATGGTCTCGTTAGGGCAGATGAAGCTCCATTTATACGTAACATTACGCCTGGACGCCGACTGGGAGGGTAGGCAGACGTGGAACACTTGGCACTCGTTGTCCACGTCAGCGTAGTAGCCGTAGGTTCGATTCTCGCAGCTGGAATGGATAAGCGATAAGGGTGTAACAGAACAGAACAGAAAACAAGTCGATCGATACAAAAAACTCATTCTAAATAAGTAAATACGCAATTAAGGGAGAAAATAGTTCGATAATTTTAACACTAGGTGGCGCTGACGGTATACTTTATGGCAGTATGGTTGCTCCTTTTGCAAATTGAAGTTTGATTATTTTTTCACGGATCCCGGCAACAGATCTTGACCAAATTTATTGGAAGCACCTCTTAGCTATCCTCTTTCTAACAAAAAATTAAAAACGAATCGTATTTTCTTTTACAGATCGTTTTAACAAAAAGTATCTTTACTTCTCTCAATCACTGTAAAAAGTGACTTTTAGTACCCATAAACGAGAATCAAAAATCTATGAAAGCCTTAACCCTCAAAACGGCCGTTTCCGACATACGAGTAAATGCTATCTAGTCCTCAGTTCTTGCCTTAGGTTCACAGCCATTGTTCCCAAAAAATACTATTAACATGATTGAGAGATTTGTAAAAACGATCTATTTATTTATTTATTTAAGGAGAAAAAACAGAATTGACAAACTTATAGTATAAAAAATATTAGAGTCAATATAGTACATTTTGCCAATTCCTCAGCATTTCCCACAGATAGGTAATACTTAATATAATAAATAAGTAAGAGGCGCAATACAGGACTTTAGATTAAGTTCTAAGATCAAAATGAACAAACACTAAAGCAACTAACTATTTTAGAAAGAGATACATACACAAACAATCATTAATGTTACATCAAGGACTATGCAAGTATCACGAATTTTTCAAAATAGAAATAAACATTTGTTTACAACGGTGCTTGGAAAAGTAAAATAAGTCGACTTCTGTAAACGAAATATTGTAGGCATCACACATTCGGTACAATGGAGCTCTCTTACCGGCATTGGTTCTTGTAATGCCTAGCGAGAAAACGCGCATGCTTCTTTGAGGACGGACAGGTACTCGGAAACATATCTTTGATAGTAGATCGGAGCAGTTCAGCTGTGATGTGCAAATGCCCTGGAGAACATTCAAGTCAGCCAATGTGCGACGATTTTTCAGTGTTAACATGTTATATTTTATCAGTAGATCCGAGTAAGACAATTTCGGACATCTCATTCTAAAGTTTAGAGCACGGAGAAATTTCTTTTGAATCATTTCCAACCGCTTGTTATACACGTCATAGAGAGGATTCCACACCACTCCACTATAAAGGGAGTTATGATTTATTTACCATTGGTAGCGCTAGTTAACCTCATGGAGCCCCTTAATTTGAGATGTAATACACACCTGAAAGTGTCGGTAATATTCTCTCTGATCGACGAAGCGTTCGCTGGTAAGTTCAAAGTATCCGCACTGGTAGCGTTGGTCTGGTTCGCCACTTCCTGGGAAAAGGTTCAAGATTAGAGTTCAGCAGATCCATCTTTGTTCAAAGGATCACTCCTTCACCATTAGCGCGACAATGGCTGTTATTAAACGCTATTTCTGCTAAGCAATAGCATTACAATGAAGAAGAAGAAAGACATGTATTATACCAACAAGATACATCACAGAAACAAAATAAGCAGATAAGTAGCATAACATGCACAACAACAGAAAGAAAACTAAATACACAACAGACAAAACGAATAAATAAAACAGGAACATAGGATGTAGCCTGTAGTGTATCTAAATTGCCGCAAAAGGCAGCTGACTCAGCGTTGTGCTGAGGAAGTGATCCCTCAGCGCTGATTTTCAGTGTCATTCCAATAGTGTAACCCGCTGAAATAAAATAGGCATCTCTCGCGAAGGACATCGAATCGCGCGAGGCATAGAGTTAAGTTGCACGGATTATACTTTTGGAATGCGATTGGTTAGCAGACTTCTCATACTGTCAATGAAGCAACCCCTCCCGGACCAATATCACTCCATAGAACATTGTAAACGAGACTGCCCCCACAGTCAAACCAAGCAATTGTTTTTGTAGTGCCTTATTATAACAAATGTGACATGTTAATTTTTTATATTAATAAATACAAAATAGAACTACAAGGTAATTCGCCCCCCCTGTAATTAAATTCGCATAGCAGTCCGCTAAAGATCGTAAAATATTGCACCTTTTCTCGTCACAGACAAGTCTAAGCAAATAAATCCGCCCAATTAACCACTGCGACATGTGCCCAACAAACATTCAATTCGCAATCGTTAGCTACAGAGCTCCGTTCGCTAAGCTTATAAGCAGCCTATATAATATATTGAAATCGGTATTTCGAAAATCAATGCAGTTTTTCGAGCTATATTCAAATTATATGGGGCGTTGCGTACAGCACTTTTTACTGACAGGTGGCTAGGACTACATATAATTATACTGGGCCCCCGGCTGATTTAAAACTGACAGTTTTATAGTATTTTTGTAATTTATAGTGAAACAAATTTAACTTTAAACTTTCTGTTTGCAAAGACGTATTTAAAATCATATTTATGAATTACTACGTGAAAACTAAAGAGGAAGGAGGGGGGCGGCTAGACATATAAGCACTATTACTAAAAAATATACTAAAAATACTAGTAATTTCAAGGTTTCAGTTTCAAGTTGGGTCCCATTTGCGATAGACACGTAGGAACAACTTTGTTTTAACTAGATATTTTTTAATTGGACTAAACTAAAATCGAAGAATTAATACTTTATTCATTTATTTGCTTCTTACTAAGTAAGTTACAGAGTGAGCCTAAAAATAACAGGTGATTTAAAAGGATGTTCTTTGATTTTAAAAATTAGTGGCCTACTGAGTTCGACCCGTAACGTGAGTAAGTGTAAGTGTTACTCTGGTCTCCTCGCTCGGTTACCCTGCGTGGAGGAAACGAGTGAAACGGACTTAATAATCTAAGCCGCATTCTACGCGCCCACCAATGAGACCCGAAACGATGTGAGCGTTATTATGGCGGGATTACGACCCGGATTTTAAAATTGTCTAACACATTATTTTATACCTTTTTCCTACTATTTGCTACTTACAATAAGAAATCCCTACCTCATGACACTTACGTAGAATTTAACGAAATTTGTAGTCTCACCGTAAAGGAGATCCAAAAAATGTATGAGAGCTGGTTCTAGGAGTACGACTCGAACCAAGTTTTCACGACCGTAGAGACAATAATCTTGCTCAATTATGAGATGTATAATCAGATTTTTAACTATTGCCCTATAATTTATAAAATATAATAAAGGGGAACATAAATAATTGAGCTTGCAACCCGCATTACGAGCTGTCACTTTAAAAATAATATAGGGTTGCCCAACGTACGATAGGTATGCCACTCAGATATTTCTCCTTAGTCTGTGATTAGATTTTTTCTAATACGAGACCTCTATATCTTGTATAATATTCTCTTATTACATCTTGTACATCCGTTTTTAGTTAAAAACGATAAAATTCTCATATTATTAACCCAACAAAAATAGCTATAATCATTATTGTGATTAATGATGTTCACTTTTTGCAAGAACGTATAAGAAAATACTCAGTTAAGATTTAATCCATCATTTGCGCTAGTTAGCTCTAGGGATGTGATATTGCACGTAAAAATCGATTGTTTTCATAATCGATTAATTAAGTTATTTTTTAAATTCATTTAAAAAATCGATTTTCTAAGCAAAATAAAGATTTTTTTGCAAAAATCGATGTTTGTGTCACAAAAACAAAAAACTGAAAGAGGAAAAAGTGAAACGATTTATTAAAACGACTGCAATCGAATGCTCAAAATCAAGACACATCAGTACTGTAATGTTATGCTGAATCTGCTACATAAAAGGCGAATGCTCTCGGTGACGCACTAACTTAATACTATAAGGTCTGTAGGTAATAATTGTTTTTGTACAATAAAAAGTTGTTTTAACTTGGTCGTTTCTTTTCCCTGTTGTGTAATTCTATTACTTATCCTATGATGTGAAGCGGGTGGAAATTAGATGCTTAGTTGGGCGTTTTGATGTGAAGTGGTAGCCCAGAGGATACATGTTGTTTCACATGCGTGCGAGGTATTAGTAGTGCAGTGTTTACATCAGTTTGTTTCACATCATAAGGTCCTAAGGTCGTATCCCAGCATGTATGACTGATAAGATAGTGTGGAAGCCCGTGGCTTAGTTATCCAATGGATTTCCTAAGGATTAAGTCCCGTTTGAATTGAGTTTGTCTATTATGGTACAAAAGCAATGTCACTCCAATATAAGGTTGGCGAACGCAGCACAGGACTCCCGGGACAGGACCGAGAATCTGAATCAGATTGCTGGCAGCGACTGGATGAAGATAGCCGAGGACAAATAGAACTTGTCAGCTTTAGGAGAGGTCTAGGTCCAGCAGTGGACGAATAAAGGGCTAATTTATTGATTCTGCTTTGGTATTAAGTCCCGTTTAATGGAGGGTAACCCCCTGTTTCTCGTGAACATGTCTGTCTACTGCTAACCGCTCTTAGTTGGCCAAAGTATACGCAGAAAACCAAAAACATGTTGTTACCTACTGTACAAGAAACCGGGAGTCCAGTAAGCTCAGACAATGCGTATGTAAGCCAGCCAAGAGATCACTGGCTGTATAAATCATTCCACATTCAAAAACGTTTCACTAAGACTTATTTTCACAGATATTATTATTATAATCACACAATTAGTCCTTCAATCAGCATTTTGAAGGTTATGTTTCATTTATGACATGACATTGACATTTGAAGTTTTTATTCCTCTGGGTGGTAACAGTAAGAAAAAAAAAAAAGAAAAAAATCATTTTATTTAGAATTTTTGGGCAGTATTCTAAAAATTATAAATTATTATATGAAGTTACATATTAAATAAGCTTTCCAGTGACATAAATTTCATAGCAGTCGTTGTACGTAGGCCACGATGCATCTCCTTTGTGGTCTCACGAAACGATACGTCTCCGTTGAAATCAAACAGTCTTATAATAACACGATTCCTTAAAACACTCCGCAGAGGCAGTTTAAATAGTCTGTGGTTAAAGGAAAAACGTAACCGCAGCTTCAATAAACTGCCCTAGAGGAGTGTTTTAGAGGAATCGTGTTTTTATAGATAAGACCGAAAGTGGAAGTGAGTTTATTCAAGTTATTTGTCGGGAGTAACCAGTAGAATACGCGATGCACATAATTTCACTGATTGATAGACAGATGACTGTTTTATTTGCACTGCTGAAAAAATACTTTGTATTTGGTTTGTCTACATCACGGGGAATCTAGCACAGAGTAAAGCCCGGCGTCCACTAGGCGGATCGGCCTAGGGCCCATCGCAACGCAAACATCCGCCTGCCTGTATTTATGCGGAGTAACGCTGCGGCCCGCCCCGTACCGACCCGCTGCTAGTGGACGCTTTTTCATATACTTAAATACAGACAGGCGGTTTTTCCGTTGCAACTTGCGATGCGCCCCGGACCGGCCCGCCTAGCGGACTTAGGAATGTGATGCGCGATGCCCGCAATTTCACTGCTGGAAAAGTGAAAAGTGAAACTCACCCTCAACATCTTGATCATGACGCCGGCTCTCATCCCCAGATCAATGTCATCGTACCTCGGCGATCTGGCTTCTGCTCCTATTGTTGCTGCGGTGACTAGCAGAAGGCTTAACAGTTGTTTCAATACAGCCGCCATCTTGGATTGTTGACTGAAAATAAAGCGAATACGTACGCTACTTGATAAAGTTGAAAAATTCACAATTTCATTTCTAGCAAAGTTGGCACTAACGGTGGAGGAGAACATCGTGAGGAAACCTGAGTGTCTGAGGTATTCACATACCCTCACACAGCGCTTGAAATTTCCAATGCACGGTGGGCTCGCGTGGTAATTAAGCCCACTATTTAGGCCTGCCCTGCATTGGAAGTATATTATAATATTATAATCTTCCTGGTCCCAAACTAGGATACCCTGCCTTGAGCTATCGAAAGGACATCACAAACATGGAAATATACCCAGTGTGAGGCCATTTGTACAAATCAAAATATCGTTATCGTAATAGTACATAAAAACATCAGCAATTTCTAAAATGTTGGTAGCCATCACAATATTGATACTAGGAGTAAACTTAAATTGTCATTTCCACGTTTTAGACTTGCAAAAGTTAATACATCCTTTATGGGGCACTGTGTACGGTCCTACAATAAGATTCCTCAAGATATATTAGAGTTACCACCGACGCGGCAAACTCTGTGCAAAAAAGCCTATTATAACATTAAGGATTATTTGGAAGACAAGGATGTCTGGTATTTAAATAATGTTAACAGGAACGATTGTATCTAGTGTAGTGTAACTTTAAGTTGAAAACTCTGTTAATTAAGCAAACCTGTTTTGGAAAGAATAAATGTGGAGTTTCTTTGTTAGCTTCTTCTCCGCATAATCTATTAATTGTGAAACTAACAGCTTTGACGTTCATTAAGTAAACATTTTGTTTTTATAATGAATAAAAATTTTTGACTTTGACAAGTGCAGCGGCCTCCAGTGGTAATCGAACCCGCGACCTCTGTTAACTAAATCAAGCGGATAACCGCTAGACCAACTGGGCAGTCAAAACATGTTATGTTAGGTTTGACAGCAACGTGCTACGAATAATAATATCAAAACCATAACATCTGGGGATACTGACCACTATACTACCGCGGAGCGGTGGTAGCCTAGTGGGTAGAACATCGGACTCGGAAGCGAGAGACCCAGATTCGATCCCCAGTGCGGGCATATGACTATGACTTGGTTTTCTAAGTTATGTACATTTGTGAAGTTATAGTAGCAATACCACTCGCTAACTGTGAAGGAAAACATCGTGAGGAAATCTGAGTGTCTGAGCTATTCACATACCTCAGCGCTTGAAATCGCCAATCCGCGGTGGGCACTCTCTCCCTGAGAGAAGGCCTGTGCCCTACAGTGGGACGTATATAGGCTGCTTATGTAATAACATCCATCAATACAGTCCGCTGCTGAAACTACCAGCTTGTCCTAATCAGCCAGAGGTTCTATTCCATAGCTTTACTTATGCTAACTGAAGAAGATCCCGATACGAAGGACCCGGGTTCGATGCCCACTCCCCATTAGTTACGCGACTGCGGCGAAGCCCGAAAGGAGGGTAATGCGTTTGGCTTGTACGTATGTATGTAAGTATGATTATTATTAAAATTCTTTATTGTAAAAAATTTCCATTGGCGGGCTCTAATCTTAAAAACGCTGACTGACGAATTTATGTCACAGTAAAAGAACCGGAATAAAAGTATGTCTGATGCTATGTTCCCTCCTAACTCCTTAACCAATGGACGGATGGACGGACGGACCGACTTATCCACCAGAAAGTCCCAACAATTTACAACGCATTGCTCATGATGTTTGCGGGCATCCGTACTGAAAACGACGGAACCTAGTGGTCTGTATGAATGCTATATGATTGATAATAATCTCAGGATAATATTATGATTTTAATTAACTGAAAACACGGGCGGCAAGAAAAACTGGTACGTGACAGGATTGAATTTGTCGTATATAAAAAAAAAGATTTCTTAAAACGATGTAAAAAAACGTAAAAAACCACAAGAAGTTCGCGACACGTACATACCTACTTTTTAAATAAGAAAACGTCAAAATATTTATAAAAAAAAAACTCACCGCACAATTTCTCTGAGATCCAATAAACAAGTAGATTACAATTTACAATCTATCAAAGTAACTTCATTTTCCGCACTTTTTCCAACTAAAAACCACACAGTATGCGCAAAAAAGTTACCGTGACGGGACCCGCTCCTTCGCACTCCTCAGGACACCAGATGGAATGCGAAATTTCAACCCATCTGTCCTTTTATAAACGCGGGAGGGTATTTACACGGAGTGTGTCTGGAATATGCAATGAGGACGGATTAGTTGAGAGGGTTTGCAGAAAAATCTACAGGACAAAAGTCACGACCGTCATTGAATATGGTTAAGTGGTGGATCGAGTTTTAGAGGTTTTAGTGTAGTGGCTAAGGGTCACTTTGAGCGGCAGAACGCCGGCTTCTCATCCGGGAGGTCGTGGATTCGTATCCCGGCATGTACCAATGACTTTGTTCTTTAAGTTACGTACATTGTTGAAGTTATAGAAGTATACTACCACTCGCTAACCCTGAAAGAGAACATCGTGAGATAACCAAGTGTCTGGGGTGTTCACATACCTCGGCGTTTGAAATTGCCAATCCGCGGTGGGCAAGCGTGGAGATTAAGCCCATACTCTCTCCCTGAGAGAAGGCCTTTGCCCTACAGTGGGACGTAAATAGGCTGCTTATGCTGTGGTTGAGTACTTGATTACGACTTATACTGCCACTGTTTAACCGTACGATTTAATGCAGTTACTGTACTAGTTATGACCACAGATTCAAAGGTGCTCAGAGTGCTATGGAACGGGCTATGCTCGGAGTCTCTTTATTGGATCACATCAGAAATGGGGACAATTCGCCAAATAACTATGATTACATTAGAACACTTTATTGTGCACACCAGAAAACAAAATACATTAAAAGGCTTACGTGTCTAAGTTTTGTCGCTACATAAAAGCAATGTCATAAAACCTTAAGGTATGAACCTTGAAGTATGAAATTTGGCCTATGTGCAAAACTTTCTGTTTTATACGCAATAAATGATTTAATAATAATAATAATAATAATAATACTGTCTTATAATACAAATATAGAAAAAAATCTGAAAACTGTACATTTGTAATTAAATCATTAAAAAAATTGTTTTTCAAGTTCGAGAAAAGCTCTTGAACTATTTATAATATGTAAATACCTACCTACAAATTTGTACGGAACCCTCGGTGCGTGAGTCAGACTCGTACTTGGCCGGTTTTTTTTTTTTTCATTCAGTTCGGTACCCTAAAGCGCGGAAGTAGAGCATGACATGTCAAGACGTGAACCTGGCAGGGACAGTCGACATCGGCCGGTTGCCAATACCCCAAAAATTAAATCGAATTGAAGTTTGATTATCTACGCTACCCCACACCATACATTTTGGGTGGTTTGAAAAATTAACGGGCTTTAAAAATAACTATCGAATACGTCAGTTTGTTTTTTTTTTTTTACAAACTCGAATCTATTAGAACTATTAGTAACCAGCCAGAGCGGTGCGTGCGCGCCGCGGGTCGGCGGGTCATTGCTCTGTAATACAAAGAGACGGTACTACTAATTGTTCGCGCATTTCTAATCTGTACCATTCTGAATGACCCTATCGGGTCACCATGGCAATGATTAATAGTAATTGTTCTTTTCAAGGTCATAATCTTACAGGTTAAACAAGATTTCTCAGCTCTATTTTTTGGGTTCAGTACCCAAAGGGCAAGAGCACCCCATTACTGAGACTCCACTGTCCGTCTGTCTGTCTGTCACCATCTCATCAACCGTGATAGCTAGACCGATGAAATTCTCACAGAAGATGTATTTGTATTGCTGATATAACAACAAATACCAAAAACAAAATAAAATAAATATTTGAGGGGCGCTCCCATACAACAAACTTGATTGGTTTGCCGTTTTTTGCTTGATATTAATAACTACACCAGGTAGACGTTTCAAATATTCAAATGTTGTATAGATAATGGTATGGAATTCTTCGTGCGCTAGTCCTACTCGCACTTGACCGGTTTTTTTTTTTATTTACGTCTATACTTGTAAGTAATCGTGTAAACAGATGGCATTTTTAATTACTAATTACATAACCGCGGCTTTCAAACCACCCAGATTTCAGCGTGTATGAATCGTACTACAGTTTTTTTGTTGACTCTACCCAGCATTGAACTTTTGGCTAGGTCCCGCAACTATGTGGCACAAAATCGCACATTCTATGACAGGCATTTGCCGAAATTACAAATAGCTGGTATCGAGGCTAAATGACTGCATTAGGCACGTGAGCTGCAGGTTCGATTCCGTTGGGCGGTTCGAGTACTCAATCATGGAATGGGCATTGTCCCAAAAAAAGTAAGTTCTGTTTTTATTTTTTCAATAAAATAGGTAATTTTGAAAGTTAAAGTGAAAGTGAACTACAACACACGTTATACATAAATATAGACATAAGCTTACATAGTTAACGCAAAACGTTATCTTTAATGTTTTATAAAAAAATACAACATAAAGGTGCGGTTTTCTGGCGTGTACAACCAGGAATATTCTTAGGCTATTTTCTTATCTTAAAGTTTTTGGCAAATTGTCCCATGCTCAGCAAAATGCCGCCCGGAGATGCATGCAACACCGGTCGGCGCTAATTTTCAGCATGAGCCATTATGACAAGAAATTGTTTGACAAAAACTAAATTTTGAGTCATCATCATCATCATTAGCCATTTGACGCCCACTGCAGGACATAGGCCTCCCTCATAGTCTTCATAAGCATGAGGGGTTTTGCCATAATCGCCACGCTTGGCAGGCGGGTTGGCGATATCGCAGTATGCGGTTGGAATCTCAGGAAGACGCTGCTGCCCGTCTCCTGGTACCTAATGTATTTCCTAGTCGCCTTCTACGACATCCACGGGAGGAAATGGAGTGACGCTATTCTTAATCCGGCGCCACACGGATTTTTGAGGGCCTGGGCTGAATATTTTGATTTGGTTTGCTTTATTTAATTGTTAAAACGAAAGAAAAAGGAACCAGAGTCTACGAAACCGCAAGTGCATCATCAACTTAGATCCAAACGTAAAATATATATCATATTTGTTTTTTTTTACGGAATACCAAGACGTCAATATCTTGGCGATCTTTAATCAAAAATATTTAGAATACTTTCATTCCCGTGTGAAACGAACGTTAGAAGGTCGAGTTAGTCTCACACATATTCACAAAAATACCCAAAAAACTGTGAATATTATTAATTTATAATTGTAGCATATATTTACTGACCTTATTTTTTATTTATTTTATATGTAATAATATTCACAGTTTAATACAAAAAAAACTGTGAATATTATTAATTTATAATTGTAGCATATATTTACTGACCTTGTATCTTTAAAATGAAGTCTCATTTGTAACAAGATATGGTCTCCTACAACTCATAACAAAGGGAAAAGTCGCTGGCAAGGGACGGGAAGGCCGGAAAAGAAATCCTGACTGATAAACCCACGGGAGTGAACTGGAATCGCAAGTGCTTTGGATTTCCAACTAAGGTAACTTTTGAAATGAAGTATCATTTGTAGCTGAAGTCGATTACTAGAAGTATTACATATGAAGCCTCAAAGGCACTGTCTTCTTCTAGCTAATTCTCTCTCTCTCTGAGAGAAGGCCTGTGCCCTAAAATGGGACGCAGGTAAACAGGGTTGTGTCCAAATTCGCAATGGGGAACTTGCATCAAAGTTATTGGTGTGACATTGTTTTATCAAACAAACCTAAAAGAAGAGATGTCAGCCTACAAAATTCTATGGTGATACCAGAGTAAATCGAAACCTGAGCCGTTCAAGACATTGGAGAAAACACACAACGTGACATCATATAAAACGTAGAAAAACTCAGAAAAACATTAAACCATAAAAATAATATTTTCAGGTTCTTACAGGTCTGGCTACTAGAGACTCAAATGAATTTTACTGTACATAACTATCAAATAGCCAGTTGCTACAATAGAAAGTCTTTACTGCATGGGGGATCTTTAATACTAGTAAAAGATAGTTTAAAATTTAAACAAAGGAAAGACATTTGTAGGCTTTCTGTTGAAAAAGTAATTGAGCTGTCATGTGTTGAATTGTCTAAACACATTGTAGTAAGCTTATACAGGCCCCCTACCAGCGATTACAGTATATTCGAATCGGTATTAGAGGATGTATTAAAAGTAGCTTCCAGTAGTAATAAGAAAGTTATAGTGTGTGGTGATTTTAATATCGACCTGCTAATAGATTCCCCTTTGACAACTAAATTACAAATTATTTTTAAATCATTCAATTTAGTCCATATTTTTTTAGAGCCCACCAGGATTACTGAAACTACTGCTACTTGTCTCGATAACGTCTATTGCGATTGCAATTTTTTTGATTACTCCACAGTGAATTGCTTAAAGTCAGATCACAGTGGTCAAATTGTAAATTTTGAAATAGATTCAGAAAAATCTAAGCAAGTTATTCTATGCAGGCCCATTACAAGTAAAAAACTAGAATCATTTAAATTACATCTTCAAAGTAGCTTAACTGCTCATAAAGGTAAAACCCTAAATGCTAACGCCCATTACGAAGACTTCTTTAGAGTCGTTTCAGTTCATTTTGAAAATGTTTTTAAATTAAGAGAATTACCTAGCAATGAAAATAAAGTAGGGTTTAATGAATGGGCCACTGCGGGCATCCGAAAAAGTAGAAACACACTGTATGCATTGTATGAGAAAAAAACATACACATATGACCACAGTTTTATAGAGTATGTTAAACTATATTCTAAATTATTCAGGGCCGTCTGCCACAAAGCTAAATGCGAACATATAAAGAAACAAATCCTCCAGTCTTCAAATAAATCTAAAACAATCTGGACTATTATAAATAGGGAAACTGGTAAAGCCAAATCAGGAGATCGCGAATTTTCTCTAAAGATAGATGATAAAGTAATAACATCAAATGAGGACATTGCTGCGGCCTTTGAACAATTCTTTACAAATGTTCCAATTGAAACTACGGCTCCTTTAGATTCGTCTCCTGATCTTGCTGCAAGTTTATTAAAAGACAATGTCCCCTCGTGCGGTTACGAGTTTTCGTTCGACTTCATTAATCCCCATAGCGTAAATAAAGCGTTTAAACTATTAAATCTTAAAAAAACGGAAGATTTGTGGGGAATGTCAGTAATCATAGTTAGTTCAGTAATAGATGTCCTCGCTTCTCATTTAGCAAAAATTTTTAACAAATGTGTAGGTGAGGGTTCATTCCCTGACCTAATGAAATACAGTAGGCTCGTTCCGTTGTTTAAAAGTGGCGATAGGCATGATCCTACAAATTTCAGACCAGTCTCGATCCTACCCGTATTGAGCAAAATATTCGAAAAGATTGTTTTAGTTCAACTACTTACGCACTTTAATAATTATCAACTTCTCCATAACCAGCAGTTCGGCTTCACGCAGGGACGGTCGACGACGGACGCTGGTGTCTTGCTAGTTAAACATATTTATAGTGCATGGGAGGATCGTAGGGATGCTATAGGTGTTTTTTGTGACTTGTCAAAGGCATTTGATTGCGTGGACCACGAGACACTTTTGGTAAAACTAGAGCATTACGGAGTAAAGGGGAAAGGTTTAGAACTGATGAGATCTTATCTAAAAGGAAGGGTTCAAAAAGCGGACATAAATCGTATAAAATCCACAGGTTCACAAATAAAAATGGGAGTACCACAGGGATCAATTTTGGGGCCGTTCCTTTTCCTTGTATACGTAAATGATTTGCCGTTTATGGTACAAAACATGTCCGAGATAGTATTATTTGCAGATGACACGTCACTTATTTTTAAAATTAAGAGACAAGAAAATAATCTTGACGATGCAAATGATGCTCTCTCGCGTGTGTTGGATTGGTTCACGGCAAATAATCTGCTTCTAAATTCCAAAAAGACAAAATGTATAAAGTTTACCTTACCAAACGTAAGATTAGTTGAAAACAACATTGTACTCGGAAAAGAAAAACTAGAATTTGTAGAAGATACCGTTTTTCTAGGCATCACAATCGATTCAAAATTGCAATGGGGTCCTCATATTGTAAAACTAGCACACAGGCTTAGTTCTGCAGCATATGCAGTCAAAAGAATTAGAGAGCTCACTGACGTTGCAACTGCTAGGCTTGTTTATTTTAGTTACTTCCACAGTATTATGTCCTACGGCATACTACTGTGGGGTCGGGCAGCAGACATTGAGACGATCTTCATCTTACAGAAGAGAGCCATCCGATTTATTTACAAGTTAGGTAGTAGGGATTCGCTAAGAGATTTCTTCAAAGAAACCAACATCTTAACAGTTGCATGTCAATACATTTATGAAAATATTATGTACGTTAGAAAAAATATCAAAGACTTCGAAAATGTTGGTGGCCACCATAATTTTAATACTAGAAATAAACATAAATTGTCATTTCCACTATTTAGACTTGCAAAAGTTAACACATCCTTTATGGGGCACTGTATAAGGTTCTACAACAAAATTCCTCAAGATATATTAGAGTTACCTCCAACGCGATTTAAAAAATGTGTTAAGCACATTCTGTGCAAAAAGGCTTACTATAACATCAAGGATTACTTAGAAGACAAAGATGTTTGGCATTAAACAGTAGATTAATATTATTTAAAGGACGATTGTGACTAGTGTTCAACACATTCATGACTAATATTTTAAGTTGAAAACTCTGTTAATTAAGTTAAAACGTGTTTTGAAAAGAATAAATGTGGAGTTTCTTTGTTAGTTTCTTCTCCACATAATCCATTAATTGTGAAACTAACAACTTTGACGTTCATTAAGTAAACATTCTGTTTTTACAATGAATAAAAATATTTGAATTGAATTTGAATTGAATTGAAAAATACGACAAGTTACTATAATAATGAAAAACATAAGATTTACGGCCTTATTTATAAAAACACGATTCCTCTAGCACTCCTAAGAGGCAGTTTATTTAGTCTGTGTTTACAACTTTTCCTTCTTAAATCTCCACAACAGGCTATATTCATCGGCGTTTTAAGGAATCGTGTTTTTTATTTATAAATAAGACCGTTAATGTTTTCATTGAATTCTTAAAGTGTTCTAACAATGGCGTAGACGCATAAAAACATTATTTACGAGATAACTCAAATATTGATAAATGCTTCATAAATTACATTACCTTCAAGTTGTGACGTTATCGTTACTATTATGTTGTAATACGATATAAAGAAAAGTTTATTACGAGATAACAACGCCATATACCTGAGAGAAAGGTTTCAATACCTGTTCTCCGCAGAAAGATCTAAAAGATCACATAACTCCCATCTTCTTAAAATTCCTGCTCACAATACAGGAGCTTACGGTGACTCCTTCACGGTCCAGTCGGTTAGGCTGTGGAACGCATGCCACAGAACATATGCGCCAGTTCCACTATTGGTTATTATTATCTATTTGTATTGTAATAACAAATCACGTTGTATATTAAATATTATTTATAATTCATGTATATCTAAGTAGGTATGTATTTATTATTCTGAAATCTAGTTTATGTAGTTTTTGTTTTCCTTTTAGGCCTTTTGTAGTTTATGTAGTTTATTTTGTGCACAAATATAGACCCGTTTTTCTACTGCTTCTCCTATACCCGAAGGTTTGCTGGAAGAAATCTCTTACAGAGATAAGCTCGCATGTAATTTTTTATGTAATGTCCTGTTAAATTTCTTGTGTGCAATAAAGTATAATAATGACACAATTATACACTGATTCATTCTATTTCTGTAAAACTATCGTCATTTTCTCCTGTTGAATTTGCAAAAATGTAACTAGGTAGGTACATCGCTGCATTCCACATAAGCAACATAATAGTTTATTACAATTATGTAAAAGTGGTAAGTGACAAAGTCTAGCCGTTATATTTCAGGAATTAGGCCTTTCAAATATAACAGGCTGCATTCATCATCATCATCATCATCATCAGCATCGCCCCACCTTGCCCACTGCGGGGCATAGGCCTTTTCCCCATTACGCCATCTTTCGCGGTCTCTTCGTATCCACGGGCCCTTTGCTGACTTGCTCACATCGTCCTACCATCGGGCTGTCGGTGTACCTACTGACCACCGTCCGGCTCTTGGCAGCCTCTCAGTTCCCTGGTCCACCTGCCCTCTTCCCACCTCACCAGGTGTCCTGCCCAACATCAAATTGGCGACCGAATCTCGAGTCTGAGGCTGCATTTGGCCTTTGCATCTACGTGATCAGATGATCTGATGTCCGCACAGAACATCTCTCTTCTGTGGATGTCCGTGTGGCGCCGGATTAAGAATAGCGTCACTCCATTTGCTTCCGTGGATGTCGTAGAAGGCGACTAAGGAAATAAATTACCAGGAGACGGGCAGCAGCGTCTTCCTGAGATTCCAACCGCATATTGCGATCGCCAACCCGCCTGCCAAGCGTGGCGATTATGGCAAAACCCCCCATGGTTATGAAAACCATGATGGAGGCCTATGTCTTGCAGCCGGCGTTAAATGGCTGATGATGGTCAGATGATTCATACAGTGTCCAGTGGCACCTTTACTCACTCTAGATGGGTGAAGGGACCACTCGGACGCTGCCGTTCCTGGGACATTCTTTTTTTTTTTTTTTTGTAATCTGGTAGTCGAACCTGCGTCTCTCGCTTCCGAGTCCAATGTTCTACTCACTGGGCTACCACTGCTACGTTACACACGAAATATTCGGCAGCACCACACAAGTTTTTGGTCAAAAAAACTCGGAACACTAGAATGTTTGAACGAGACAGAATGCCAGACACAACAGCAGCTTGGTCTATCCATGCTACAACGAGCCGGCGACGGGCGGGCAGCTCGATTTGAAACTACCTAAATACTTACGAAGTTAGAGACTATGACAGCGGTGTTAGCCTAGTGGGTAGAACATTGCACTCGGAAACGAGAGGTTCGATTCCCAGTGCGGGCATGTACCTATGACTTCATTTTGTAAGTTAGGTACTTTTGTGCAGTTATAGTAGCAATACCTCTCGCCAGCGGTGAAGGAAAATATCGCGAGGTAGCCTGAGTGTCTGCGCTATTCACGTACCTCAGCGCTTGAAATCGCCAATCCGCGGTGGGCACGCGTGGTGATTAAGCACATACTCTCTCCCTGAGAGAAGGCCTGTGCCCTACAGTGGGACGTATATGGGCTGCTTATGTAGAGACTATGATACAAGTGCAAAAAAAGCTAGATGGCGCCAGTGACGCGTAAAACATTGCGCAGTTTGAGCTAAACGTTTACGTTTCACGTTAAGCCCACGGCCCTGTAACCCGACACAGCCAGCTTTTTTTATATATATTTAAAAATTTATTTTGCGCCAGTATTCTAGTTTCAAACGTTAAAGGAATTTAAGGTCTATTTTAGTTTGTATCACAGCGCCCGCACTTCGCCGGCCCGTTCTAATGTGAATAGACCTAATCGGTAATAAATAAACTTTTTTGGGTATTCCGCGTGCGTGCGCGCAGGTTTTCGCGTGTTGTAGGTCGCGTCCCGTTACCCGCGCAAAAAAAGCGCCGTTCGATAGTTATCTTGACGGAATTGGATTAGCGTCGGGGTATTTGGAACGTGAACTGTCTGAGTCGTATTATACAATATGTTATTGAAATTGTGTAAACGGCATCAAATACGTATGAAACACGTATTTTTTTTACAAATTGCTACCTGCCTGCTACAAGTTGCGGGACTGGATGTAAAATAATAATTTTAAACTTGCGTGTTAGAAGTGGTTTAATTAATGACGCTTGTAACGGTGTAAACCTTTTTACACCATTTTTCTTCACGAGCATAACGCAGGGGTCAGCCATCACCAGTCTCAACCATTTTAGAGGGAGATAGGTGACCCATACCTTCCTCAGGGAAGAGACCCGTGCCCCTCAGTGGGGACATAATGGGTTGATGATGTGATAGGTGACCCAGCCACCACGCCACCATTCGAATGCTCGTGAACGCGTGCTGTTCGTGTGTCTGGCCGCGGCATTAATGTTTTTCCTACTTTTGTGAGAAGTGTAATTTTCGCTTTTAAAGTTATTGGTGGCGATCACGGAATCATATAAGCTTTGATGTATAAGTTGGAGTGGAGTATTTTTTCGCCCGCTGCCTTTTTCTCCACTACAAATACGGCCCGAAGGCAGCGGCTGACAGTACATTGACATTCAGCGAACAGAATGTAAATTCTTTACGTTGATATAAATTATTGATTTCTGATTTCTCTTATTTCCTTCTGCAACGTCAATGAAACACAGAGGCTACCGGTTGACTGACTTTCTTGATACTGATGACTACCCTACAGCTTTTCCCTCCTGAAACTGCAATCAAAAGTATAAATATGGTTTAACTAAACTAAGATGTAAGTGTCTTTAAGCAAAAGTGTGTTTATGGTTTATGATATACTTTGTGGTTTTATTCATCATCATCGCCATCATCGGCCTACGCTTGTCCACTGAGCAAGGTCCTTGGATACTCTCATCCGGCTCTTGCCGTCCGCCCTGCAAAGATCGTCGCGCCACCGAGTCTGAGGACGTCCTTGGTTTTATTATTAGCAACTATAGCATATAACTATAGCAATTATAGCAACTTATACTAATTCTTGTAAATAAGTATGTAGGTAAGTAGTAAGTAAGTAAACAAGTAATTTCGTTTATTTCTTTCTCACAGAGGTATCAGAACATATAGTTTCATAATTTCGACCGCAGATGTCTTCCTAGAAGATTCCAGATCTTCTTTCTCTTTCTTGCATTAAATTCATAATTTCGATTTGGAATGCGAATAGTCTTCTAGAAGTCTCCATAGGCCAGAAGTTTCCTTATTCGACCTTCTTAGTATGACGGTTATTTGACGTAATTTAGAAAAATTAAGAACAATATTCAAATAAAAGAAATATCTGAGTAACAGTTGAATCGTTGACAGTACCTACAATGTGAAAAGCGGAAAAATAATTAGAAATACGTATTAGCTTTGAAATAATAGTGAACCAATCTTATGTTTTCGTTCGTGATAACATGAAGGTGTTGTGAAATTGGATTTCAGTGGTTCAACTTGGACCAAACGTAGGTAAGTAAGTCTTTTTGCATTGATAGAAAGAGTAGGGTGCTAGGCAATAGAATCGCGCTAGACGCGTAAGCTAAACCCTACAATAGTAGGTACAATTTGAGTAGATAATAAGGACTAATTCCTATGTGAGAGGCTGGAGTCCATAATAGGAAAGATCCTGTGTGACAGATCTCCAGGCCCTCACTAAACTTATGATGCATTGTTTCTCAATTGGGTATTTGACAAAATATCAAATGAGTTACTTTTAAAACGGAATTTTGTATGAAAATACTGGCTTATGACGTCACCTTTCAGAGCACTCTTTTTATGTTTAATCTATTTAAAAATTTTAATAACTACTAATTGACTAAAAGAGATACCTACATTTTCCGAGATGTTTTGTAATTTTTGTTTTAATCGAGCATACGAAATAATTTATTGTAGATCGTGTCAAATACCGAATTGTATGTACATTTTTTAACATGGAATATAATGTTTAACAGGAAATTATAACCGGGTGTGCTATTATAGACAATATAATTTTTAAAACAGTAAATTAATAGAAGCATAAGATGCATGCGTACTTAATGAGCATCATCAACATGTAAACTTATTATTGTCACTTAGCGTTGGCCCTAATTGCCCGTTGGTTGGCCCGTTGAGCCGTCTTGGATGCGCCAGCCGGCAGCGGCGGCGAGGCCAGCCCGGGCCACGCCACCCGAGCCAGCGGACGCATCCTCAAATGTATTGTCAGCGCCGTCATTAACTTCCCCTTCAATAGGTTTATCAACCTCAAAGTCCTTTGCGTTGGAGTTTCGGTTCTGCCCTGTGTTAGCCGTCGATGTAGGTACTAACTGGTCATAGTGGCGGCGCCATCTAGTTCCCTGCCCCGTATCTACTTCAAATGCTACGGGCCCTGTTTGTCTAATCAATTCACCCTCTGACCACTTACCCCCCGTAGCTGCGATTAACCAACGAGACAGTCTGAGAGAAGACATGTGCCCTGCAGTGGGGCTTATGGTTCAGTACACGGTCTGCTACGTATGTTCAGAATTAGCAAGACACTTTTACTGCGGAATCCCACAGTTTTGGCACCTTCGCAATCGATTTATACCAATCGAGTCAAATACGTGATTTCAATCTCGACTAGCGAAAGGAGTAGAGTCTCCACATGAAAGTCATAAGTAGAATAAACTGTATTTGACAACATTACATAGAAAAACACACTAAGTTCCTAATCAAATTAATAGACCACAGAACACATTTTGGGAAATACCGGTGACAAAGAAATACCGGAAAGGTGACAAAAACAGGCCAGTGTCAGCACGATGCCGAACCCAAAGCATGGCTTTGGCGCTGGTTCTCAGGCCCAACCATGAAAGAAAAGATGTTTTAAAAAGAGTTTTACAGAAATAAAGAATATTTTCAAATACTTAATTGTGAACATTCTGTATAATTACTGGTGTGCAACAGAGAATCTTCACATCGAGTCTTCACATCGCCAATCCCACAGAGTCTCAAGACGAAAGTCTTCAATCAGTGCGTCCTACCCGTCATGACATATGGTGCCGAAACGTGGACACTCACGGTGGGGCTGGTCCACAAATTTAAAGTCGCTCAGCGTGCTATGGAAAGGGCTATGCTCGGGGTTTCTCTGAAAGATCGAATTCGAAACGAGGTGATCCGACAGAGAACCAAAGTCACCGACATAGCCCACCGAATTAGCATGCTGAAGTGGCAGTGGGCCGGCCATATTATCCGAAGAACTGATAACCGATGGGGTAGACGAGTTCTCGAGTGGAGACCGCGGATCGGTAAACGTAGTGTGGGACGTCCTCAGACTCGGTGGAGCGATGATCTTCGCAGGGCGGCTGGCAAGAGTTGGATGAGAGTAGCCGAGGACCGTGCTCAGTGGCGTGCTATAGGAGAGGCCTATGTCCAGCAGTGGACAAGCATAGGCTGATGATGATGATGATGATGATGAACAGAGAATTCAAGCTACATCATTCTGGAGAGTTTCTACTCTTTATCTAAGTACATTCTGATTTTAGTTAAGTTCCACATTGTCTACTAAGTAAATAATATCCTTGAGCAAGTGGGTGTGGCTGTGATTGTCTTAAAGTTATTACAAGTGTTAGACAAACCAGTTATGGGTTTTGAAGGTCCGAATCCACTTAAATTGTAATAACTTAAATAAATAAATAATCCATACATGCCGGTTTTGGTTACTTTTTATCTTACACTTCACCAATACATCCCCTATTTAGTCAAAGTATGTCGGTCTGGGACGTTCCTTACCGGCCCTTCCCCCTCCTTCGTTTGATATGTTTCTTTCGGCAATCTTTGGATGTTTGGATGTTTGTTACTCAATCACGCAATAACGGTTAAACGGAATTACGTGAAGCTTGGCATACAGATGGACAAAGATCTGAACTAAGACATAGGATACTTGATATCGCGGTAATGCGTTCCTTTTATTGTCACCGTAACCTTTTTTCAAGCCAAACTCTAACATAATTATTTATCGGGTTGCCATGGAATCACATAAACGGACTACTAGGTAATAAATACATATACATATATATGTTATTACCTAGCAGTCCGTTTATGTGATTCCATGTCTTTTTATATTTAAACAATTATTTTTAAGATACCTATACAACTCTTTAATTGGTCTAATCTTGGTAACTAATAAGCACAGGGTATCCAAATTAGGATACCCTGTGCTGTGGTAACCAGGCAAGGACATTACAAACATGAAAATACACCCAGACTGAGGCCATTTGTACAAATGTACGGCGGCCCCCAGTGGGAATCGAACCCACGACCTCTGTTTTGGCAGCTAGCGCTTTAACGGCTAGACCAACGAGGCAGTCGAATTACTAATGTCTGTATGCACTAACTATATTACGCAGAATGTTAATCTATTTATAAAAAATAGTAAGAATACAAAAAAGTCCTGGGCCATTAAGGGACGACCCTGAACAAACTAGCGCCACCACTGGAAAAAAGACATAATTCTAAAAGACGTTTTTATAACTAAGAAAAGTACGGTAGGAATTGGCTACTCCATGTATTTCTATGCGCTAAGGGTCACTGCACCCGTGTGAATTTATAATATTTCTACCTACCTAGATAAGACGCAGTTGAACATTATCTCGTTGCATGTCGTGAATTTAAAGTCTAACTTACCATGTACTACCGACGTAAAAAAATTACGTCATTTTTCGTACAGTCAACAGCAGATTAAGGGGCTCCATGGAGAAACAATAGCGGTACCAATGAAATAAAATTATTGAAATCTTTTTTTAACCGACTTTAAAAAGGAGGAGGCTATCAATTCGGCCTCAATTAAAATTGAGGTTATAAATTTCCGTGTGACGCCGGATTAAGAATAGCGTCACTCCATTTCCTTCCGTGGATGTCGTAGAAGGCGAACAAGGAAATAAATTACCAGGAGACGGGTCCTGAGGCCTATTTCCTGCAGTGGGCGTCAAATGGCTGATGATGATGATGATAATCAATTCGGCGCGTATGTTTTTTTTTTTTTTTTTGCTATGTTCTCGCATAACTCCGTCATATCTTAACCGATTTCTACAATTTGTTTTGTTCGAATAGATATAGCCTCCCATTGGTCCTATTTTAATTTGGTGAAGATCTAATGAAGACTTTCAGATATGAAGAACGGAACTCTTCAATCCTTTCGGCTTTTCGGCTCATCCTTTAGTAACATGCGTATGTTTCATAAAATAGCGTGAAGGTATTCCCAAAGTAATTCGGTGATGTTTTGGTGAAGACTTTCGAAGATGGAAATTGAGAACTTTAAAATGAAAGCAACGAATTAAGTAAGGTAAATTATGGTTATGTAAGGGACGTATTTATTTTTCTCCCGCTCCCCCACTAAAAATTTAAAAATATATTTTTTTAATTAAAAATAATACGAGTAATCGACTTCGAAACACTACATCACTAAAAAGTTAGAAATAATTTAATAGAATACCTTTAAATTAGAAGTATGTATACACGTAGGTATTGTAGAAGTATAATTTGTTGTCGGTGGCCAGTTTCATGACCAGGACATATAGGTATTTTGGGCACTGACTACAAATTATACTGCAAAAAATCACGTTTGTTGTATGGGAACCCCCTTAAATACTTATTTTATTTTAATTATATTATTTATTTTGGAAGCAAATACAGAACGAAATATTCTGTGAATATTTGAAGCGTCTACCTGTTGCCGTTATTAATATCGAGCAAAAAACGGCAAAAAATTACGTTTGTTGTATGGGATCCTCCTTTAGTATTTGTTATAAGCGTAGACAATTTCCGAAAACCGCACTGTTTTAGGCCGGCCACAGTCGCAATTCCGTTTCAGAATAATCAAATCAAAATGCTTTTATACAAAATAGCAAATAAACTGTGACTTAATGAACGTTACAAGTAAAACTAGGTGTCCATTTCAAATTATAGATCATTCTGGAGAAAAAGTGGACTGAAAAATTCCAAACTTACAACACTACAAACAAACCAATCTAAAACTCTGTTTATTTAATCTATGGCTACATCTTTTCCTTGTAAAATCCCCACCACAGACTATTTTAATCGGCTTTTTTGAAGTGTTTTAAGGAATCGAGTTTTTATAAATAAGACCATGAGTCGCTTTTCTTTCTGTAATTAAACATCACACACATTTCCGTTCGGAATAGCAACGCCAGTTGGGAGACGCTAGCTATTGAGTTCAGACCTTTTTTTCAGCGAACATAGACGACGATTTTCTTATTGCGATTGCATTGTTGCTGTATCTTGCTAAGAAGAAGAAAATACGCTGCGAGTTACTGTTGTGCTTGAAACGGCTTTTTTCCGTAGTACCTACGGAATTCCTAACGCCCAGGCCACCATGTAGAATTCCGAATCAAAGTCAATTTCGAACGGAAAACTACTGTATTTAGGTACGTGGTAGTCCGTAGGTTTGTACGAATTTACTGCGTTCGGAATCCAGAATCGATATTTCGAATCGAAATTCCGAAACGGAATTCCGATGTTATGAGGCCGGCGTTACAGCGAGAGTTTTGCTAATGCGTCATTCTGCGACTTTTCACGATTTATCCACGAAATTAAAAACATAACTTTAGCTCTATAGTAATTATTATAAGGCATTGACCGATTATCCGGTCAATGGTCGAAACTATTAGGAAGCCGGAAGAAGTAGGTACTTACTTACTTACTTTAAATCTTTAATTAAATTATAGAACACTTTAATGGCTGACGCGTGCTGTCTAGCTAATTATAAATCAATTAATTATTTCAATCACGAACTCATTAGGTTAGACTGTGAATCGTAACATTGCTTCTGCGCTTCTTTTTTGTTTTGAACGTCTACGAAAAAAAAAAGCTATTCCATACATTTTTCACACATGCGCTAATCTAGGGAGTGCCGGAATCCCGAAATACTGGGATACGGCATACATTTTGCGAGACTAATCTTCGTCCATAATTTTGCTAGATCCCGCCGCACCTGCGGGATTACAAGGAAGCGTAGATGATACCTGCGTGTTAGTCTGCGCGCGGCGGGCGGGTGGTATTTAAGTGACAATGGCAATTAATGTTTCTAATGTTTACGTAACGTGATTATGTCACTTGCTAAAACCGTTTGCATGTCGCCTCGGCGAGGCATGTAGCTCTGTACCTAACTATAGTCGTCGAAATTTAAGAAGCCCGTTTTGACAGCTACACAAAATTGCATTTTACTTTGGATTTACTCTAACAAATCAAATACATAAAAAGACACATACTCTGGCGTATTATTTAACGCTCGAAAGAAAAAAGAGATTTTGTAACCCGAAAAGTTACTCATAGTTTAGATTTTTAATGTTTTTGATCTCAAACTAGGTTAGATTCTATTGTTTTTGTAGCCGGCAAAACGGGCTTCTAATATATTGACGACTTTAGTAGCCATTGCTTAGATCCTCCCGACTCGTGCCGCTAGATGGCGCCAGTAGCACTTTGCGCAGCTTGAGCTAAAAATTAACGCTTACTTATAATCTGTTTCACGTTCAACCAACGGCCGCGTAACCCGACACGGTCCCACGAGTTTTTTTTTTCATTGGGGGCTCTAGTGACGAGTGGAGCCCCGCAACCTGCCTGCCAAAAGTAGGTAGGCTGATATACCTTTTGTCAAGGTCTTGATCACACGAGGAGGTATGCCAAAGGTCATGCGAAAGGCAGCGTGGTGGCCGGGTCGCACATTTCCCTCTAATATGGTTGAAACTGACGAAGCCTGACCCCTGTTATGCTCGTGAACGGGTGCTTTCCGTGTAGCTGGCCGCAACATTGGTGTTTTCCTACTTTTGTACGAATATGTGGGTAAGTATGTTTTTGCGTTGCATGTTTGATTGCACTCAAGAGATCTTGTTAGGTAGCTACGCGTACCAACTAATGTGCCTTTTATACTTAAGATAATTTAAGAAAAGGGTTCCTTTTTGGCTTCCTTTTTTCTCCAGAACAAAATCCACCAGAAGACAGCGCCTAACATTGCAATTGTCCATGGACCCTTAACAAACCGAATGTACCTACGTAGGTACCTAAATTCTTTGCGTTAAATTTTTAATTCCTTTGATCAAAGGACAACCCCAACCCGGACGCAGCCTGCAATGAAACCTCACCATAACTCACAAGAAACTCGTCAAAAATTCCCTCAGAACGCGGAATCGTGCGCATTCCATGCGAATAGGTTTCACGTCACGAGGAGCATAGCAAATAGCCTGGTCGTTGACTCTAGAGGCTGCATTTTGCTTTAATTTATTGACGTCTAGATCGAGCCCGGATTTGAATGAAATAAGCAGAGTATTATAGTAGGTAGGTACCTACTCAGTTTATTCTGGAGATCCAGTCGGCGCAATTTTCGGGAACAGAATGGCTTCCGTGCGACCGACCGTTGGAGTGCGACGTGAAGTCGTTTGCGAACCTCCCCTTGCGTTTTCACCTTTCCTTTTTAAAACTACCCTTCAACTAATGTACCTATAGGTAAGTATAACCAAAATCAATGACTATTTTTTAATGACAATATGAATTTATGCACTAGGTATTATTATTATGGTAGCTACCTACCTACTTACCTACCTACTTTGATACAGACATGAGTTCAAAGAAGTGATTCTTCCGGTTCTTCACACGTTTGGTCACATATTGATGTATCTGCCAGATATGTTTTAGATTTGATCACTCCTTTGAGCTCCCAGTTTTCAAATACACGATTTGGTCGACACAGTTTGCTTATATTATTTATGTGTGTGTGTAATTATTTATTACACGTGCAAATAAATAAACAAAAACAGCCAAAACGAAGACGTAAATGGATGTGTGAAATGCAGTGTGCGCAATGTGGCAGGCACACACATTTGGCCTTTGATCCCTACCTATTGATGTGAATACTTATTTGATCACTTCTTTGAACTCATGTCTGGCGCCGGCATAAAGTTAAGTAGGTAGGTACGTAACTTTCTATGCTTCGCAAAATCATGACAAGTAAAAATGATCTCGCGGGAATGCATCCTGGAAGGCAGGTGCTCTGCATTCGCCCACAGGTAGGTTATTATTCATGAAACTAATGATCCGTTCATGATGGACAAATAACTTGATCAAAGATGCTCCCAGTCTGACACGGTCGTAATTCGAATCTTATTGGCGGGGCATGGGACTTGGAGTTTGGTTTTCTTCGGACTATGGTTTAGGCACTCCAATTAAAACATACTTTTTTTAGTTTGCTCTTACGTCGTCTTTTGTTAACGTGCCAGGTAACAATAGGTACTATTGCGCAGACTCGGAGGCGTAGCTAGGCTTCGCCTCGAATATTGTGACTGTTTCTTTTTTGAAGCCGTGGAATATCTCTAAAAATGAAACGAACAATTCGTTTCAAACTAAATGTATTGCGAAAACGGGGCGTGTATTGAAGCGGGCAATGCGTCCGTTTCTCTGTTCTGTGGTCTGGGGCGTGGCGCCGCAGTGCGCCCCACAGGTGCAGAGGCGTGGTGGCGGGTCTGAGCGATTCGCTATCTAGCTTTGTTGTCTTATTTCATTTGGCTTTTGTCTCTTCGGTATTTTCGCGATTTCTGTCAACGGTTTGTTAACGTAAAAAAAAACACTGCCGCTCATGGAGCCAAACGTTAAGTGTATAGGTTAGAGCTTAGACAAGATCATATATGTAAATATTTTATGTTTGTATTTTTCCTGGTGTATACAATAAAAAATATTCTTATGTCATCTTATCTTAATGTTCTTTTCTTTGTAACTGTTATTTGTAATTGTTTTCTGGTTTGTACAACCAGAAATTGGCGGCATTATTGCTGATAGCAATTACTTCCACGCAACCCACGTAACGTAGGTACATGCCTGGATACGAACCCACGACCTCCCGAATGAGAAGCCGGCGTTCTACCGCTCAGGCAACCCTTAGCTCTACTAAAACCCTTTTTCAGTAACCCGATCTTGACGTTTCGAGAACAGAAACCACGGAGCCATATTCTGTGCAAATACTCATTTCATTTCTTCACTGGCAACATTGCCAACTTACCGCTCGCATCTAGCGACACTATTGTAAACAATATGGCGGACGTCAAATCAAATATAAACCCAGGCTTAGTAATCTCAGTAATAGTTGAGCAACCTCGTATATTTGACCAAATCAAACGATAACTATGGACTAATCCGCATTCTTCAAACCAAAATACCACTGCAGGTAGGGGATAGTTTTCAAAACCGTGGCGTGTATTTTAATACGGGCAGTGGGTCTGGGACGTGGCGCCACAGGTGCCGGGGGCGTGATGGCGGGTCGGACCGACTCCTCCGTACACAATAGACAGCCCATGGGCCCAAACGTCAGGTATATTTGGTATTGGTGACTGTTTGGGTTTCCGCAACTCGACTGCAAATGAGCCTATTTTACGTAGGTAATGGAAGGTATCCCAAGGAGACTAGTCCTGCCACCCCAGCTCCTCCAGGAAGGCCAGGAGCTTGCGGGTGTCGCTGCAGGCCTCCCGCAGTGTCCCCGGATTTCCGAGGAGAGCCGTCCGTTGTGTGGCCAGCCCCGCACTTGGGCGGCTGTCTCTTCCGCGTCCATGCACGCTCTGCACAAAGGACTATCTGTAACACCTATTGTGAAGGGGTTTTTATTGTAATGACCGTGACCTGTGAGAGCCCCCGTTGCAAGACGAAGTTGTGGCTTGGTGATGCGAAGGAGGCTACGGGAGAGACATCAGGTATAGCTATATGTCTGAGCGTAATCGCTCCCAAAGCCCTCTTTCAGTAACTCAATTTCAATAGACATTCCTGTTTCGAGAACAGACTCCACAGACATATTCTTCGCTCTCTACTGGCACTACATCTAAGTAGGTATGTAGGTATTTTTATTCTGATATCTAGTTAATGTAGTTTTTGTTAAATGTCTTGTGTGCAATAAAGTATAATAATAATACTGGCAACACCGCCCACTTACCTCTTGATCTGGCAACACTGTTATAAACAAAATGGCGGACAGCAAATACGTAGCGTCGGGATAAGTAATATCTGGAATAATCCGTGGTAAGGGGTAGTTTTGAAATGAAACGAGCAGTGTATTAGAAAACCGTGGCGTGTATTAAAGCGGGCAGTGAGTCTGGGGCGTGGCGCCGCGGCCCGCGCCCCCTATGGACGCGCGGGACCGTCGCAGCGCGCCCCACAGGTGCCGGGGCGTGATGGCTGGCCGGGCCGACTCGTCCGTGCTGCAACGACACAGATAAGATAAGAAAGTAGTCAATGAATCAGCTCGTGCGCCGCCACTGCCGGAGGTAGGTGGGCGAATCTACTCGAATTGTCGCCAATTCATCATTTTTCTCAACAACCTCTCACAGTTTTCAGCACACCAGAAATGTATTAAAAATTACAGTTATTGTTGTTACAATAATATGTAAGTGTCAATAGAGAAAACCCGGCCAAGTGCGAGTCGGATTCGCGCACGAAGAGTTCCGTACCATTATCTATACAACATTTGAATATTTCAAGCGTCTACCTGTTGCCTTTATTAATAACGAGCAAAATACGGCGAAAAATTCACGTTTGTTGTATGGAAGATAGGGAGTAAATATTTATTTTTTCTGTTTTTTTTTTTTGCTATAGCGGCAACAGAAATACATCATCTCTGAAAATTTCCACTGTCTAACTATCACGGTTCATGAGATACAGCCTGGTGACAGACGGACGGACGGACGGACAGCGGAGTCTTAGTAATAGGAACCCTAAAAAACATTATTTAACACTTGTTGCGCTGCAATGAATTGTGACAATTACAAGTAGATTCACCCAGGCCTCCCATATGGCACGCCATTTCCTTCTGTCCTCGAAAGAAGATAAGAATATTGTTTTCACCTAACTAGCTCGTAAAAGCTCTGTTTATCATTCGAAATCTGCGTGGAAAATCGCACTTTATCCGCTAGCGTGGAAAGTGTTTTTAAAATTCGAATATTTTTATTCAATAAAGGTTTCGTACAATAAATTACATATATATAGAACCTCATTGGTTTCGTAATAGTTTATATTCTCTGCAGCCAGTCCATTGATGATTGAAATGCAAATACTTATTTCATGTCATGCGCCAGCCTCATTTAAAGAATCGCACTGCCCCTATATTACGCTCACCAAATCCTGAGCGATTCCAATCGTCTAACTGTCAAATTAGTATGAAATTTGACAGTTGGAAGATTGGAATTGCGCAGGATTTGGTGAGCGTAATTAGGCCCCTGGCCGGCAAGAAAATTTAATTTAAAAAAAAATAACTTTCAATATTACCAATTGTAGTAATTTTACTTTTAATTTTTGAAATAAATAAACAGTAATTTAATATTAATTAAAACTGTTTTTCTTGCACCTAACATTTTCCTCGTTTTAGTGAGCTGAAAAGTTGTGTGTTGCGCTCGGCAGCAAAGTTATTTAGCGTCTCGTACCTTTGAAACCCTCGCTACGCTCAGCGGGGGGAGCATTAGTTTCTTATCCTATCTAGATAGATAGGTTAAAATTTTAAAACATTACGATATTATATCCCACCCGCGAGCATGACTTCTCTTCGATATACATATCTTCCTTAGATAGGAGATAAGAATTTATCTACTTATTGGTATGACAACACTGAATCGGCAAATAGGGATGTGACGAAAATCACTATTTCATTCGTTCATTTTGCGTTTTTTGACAGATTGAAATCTGATCTGTCTGTCATCTTTCCTTTACTTAGTCTGTGCTAGGTATCAAATAAAATGTAAATAAACAAACAAATAACGGACAATAGATGCTTAGATGCCGAAAATGAAGTAAGTACAAACTTTATAGCCATTGCAGTTAATTTATACAATACTACAATAGTTGGAGATCCTTCCTACAAGCTCATACGGACATCACATCATATACAAGTCACTCATCGGCAAGAACTATAATATTTTTCTGTTTTAGAGGGCGCTGTAAACAAAATCAACTGGGGTTCGTTCGAGTATATGACGCTCCACAGTAATTTAGCCAACAATGAGTTTTCTGGCCCCATGGGAAGCGAAAGGTTGTTGAAAGAGTGGGGCGCGTTGAGCCTTGTCGAAGGAGCATGGTCCCGACACGACTGGAGCAGTGGCGGAATGTAAGTGTTGATAGTACTTATTATCTAGTGATATATTAAATTAAGTTCAATACTTGACTCACCATCACCAACCGAGTACAATAGGTAAATAATATGCTTGTCAAACTAATGCAAATGTGTACCTAGGCAATGCTCAGTGAATACCTACAGTATTTGGATAGATAGACCATAGAGGTCTATCCAGTATAGCGTCAATTTTTGCTCTTAGGGGCATCTAAAATAATTTTCGTAACATGTCTTACCTTTTTTCTTTTCGTCTTAAGCTATAACATCATATTGGAATGTTTTGGACTCCTTTTTAATTATGCTCTTTATTTGTTACAGGATATTTTGAACGCGCTGACTACAATAATATTTGGTCTATGCTACAATCAATCAAATCTTACAAATAAATCAAATATTAAAACGAAGGAATATGTATGTACGAATTGTATTTTTTCAAAATAGTAACTCAAAATTGGATGCTTAATTACCCAAGTTCCACTATAGTTTTTTTTATATTACATGCACAGGGGCATTCATTCAAGGGTTAAATATAATTAGGGAATGTTCCATTGAGCTGGCCATTCCTCCTCTACTGGGTTTCAGGCTCCACAATGGCAATGTGTGTACCGAGCCTCGGGAGTCTACTCGGCCTCTCCTCTGATGGGCGTCATCAGCCAAGGCAGGATCAAAGGCATATCCAGAGTCTCCTAGGAAATGCATTACATTTTTTTTTACTTCTTATTTTTTTGTTACAGATTACATCAAAGGTGAAGAACATATTAATTTGTTTGGTAACAATTTCCCGTTTTCAGAAGAAAACATATCATGCTTCTTTTCTCCATTGGGTACCCAGTTATGTAGTAAACCACCTATTTCATTGTTTAAAGTTACAAAATAAATATTAGATTTACTTATAACCAAAAGCATTTTATTATTAACGGACTTCAAAAATGGAGGAGTCTGTGTCAAGCTTTTTCCAGAAAACTTCCTAGAAACCATACATTTGTAGTAAATACACCATACATACTTAGGTACTTTGTGGGGTGAGTAAATGGCTTGGGATGCAAGTTCATTAGAGAGAAATAATTTTTGCCTTTTTAGTGCGTGTCGGTTTAAATCTTTGTTTTAAAGTTTCTTATTTTTAATTTTTTTGTTGACTGGTACATTTTACCTACTATTATTTTAATTGAGATAGGCACTAGACGACGGTCTGAGCAGGATGGCAGAGGGTGCTTGGTTGCGTGGAGTAGGGCTGAACGGAGGTCAGTGAGCGGGTCCTTAAATCCCTGGAGACGGCCACTGGACGTCGGTCAGTGAGCAGAAACAGAGGAAGGGCACGAATGGGATGCGTAGGTGGCGTGAAGAGGCACCAGTGGACAAATCATGACAAATGTGATGATTTTATTCGTAGAATGACTGACAGAAACGCTAGATATAAGTTTATATGCCCCTCTCAAAAGTGGGATAAATTTAAATGAAACATCTGTCAAAAGTCGATAATATATCTTTTTATGTTGTCATCATGCTCGCATTTGCGATAGGGTTTATCTTATAGTGACAGATGTTTTTTTATCTCACGACACTGGTATAAAAACGATGCATTGTGCTCGCGACGATAAGTTAACCTACTATAGACGTCAAAACTCGTTAAAACGGCCATTTTTTGTAGATAAACCGCCTCGATAAAATCTCATGCTCCCTCCGCAGGTTTCAATACAAGGTACTCGCGCCAAAAATTAACTTTGCAGCCTTGCATAACAAATAACTATTATTGTGCACCAGAGTACATTCCATAAAAAAATGTAATTTAAAGTCAAATTTGCTAGTTACATACAGGCCGACGGCGTTTCTTGCCGATTACAAAAGTTCAATAAAAGTGAACGAATGAATGATTAAATGCCACAAACAAACATGCTTACATACAATAATAGAAAATAAAGAAGTGGCGGAGTTACATCCTAAAGTAAAACTAAAAAAGGATTGTTTTTATGCAGGCCATAGGGTCTAATACACACTTAGTTGTTCAATAGAATCATAAAAGCGTGACAGTGACTGTTATTTGCCTCCATTTGGTAGTCTGCTAAGCAATGGCAGTACAATGTCATTCAAATTGTATAACCGGCGCAAATTGAATAGGCATCTCTCTCAACGAAGATCCAATCGCGCGAGACGCCGAGTTCAGTTGCACGGGGTGTAACCATTTGAATGCGATTGGTTACAAGTCTGCTTTTTAATTCGCTGCAAAAAAGAGGCAGTATTACCATGGACTTGGCCCCCGTGGTGGAGTATGGCCTATACCTTCCTCAGGGAAGAGACCCGTGCCCCTCGGTGGGGACATAATGGGTTGATGATGATGATTACCATTATAAAAAAATTAAAAAACAAGTCAGCCCTTATATTTCTGTTGCAAAATCACTGCTTACGTAACGGAGTAGATTGCACTAATTTCCTCTTTGACTGTTGTTATGTGAGTTTTTCTGTTCATTGATATGTCTTTGTGTTATTCTATGTCTTTGTATTAATCTATGTCTTTGTATTAATCTATAGAAAACGCCACTGGTTGTACAATTACATATAGATATCTATGTAAGGTTTTGTCTTGTAACTATATTGTACAATTGTTTGTTTTCTTTCAATAAATAAAAATTAAATATAAAATATATCTTTACACTAGGCAGATTTTTGTTTTGCTGTAAAAAAGTAGACTAGTGTGTCTACCAACAGTGTCAACGAAACCACCATTTGAATACCATACTAATATGACTCTACTGAACAATGCATTTTGGAGACTCCCCCCAGGTCCTCAGCGAACCGCTGTGGATGTTATTATTATCATATCTGTCTACTTACGAGGTCCAGACGGGCAGAGGCCCGTCGGCCCGTCCGTCCACTCGGCCCTGCAGCCGGCTCTCCGCCAGGGATTCCCGGACCAGATCCTCGGCGAACCGCTTCATTGCTGTCAGTAGGACCGCGTGAACGGCGCTGTGGGTCGACGGGAATGAAGTTTTTAGAATGAAGACACAAAAAAAAGACGAAATAGGACGACCTGGACGACCCAGGCGGACATACTTCGACCAAATAGCGGATGTATTAGCAAAGGGCAAGACAAAAAGTACCCGAAACCGGCGTGCGGGCATGCAACGACTAATGAACGTTGAGGAACCGAAAGTGGTGATCGTGGCAAGTGGTCTCTGCCTACCCTCTGGGATACAGGCGTAAGTTTATGTATGTGTATGTATGAAGAAAAGAAAGGTCCAAAAATTGGTTGGAGTCTTCGTAGATGCTCATGTAATGTCTGCTGTTTACTATAGCAGCTATTTTTAAGTTAAGCGTGTGTGTGACTTTGTGGCGTTAAATAAATATGTTCTTTCTTTTTTTTCTTTAAAACGTATCCATTACCTATATTCGTAAACAAAATCTTAATGTCAAGTTTTATCAAAAGTTTTTTTGTCTCTGGTTCCCTTTCTTTTCGTGCTCAATGTCACAATCTAGTTGTTTAAGACCGGATTACTGCTAGTAACTTAGTTACGTACGAAGAGAAAGAGGATTTTTCAATAGTCAGATAAAACTTAACTGGAGAATAAAACTGATGTCGTGATGACTTATGGCACTGAAACGTGGTCTCTCACTATGGGCCCCATAAGAAGGCTCAAGGTCACGCAACGAGCTATGGAAAGGGCTATGCTCGGAATTTCTCTACGAGATCGAATCTGAAATGATGAGATCCGTAGACGAACGAAAGTCGACATAGCCCAAAGGATTAGTAAGTTGAAGTGGCAGTGGACCGCAGAACTGATGGCCGATGGGGCCGAAAAGTTCTCGAATGGAGACCACATATCGGCAAGCGCAGCGTAGGACGACCAGCCACAAGATGGACAGATGACCTCATCCAAGTTGCGGGAAGACGCCGGATGCAAGCCGCTTCCGACCGGTCTTTTTGGAAAAGCCTATGTTCAGCAGTGGACTTCTTGTGGCTGAATGACGATGTCACTGTCTTGTCGTATGATTTAGACAGTGACAGCATGCAATTTGTTCTCCAGTTAAATTTTATCTGACTATTGAAAAGTTGGCCCTAAAGAAAATAAATTAAAGTTAAACTTTGGAATCGTCGCTAGTTCGCCACAATATCGGACATGGACATTAGCTTCCTATAGTCATCATCATCATCATCATCAGCCATTTGACGCCCACTGCAGGACATAGGCCTCCCTCATGGTTTTCCAAGCTTCCCGGTGTTGTGCCGCCCGCATCCAGCGACTCCTCGCTACCGTAACCAGGTCGTCAGACCATCTGGCGGGGGGTCTGCCCACGCTGCTTCTTGTAGTAATGTTTTGTAATGATAACGTCCTCAGCATCAGCTCTTGTCGCCAGTATCAATATTAGTATTAACCAGCGGTGGTAGCCTAGTGGGTAGAACATTGGACTCGGAAGCGAGAGACCCAGGTTCGATACCCAGCGCGGGCATGGACCTATGACTTTGTTTTCTTGAAGATACAGCAGCCAAAACAATACCACTCGCTAACGGTGAAGGGAAATATCGTGAGGAAACCTGAGTGCCTGAGCTATTCACATACCTCAGCGCTTGAAATCGCCAATTCGCGGTGGGCATGCGTGGTGATGAGCCCATACTCTATTTCTCTCTCTGAGAGAAGGCTTGTGCCCTACCAGCAGGACGTATACAGGCTGCTTATGAAAATCATTATCAAATTATCATTAACAAATTAATGAGATATGTCTACACAAAGTTGTCTGAAAACCTATGCCGTCGTCCACTAACTAAAACGCAGGTAAGTCCGAAAACTGATTGTTGAGAAAACTGCGAAAAGGTGTTTGTTTAATTGAAAAAGGTGTTTAACTTATAAAAAAGAAATTATAACCTGGTGAATAGTTTCTATGAAAAGTGTTTTAACAAGTCTTGAAGTCCAGACCTTGAAAATAACAGTGGAAAACCATTGATGTATTCTGCCATGCATTCAATATTTGGCTATCAACCGTACTTTGAAGCATTTTCCAGCGAGCTTTCCATATGGAAGAGCGGGTTTCCCTGGCACAGGTACTATAATAATATACTTAAAAGGGAATCCCAGCAAAAGTGTATGTTAGCAATGGAATTGGTTGGATGAATAAATATTTTTGTATTTTTTTTTTTTGTATATAAATCCGCTTATAAATTAATTGGTAAGCTGTGGACAACTGTTTTTGGCCTTATTTTTAGTAATTAGTTAATAAGTAATTATAATCAGATTACGCTGTTGTTGTTCCTAATAAAGTAAAATAAAATAAAGTAAACAAAAAAGTAATAAAGATTATTTTCCATATTTTTTTTAAAAAATGTTAAAAAATTATAAGGCTACAATTTCTTTTTTAAGTTGTAAGCACGAGCAAACCTTGATTTGTGTCCTGTAAACATATTGGTAAAGTGACATTGAGATCCGGCTTGTCATTATTGAATTAAAACCAAACTACGTTTGTACGGGAATTGCTTTTGAGGGCTCGTCTTAAAATACCCAATCTACGGTGGGACGAAAAGATAACCACTCACCTGTAAGAATACCCGCTGCCAACGTCCTCATTCCTCAACTCGATTCCGATTTCTTGGCATTTCCGCTCCAGGAACAAAAACCTCAGGCGATCCTCCTCGCTTTCCACTGGCAACACTGCCAGCTGACTGCTCGACTCTGGCAACACCTCCCGTTTCACTCTCACCGGCGAATCACAGACTACCTGTGGAGGAAGAAAAATATGTTTTGCACAGAGTAACTTCAGACATGCGCTTTTCCGGAAACACGTTTAATTATTATCAGAGTTTGACAGTTACAACTTTAGAAAAAAAATTGTAACTATTGTTCTTTCCACGATGTTTCATAATTGCTGCAGTTAGCATCTTCATTTATTTAATACTACTACAGTCTTCACAAAAAAAATCGCCAATATCAACAGTTTTTGCAAGGAAAAATTTTGTAAAATTAATTTAGATAAGGTTGTAAGAAAGAAGATTTATGGAAAATCCTTCCTTACAAATTGACAGGACAACTAATGTCTTTTCTCAATTTTTTTTATCAGAACGATCTAGACTTTGGAAATGAACACATAGATGACTTGTAAAGTTTATCAAGTCGCACTTTCTGTGCTACTTCGAATATAAAAGACTTTGATTTGATTTGATAATATGACGGGCCACTGCCCACTGAATAAACACTTCCACACCACGGGACTGACCCGGACTGTGGGTACGCCGGGGGTGACTCCAGGAAGAGGAAACACTCGCCCACTTGTCACTGTGAGAGCGTGGACAGGCATCCATAATTGGAGTGCTGGAATCCCTTCGGGAGATCAGCAGTAACATAAGAGCGTGGGCATAAATCCATAATTGGAGTGCTGGAATCCCTTCGGGAGGTCAGCAGTAACATTAGAGCGTGGGCATACATCCATAATTGGAGTGCTGGAATCCCTTCGGGAGGTCAGCAGTAACATTAGAGCGTGGGCATACATCCATAATTGGAGTGCTGGAATCCCTTCGGGAGATCAGCAGTAACATTAGAGCGTGGGCATACATCCATAATTGGAGTGCTGGAATCCCTTCGGGTGGTCAGCAGTAACATTAGAGCGTGGGCATACATCCATAATTGGAGTGCTGGAATCCCTTCGGGTGGTCAGCAGTAACATTAGAGCGTGGGCATACATCCATAATTGGAGTGCTGGGATCCTTTCGGGAGGCCAGCACTGACATTAGACTGTGGACAAACATCCATAATTGGAAAGCTAGGATCCCTTCGGGAGGTCAGCAGTAACATTAAAGCATGGACATAAGTCCATCATTGGAAAGCTGGGATCAGTAACATTGGAGCACTGCTGGCTTTCTGAAAAGAGATTCGCTCGCTGGAGTGATCTCAGCCCTGCTACGTACAACGGCCCAAATATGAGGCTAAGTGCGGAAACCACAGGACAAACTAAAGTAAACTTGAAAATTGGATTACAAACGCTGGTAGCAAAGCAGTAGAACGCCGGCCTCGCATTCGGGAGGCCGTGGTTTCGAATATTGGCATGTACCAACTTTGTTTTCTAAGTTGCGTACATTTGTGAACTTGGTGTAACAATACCACTCGCTAACCGTGAAGGAAAACATCGTGAGAAAACCTGAGTGTCTGAGGCCTGTGCTCTGCAGTAGGACGTATACAGGCCGTGTAATACGTCCCACTGAAGGGCACATGCTTTCTCTCAGGGAGAGTATGGGCTTAATCAGCACGCGTGCCCACCGCAGATTGGCGACTTCAAGCGCTGAGGTACGTGAGTAGCTCAGACACTCAGGTTTCCTCAAGATGTTTTCCTTCACAGTAAACATAGGATTTTAGTTGATAACACGGATTACAGTACCTCCACCTCTTCTTCCACCTCAGTCAAGTCTATAGAGTCGGCGGCGCAATCCTCAGCCAGGTAATCCTCTGGTCTGAACAACGTCAAGCTGTTTATGTCAGACAGACTCGGAAATAACTCCTTGATGTTAGACTCGGCCTTTCTCGTGTTCTCCAGGTCGTTCCAGGACGACCAGGGGTCGTCGGAGTCCGCGAGAGCGGACGTCAGTTTGTCCTCGCGGATCGGGTAGTAGCCGTGTAGCCGAGAGAAGAGGATTATCTGCTTCGTCCGCCATGTTGGCTTCAGGTTGGAGTGGTGCGCCAGGATTCTGTTGACAGTCTTCGCTCGGGTCCACTGAAAATTGAAATCGGAATAAAGATAGGACCATCATCAACCCATTATGTCCCCACCAAGGGGCACGGGTCTCTTCCCTGAGGAAGGTATAGGCCATACTCCACCACGGGGGCCAAGTCCGGATTGGTGGAGGCTTGTAGACTAGTGGCTCGTCTACTGTCAGAAGTTGTCAAGCCGCCCTAAGGCCTCTGACTTGGCTTAACGACTGCCATCTATCGACGACAGCCGGCACCAACAGCTTAACGTGCCTTGCGAAGCAAAGATAGGATAATAATTACTACTATTATTATTATTGCCGTGTGGCGCCGGATTAAGAATGGCGTCAAACCATTTCCTTCTTTCTTTCTTTCCCAAGATTTAGGCTGGCAAAGGTTAATACATCCTTTATGGGGCATTGTACACGTTTTTACAATAAGATCCCTGAAGATATAATAAACTTGCCTAAAGGGCGGTTCAAAAAATGTGTAAAGCGCACTTTATGCCAAAAGGGCTATTATAGCATAAAGGATTATTTAGATGACAAAGATGTGTGGAATTAAAGCCAGTTCAATGCATCCTAGTACTAGCTTTTTAGAAGATATGACATGTAAACTCTGTTAATTAAGGAATATGTTCGAAAAGACTAAGTTTGGAGTTTTTTTGTCCGTTTTTTCTCCAAATGATCTAGATTTTGAAACGGACACCTAGTTTTTCTTGTAACGTTCAATAAGTCACAGTTTCTATGTTACTTTGAATAATTTTTTTTTGACCTTTGACTTTTGACTTCCGTGGATGTCGTAGAAGGCGACTAAGGAAATAAATTACCAGGAGACGGGCAGCAGCGTCTTCCTGAGATTCCAACCGCATACTGCGATCGCTAACCCGCCTGACAAGCGTGGCGATTATGGCAAAACCCCTCATGGTTAGGAAAACCATGAGGGAGGCCTATGTCTTGCAGTGGGCGTTAAATGGCTGATGATGATGATGATGATTATTATTATTTGTTTAGGAAACTTGCAGCTTACATAATAAATGGATAGAGACTTAGATTAACTACATATAAGCTAAGATAAGAATAAGTTTCCGCATATAGTAACTAAGTGGCAAACATGTGCAAGTGAATGAAAAATTTTAAGTAAGTTTACACCGCAAGATAATATAAGATAATTTTTATAATCATCATCATCATCATCAGCCATTTGACGCCCACTGCAGGACATAGGCCTCCCTCATCGTGTTCCAAGCTTCCCGGTCTGCCCGGTCTTAAGTTTATTACCAAAGATAAGTTTATCACCAAAAAAATTACATCCCGTTACTATTTAGCTCGAACTTTTTGTAAATCGTAAAAAGATAAAAAGCCCACTAAAGTTAAATAGTGTCTTACTGAAAGAGTCTAAGAGCCGGTTTCTGGACTGAGAATTTCACTAAGTAAATACTTATGTAACGTTCCGTCACGCTCCATAAAATTGCTATAAAAATAAAAATACTCACTGATTTTTATGATGTAAAAATTGATTTTATGGTAAATAAATATTTTCACTATCACTATCACTATCACTCCTTTCTGAGAAATTCGAAGAGACAGCATTACAGTTAACTATCAGAAACTGGCCCTAAGAGGGGCAATACTTATTTTTTTATAAATAAGACCCGTTTTTGTTTTAGGTGCGTTATGGTACTCAAATTAACTACACCACCAATCTATTTCCTATGCAGTCAGTTATATCAATCAGTTACATCAATCTACTAAAACAATAGTTACCTCAATATTTCTTCTCTTCGCGAAGTCCAGCTTCCAATACGCGTCCTCGCTTTCGACGACAAAGGGGAAACTCTTCAGAAAGTCCGAGCCACATTTCTCCTTGCCAATCAGTGGGATTTTACTCAGCAAATAATTCACCGCGACCCTTTCGCAGGTGAACCTTTTCACCGCACGACACAGTTGATCGTAAAGGCAGAGTGGTTTTTCGAGCACATCGATTTTCGTCTTGACAACGGCGTCAGTGATCGGCGCTCGTTTGGGCGATTTCTCCGGCAACACTGGCGTCTTCTCGGGGAAATTCTGGAACTTAACCGTGTTCGACCAGGCCGTGCCGAGATAGCAATGGTCGTTTCCGATGTGCTCGTAGTTATTCGAGTCGGGTGTAACCTTTTCCGTTTTGACGACCGTGTGGGGTGGAACTTCGGTCTTTACCTGGCTCTTCACTTCTGGCTTCAGCAGAGACACGCCTCTCTTCATCGGCCTCCTGACGTTCTTCAGTCCGTTCGGCTTCACCGGACTGATCTTGGCCGTTTTCGTGTTGCCTTTCGAGTTGAAGACAATCTCTTGCACTTTCGTCAAGTCCAAATCTCTATCCATTTCCAAGTAGTATATCCTCCCGGTAGTGGGATCCATATACTTCATGATTCTCTTCTTCACTGAAGTAGCTTGGTTCATCAACTCCATTGGTATGCTGTCAAGCATCGGTTCCGTCAATGTACTATTGAACTCCCCGTTCGGTGCCGTGTCTCGTTCATTTTTGACACCATATAAATCCTCACCTTCCGTTTCCATGAACGTATTATCTGTTTGTTCGATCACCTCTTGTTTCACTTCAGCCTTCGTTTGTTCTGTCATATTATCTTGTTCAGTTGATTCGGGTTCCTTCTTGACGGCCTTTATTATCATTTCGTCCACGTCGAGTTCAGTGTTCTCTTTGTTGAAGAACTCCAACCAACTGTCCAGTTGCTTGTTGGGGTCGTCTTCGGGAATGGGTTGCGGGTCCGTCGGGGGCTCCGGGGCCTCAGTTTTGACCTCCGGGGCCGGCTGGGAGTCCTCGAGGAACTCATACTTTAGCATCTCCTCGTCGCAGTACAGCCAGACGTCGACCACGGTCTCTGCGCCTGGAAAAAATGTCTTTTTTTTAGGGGAGGTGAAAACAAACCCTAATTTCACAATTGAAATAGTGCGATTAGAGAACGTTGTGAACTGAAAGAGGATGTAGTGACTAGAATTGAGAAAGGAATGTTGCGTTGGTTTGGACATGTGGAGAGGATGAAGGAAGAAAGATTGACAAAACAAGTATATCGAGCGAATGTGGATGGAAGGGCCGGTAAGGGACGACCCGGACGGACATACTTCGACCAAATAGGGGATGCATTAGCAAAGGGCAAGATAAAAACTACCTGAAACCGGCGAGCGTGCATGTAACGACTAATGAATGTCGAGGAAGCGAAAGTGACCTGTCCGGATCGTAGCAAGTGGCAGTCCCTGGTCTCTGCCTACCCGTCTGGGATACAGGCGTGAGTTTATGTTATGAAATTAACTCGCTAACAATGTTTTGCGTTTAGAAACTAAGGCCAACTCGCACCACTTTCTTAAATGTGGCTTAAACAGCATTTAACTTAAATTCTTCATACAAAAGTCGATTTAAGTGGCGACTTAAGTGACATTTAAGAAGTGGCGCAAGGCGGCCTAACACTTATTTATTAAAACACCATTCCTTACAACACTCCTCAAATGCCGTATAAATGGTCTTTATCGCAGACTATTTAAAACGCATTTGAGGAGTATTTTAGAGGAATCGTGTTTTACAAAGAACACCGTTATTGTTTTGTGCAAGGTTTCATCAAAAACACTAACAGGATAACCGGTTTATACTTGACACTCGGAACATAGATTTTCTTTCTTTAGATGTCACTTTTTAAACCTTGTATATCGGATCGTTAGGTCAAACACTATACATTTTTTTAATCAATATTCACGTGAATCAACTATACCGCTGAAATCTGGGTGGTTTGAAAGTCGCAAAATGCCATCTATTTAGACTATCACCTGTAAGTATAGACGTAAAGTAAAAAATAAATAGAATTAAAAAATCTTGTTTCAAGTTGTTTTTTTTTTTTATTTAGTTAACGGCTCGGGGTACAAGCCCTTTTAAGCCTTGCTTCACTTCAATATTATTATTTACTATATTTTTTAACAGTGTTTGAGACATATTGTTTCAAAAAGTTCGCGAACAAAGTACCGCCTCTTTGTCTATCAGAACAATGACCCGCGGCACGCTCGCAACGCTCTGGCTGGCTAAAAATGGTCCTCATAGATTGGAGTTCGTGTCGAGATATTACTTAAGTGCCTTTTTTAAAAAAAATTGTATCCGTTAGCCATTATAAAGGCACGTTAGTTTTGCTATGGCTTTCAAACGTGTAGTGCTCTCTTACCCAAAGTCTGCACTTCAAAATCAATGGTGTAGTGCTCTCTTACCCAAAGTCTGTAGGCCAGTGTAATTCCGGTCCAGTTTGATGGTGTGGTCGACGGTGGCGGGCCGGTTGCGTTGCGGCTGCGCGAAATGGAGCTCCACCCGCGCGGGGAATTCCCCCCAGCCGCGCCGAGAGATGTGGTAGGGCGGTTTGCTGACGGGGAATAGTTGTTTGTGAGGTGTGTAAAAAATGTAAATGTAAAAACTCGCCAAAGGACGGAATAGTCCTTAACTGTGACGACGCCACAGACGTGGTATACGTATGTCTACTAATGTTCGTATTTGCACCGGCTACCCGTATCTTTTTCTCCTCCGGAAAACTCTCCAACATGAGGTTCATATCACAAGCAGCCTATATACGTTCCACTGTAGGGCACAGGCCTTCTCTCAGAGAGAGAGTATGGGCTTAATCACCACACGTGCCCACCGCGGATTAGCGACTTCAAGCGCTAAGGTACATACCTGAATAGCTCAGACACCCAGGTTTCCTCATGTTTTTTTCTTCAACGTTAGCGAGTGGTATTGCTACTATAACTTCATAAATGTGCATAACTTAGAAAACAAAGTCATGTGCATGACCGCACTGGGAATCGAACCTGGGTCTCCCGCTTCCGAGTACAATGTTCTACCCACTAGGCTACCACCGCGTTGAGGTTGCCTGGAAGAAATTGATATAGGCAATAAGGCCCCTAAATATTGGCACGATGTGATGGAGCGTGACAGTCACCACTGTGACGCTCTGTTTTTTTTACAGACAAATTTTGTTAATGGCGTCGCCAGTGTACCTCAAGAATCCTTTAAGGCTGCTCTTACGTGGAGCACGCTGTCTCGCTCGCACATTTTAACATTTTTTTTTATAATGTAATAATATAACTCGATAAATGTGGTCTAACTAAGGGTTTGATGCATAATTAAACTACGGACATTTTTAAAATATTTTTGTTTTTCTATGTGTCGTTTTTAATAAAGAAATGTTGTTCCCAAAATAATTCATTTTGGAATGAAATATTCTTCATCAAAAACTTAGTTCCGGATAAGAAACATAACATGCCCTGAATGTTCGCAATTTTAATATGTATCAAAACCTCAGACCACATTTAGCAAATGTTTACTCATTTTATTACAATCACTAAAATTATGACATCGTGAGAGCGAGACAGCGCGCTCCACTTAGGAACAATCTTAAAGCCTGTCCCAGATAGTAACTCACTCGACGTGAACGATGTGATGGGGCGCATACGAGTGATGCAGCGTGACAGTCACCGCCGTGACGATGCCGGCTAAAGGGCCGCGCGCCCCTCGGACGTACAGCAGCCATTTGTGGGTGGATCGATCGGCGCGGGACGCCGGCGCAGCGTATTTGGACGTGTTTCCTGTTGAAGTAATATTATTTGGACTTATTGAGCCATGTATTGTTCAATGAATGAACAATAAGGGATGGACTGATTAAGAATAGAATCAGTCCATTCCTTATTGTTCATTCAACCTGAAACCGGATTAAGAATAGCGTCACTCCATTTCCTTCCGTAGATGTCGTAGAAGGCGACTAAGGAAATCAATTACCAGGAGACGGGCAGCAGCGTCTTCCTGAGATTCCAACCGCATACTGCGATCGCCAAACCGCCTGCCAAGCGTGGCGATTAAGGCGAAACCCCTCATGGCTATGAAAACCATGAAGGAGGCCTATGTCCTGCAGTGGACGTCAAATGGCTGATAATGATGATGATGATGACGAAGTAATTTTTTTGTCTGATGTCAAACTTTGGGCAATAAAACAGGTACTTTCGCGTCAACGTTTAACACATATCTAGTAACCACACAAAAGCATTACATTTTTTTAGCCAACATCCAAACTGATTTTGCAATTACCCTTGGAATTAATGATCGAATAGTGACCTATATCAACCCATTCATCATCAGCCATTTGACGCCCACTGCAGGACATAGGCCTCCCTTTAACCATGAGGGGTTTTGTCATAATCGCCACGCTTGTCAGGCGGGTTGGCGATCGCAGTATGCGGTTGGAATCTCAGGAAGACACTGCTGCCCGTCTCCTAGAAATTTATTCTCTAATCGCCTTCTACGACATCCACGGAACTACGACATTCTTATTCCGGCGCCACACAGATCAACCTATTATCGGCGGCTTAATTAACTTACCCATGGTTAACTTACCAATGATTATCCTGAACCGATGTTTCTGTTGATTGCGTGTGGCGTCGTTCAGGCTGAGTACATTCTGCACCTTTGGATCTATACGCCGGGGCACCTGAAAACAAACTAGGGCATAAATAAACAAACATCTTACGATGACAAATGTACTTAATGTGTGTGTGATTTCGTTTTAGTCCCCCTTCATGGAAATAGTAACTTTCTTAGGCCCTTCTGGGATTGTTAAATTCCTGGGCCAACTGCATTACGATTCAGTGGCCGGCACTTCTGCTATGTATAGCAGTGGTTACTTTTTAGGCCCCTTCCATGGAAGCAGTTACTTTCTTAGACCCTTCTGTGATAGTTACCTTCCCGGGCCAACCGTATTACGACTTAGCGGCTCACGCTTTCTGCTGTGTATAGCAGTGGTTACTTTATAGGCCCCTTTCTTGGAAATTGTTACATTCTTAGGCCCGCCTGCGGTATTTACCTTCTTGGGCCAACTGCATTACGACTCAGTGGCCCACGCTTTCTGCTGTGTATAGTAGTGGTTACTTTTTAGGCCTCTTTCATGGAAGTAGCTACATTCTTGGACCCTTATGCGGTAGTTACCTTCTTGGGCCGGCTGCAGCTCGGTCCGGCGGGTCGCTTGGCCTCCGGTGGAGGCGGTGAGGGCTCGGGGCGCAGAGACTTCGTCTTGTCCGCCGATATCGTGACATTTCGCGACTGCACCATGGCCTGCCGATCAGGTTGGAATTAGCAGTGGTAGCAGACGATAAATACGTTAATAGTAGTTTATGCAACTGTCATATAAGAGAGATTCTTAGAATAGGAATTTCGCCTCGTATGATAATAGTATCACACGAGTATTCTAATATCGTTTTATATGCAGTTGCATACACTACTTTATCTTCACTCATTTATAAATGAAGCTAAAGAAAACAAGAAAAGCAATGTCTTTCCCTGAGAAGGAAACTGTGCCCTACAGTGGGACGTACTCGTATATAGGCTGTTTATGTAAAGCGACGTATATACTCACCGAGTAATTCTTCCTCGTGTTGTTCCGCGGCGGGCGATGCTTGAAGATCTCATCGAGGTCAACCTGCCGACGCCCGAGGAGTTTGCGCACAGACGGGTGGATGCGGCGCTGTCCATCACGCAGTAGAGAGGATACCTGGGGGTTTAAATTGCACCATTAACATGGAATTCTACATCAGTCTTGTTACAAACGTCAGCCTTGTAACGTTAGCCTTGTACCGTACCTCAACCTTGTAACCCACTTCAGCCTTGTAGACGACCTCAGCATTGTAACCTACGTCGGCCTTATAATCTAATCCAGCCTTTCCCAGCCTTGTAACCCACCTCAGCCATTTCCAGCCTTGTAACCTACCTCAGCCTTAACTATAGGCTCCTGCTGCACCACCACTTCATGTTTCACTTGTGCCCTGGAGAGCTGCACCCGGAATGCGTGGTAGTGTCCGGTGACCAGCGAGCAGCGCAACCGGTGCTAAAGACATCTCATAGAGTTGCAACCCACCCCAGCCTTGTTACATATATCAGCTTTGTAACCTTAGCCTTGTACCCTACCTCAATCTTGTAACCTTCTTCAATCTTGTAGACTACCTCAGCATTATAACCTACCTCGGCCTTGTAACGTACTTCAGCCTTGTAGACTACCTCAGCATTGTAACCTACCTCGGCCTTGTAACCTACTTCAGCCTTGTAGCCTTCTCCAGCCTTGTAACCTACCTCAGCCTTGGCCCAAGGCTCCTGCTGCGTCGCCACCTCATCTTTCACTTGTGTACTGGAGAGCTGCAGCCGGGACGCCTGGTAGTAGCCGGTCACCAGCGAGCAGCGCAGCCGGTGAAGGAGGCGCCGTGCCGCTATCGCGCTGCAATGGGGAACTTGCTTCAAACTTAGATTCATCATCAACCCATTATGTCCCCACCGAGGGGCACGGGTCTCTTCCCTGAGGAAGGTATAGGCCATACTCCACCACGGGGGCCAAGTCCGGATTGGGAACTTAGATTGGAGCTACAATATTTTTATGCCATAGCAGATAAAGAAAAACTGTGAAACCAAAATGAATTAGTTATTAGTGCCCCTTCAGTGCACTAATTTAAAACCAGACTTGATAAACATTTTACAAGTAAACGAAAATGATACACATGCATATTAGCTTAAAGCTGCTATTACTAAATCATAAATTGCATGTACGGTCCTGCTACATATGTGGTCCTGTTTTATTTATTCGTTTTGTCTGTTGTGTATTTAGTTTTCTTTCTGTTGTTGTGCATATTATATGTTACTTATCTGCTTATTGTGTTTCTGTGATGTATCTAGTTGGTATAATAAATGTCTTTCATCTTCTTCTTCTTCTATGTATTTCGGGGACTTATGAGTCTCAAAAATGTGGAGAAGGTGGATGTCGTCACCTAGCCTTGTAGGTCAGATAAGGAAATTCCTACTTTTGTAAGAAAATTTTTTTGGTAATTAAAATTATTCATGGCAATCACGGAATCTTTATCATGTAGATAGCATCATCAGCCATCAGCCATGATTCATCATCATCATCAGCCATTTGACACCCACTGCAGGATATAGGCCTCCCTCATGGTTTCCAAGCTTCCTGGTCTTGTGCCGCACGCATCCAGCGACTCCCCGCCACCTTAAGCAGGTCGTCAGACCATCTGGTGGGGGCCTTCCCACGAATGTTTTACGTTTAAGTAAATCGGAGAAAAGATGGTCAGAGTGGACTTTTTTTTTCGCTGTCTTTTCTCCACTACAAATCGACGCGAAGACATTGTACAATGACGTTCAACAAACAGAATGTAAATTCTTTGCATTGAAATACATTTTTGAATTCTGATTTCTGAACTGGCCTGTGACGGGAGTGCGTGGAAGATGCTGTACCCGTGAGTCTTTGCAGCAGCAATACCACTCGCTAACCGTGGAAGAAAACATCGTGAGGAAAGCCTTGAGTCTGCTATATTAGCACTTTTTCACGCACAATGGCACAACTCTGTGGTTTAGTGCGGAAATCTCAGGTTTAACTAATCTAGGTCTCGACTTATATCAAATCAAATCGAATATTTATGCACAATAATAAGGCCCATTGTGCGCAGAATGTCCAATTCGCAAAATGCCAAGCGTTTGCCTAGCGAAATGCTAGCAAAATTACCAATTTTATTTTCACGAATGCCAAATTCGCACATGACCAGCTCGTGAAATGCCAAATTCGCAAAATGTCCGTTTCTCAAAATGACCAATTAGCAAAATGTCTATTTCTCAAAATGACTATTACGCAAAATGTCTATTTTTCAAAAACAACCAAATCGCGAAATTCCAAATTCGCAATACATCCATCTCTCATAATGATCAATTCGCAAAATGTCAAAGTCGCAAAATATTAATTTCTCAAAAGTACCAATTCACAAAATGTCCATTTCTCGAAACGTCCATTTCTCAAAATGTCCACTTTGCAAAACTACCAATTCGTGAAACACTTAATTCGCATAATGTCCAGGTAATAAGCGCATTGCGGAGATGCATTCCAATGTACATGAGAAAGCGCTGAGGTATGCGAACAACTCAGATCTCCTTGTGATGTTTTCCTTGACCATTAGCGAGAAACACCGAAATAGTAGATATAAAAATTCAACATAGCCACTATTAAACACATAATTATACATGTTATTCATAAAAGTCGATACCAGTAAAACACTCTTAAGACGGAGTAGGAGCTGGTTTATCACAGGAATCCCTCTCATAAACTGGCTTTAACTCCGTCTAAAGAATGCTTTAGTGGGATCGACTATTTTAAAATAAGACTTATTTTGTTTACCTAATAAACACTTGCAACTCTACCCATAAAATATGTACCTATGTATGAGCATTGTGAGTCAAAAATACAATTACAATGCACATTCATGTTACTCCTGGCTTTACTTTTATAATAGAGCGGCAACAGCCAAAACTGATGCGAAAACCAACCCAAATAACGAACTCACCAGTTCCCAAAGTGTGAGTCATGCACTGCTCAGTCAATTCACTTTGAATGCTTTTTCACTGTCCTTCGCAAGGGAACGGGGCAATTAACGGCTCCCTCATTACTTAATAACTGTAAAACTTACCGTTGATCAATGACGCCGACTTCGTTTTCCCTCTCCTCTAATTCCTTCGCGAATTCCCGCCTCACTATGTTTCTTATCTTGTGAACCCTGTCCTCTTCAGAATCGCCTCCTGGCTCCTCCTTCACGAGGCCCGCGGCCCCAGCGTAGTCCGGATCGTGATACTCCTCGTTAGACTCCATGTCACACTCACGGAGCGGCAAAACAACAAATAAACACGAAAATAACTTCCGACAAAACTTGTATGACACTCCCTAAATTACCACTCGTTCGCTACTGTCTACTTATGACTCGTAATGCTCTTAAATTAAAACGGCAGTGATTATTTACAAGATGATGTGCTCTAACGGTGGGATAGCTACTACATTAAAGCTTAAAACGTGGTAAATGCATTGGCTAGTTGTAGAAATTAACCAATTTTCGCGATTTGTTTGACAGTTCATTGTTGAAAGGTCACGGTACCGGTCCACTCGCTCACTCAAGTTGTTTGGTTCGATTAATCGAAATCTTCTATCGCTACTAGTGATGTACCAATCTCGATTATGATTTATTGATTTTCGACGGCGGCAACTCTGTCATCACTGTCAACTCACGCTGGTGACGTTTTGCATAAAAAATCACCTCGTTCGTTGTGGTTTACGGTTTACGCAAACACTGCCAACGAATTTTCGTCGCTATCATCGCCCGCGCTCGAGTAAACACGCATCCGTCCGATATTGTGTCGCAGCTTTTTCGCAGTTTCCGCCCGTGATGCGACCGCTACTCCCATGGAACAGTGCGACAAACTAACGAGGGGTGAAGAGATGACAGAGCCGTCGCGGGGGCGTCCGTTTTTCTATCCCGACAGCAGCAGCGACACGGAGGAGTACCGCAGAGACGCCGAGGAGCGCCGTAAGCGGCTCTCCAAATGCAAAGGGCTGCCCATCCGGGCCAGGCTACCCTCGTCTAACATGCCACCAAAGAACCAGTCTTGCAACTCGATCCCGTCGACCTCCAGCCAGCAAGAGCCCACCAGAAACCAAAAGGGGCTCGAGAACGATAGGATAACCCTTGTTGTGGAAAACACGAGGTTCGTTGTCGACCCAGCGCAGTTCACAGCCCATCCGAACACGATGCTGGGGAGAATGTTCAGTTCTGGGCTAGAATTCACTCATCCCAATGAGAGAGGCGAGTATGAAGTGGCTGAAGGGATATCCGCGACGGTGTTCAGGGCTATATTGGAGTACTACAGAGGTGGGACGATCAGATGCCCTCCGACAGTGTCGGTGCAGGAATTGAGGGAGGCGTGCGACTATTTGCTGGTGCCCTTCGATGCCAACACTGTCCGCTGCCAGGTGAGGAGCATCTCTAAATTGCTAAAGCACTAAGATGCTTTAGCAACTGTTGTTTGATAAATTTGTCGACTAAAAAATTTAACAAAAAAAAAAACAACATATCCTGTTACTGATAGATATCAATGGTCAAATTCATTAATGGAACATGTCAATATATACTGTTTTGAGTAATCAATGTTTTAAAGTCTGTATAATTTTAAAACTCCATTAAAATCATTGTTACTTTACTGGTCGAAGTCGTTTTATAATAGGTACAATTAACGTTTGACTTGTACCATTATACTTAACTCATAACATGTGACTTTGGAGATGTTCCAGTACCTAGTTATTGCAACTGACGATATATAGAAAAAAAAAATTATAATTTTTTTTAAAACTAGAATTTTAGAATTAAAAAAATACTTGGCATAAAACAGTTTACAGACTCCTTTTGGTATATCCACGACCAGTTTGCTGTGAAATGTTAGTCATCTTTGTTTGTTCTTGCATATTTTCTTAAACCTGTTTGCGTGTTAGTCATAACAAACACATTGCAATCAATGATTTAGCTTAAACTTGTTTGCTTTGCACAAAGAAGTTGAATTATTCTTCATCTTTTAGGTTAGTACGACAAAGCAACGTACAAAAGTAGATGTCTGAGGCCTTCTTTACTACGGGTATGTGAAAAGGAATTCAATTGATCTCCAATTTTAAAATTGACAATGTTTTTGCACAATCAGTCGGTTCCTCAACGCTGAGGATCGTGGCCACTATGACGAGGATGAGTGTGGAGTGCTCTCCATCTGTACCTATCGTTAGCTGTGTGGACTGCCTGGTGAAACTTGAGTTTGGTTTCCCTGGTGATCTGGTCACCACATTCACATTTAGCGGGTGGTCTGCCTCGAGCTCTCTTCCCCTCCACTTTGCCCATCAATATATTATATTCGAGGTGATTAGGTCGACGTCCGATGTGCCCAAAGAAAGACAATAGACAACCATTAATCTGTACAATTCTAATAGACCGTAACAATGGTTTTTAATTGTTCTTTTTAAGGTCATAATCTAACAGGTTAAAATACTTTTTTTCAAGGTTTTGCAGGTCATAAAAAATGCTTTTTGCAAACAAGTTACTCTACTAACTTCATTAGATTGTAAACATTTTCTGTTTGTGGTAAAACATTATTTCATGGGATAATTCAAATATATTGATAAACACTTTATACATTATTGGACGTTACAAGCAACTTGTAGCGTCAAAGTTTGAGCCCGATTTGTGTGGCCCGTTTTTGTACCACGTGACCAGACTTACTTTTTGACAAGTTATAATTCTAAAAGTATTAGGTAGTTCAAAGAAAAGAATTAGTAATCGATTTTGAAAGAAAAATAATGTCTTTCAAAATCGATTCTAATGCTATTTAGATATTGTTTTTGGCAACTTCTCTGTTGCAGTTCATATGGTTTTAGGGATAGGCTATAGGTAGGGATAAATGAGATTTACCATTCCAGTTAAATTTTTTCATTGACTCATTTTAGACATGAGTCAAGACATGAATTATAGATCCGCTAAACCGGCTCTAGAACCGGGCTTCCAGGGTGGGGCTACATGTTGATGGCCAAATTGGCACGCTTAGCGTAGCCGGTTGTCATTCATGCAGTATTAATGCGGATGTGTGCGTGTCTTCGAGCGTTACTTACTACTAGTAAAGCTAAAAATCATCGAAGTTACGTTAAAAAAAATTGCCGTTTTCGCGCCATAATGAGTTTCATTTCCGGGCCAGCTAGTGAACGATATTGTAATAAAAGTAGGCGTTGCCCGCGACTTCGTAAAAAATAGCCTGTGTGCTAATCTAGACTATAATCTATCTCTGTGCAAAATTTCATCCGGATCCCTTCAGCCGTTTTTTTGCGTGAAAGAGTAACAAACATCCATCCATACATACAAACTTTCGCGTTTATAATATTTGTATAAGGATTACATAGTCATATCATTCTCCATTGTACTCCACAGAACCTACGTGGGCTCCTCCACGAGTTATCGAACGAGGGTGCCCGCCGTCAGTTCGAGTCTTTCCTGGAGCGCCTGATCCTGCCGCTGATGGTCGCCTCAGCGTCGCGCGGGGACCGCGAGTGCCACGTGGTGGTCCTTCTGGACGACGACTCGGTGGACTGGGACGAACAATACCCGCCCCAGATGGGGGACGAGTACAGTCGCACCGTGCTGTCTACCCCGCTGTACCGCTTCTTCAAGTACATTGAGAATCGGTGAGTGTCGTGGGAAAGAGTCGTGTCTTTATCTGGTTACTATTGACCCTCATCTAAGTTTAGAATAAGTGGCATGTTTCTGTAATATCTCCGTATTAAATAAATAAATAAATAAATAAATAAACTGACTTCTCGTGGTAATTCTCGTGCATTTTTTTCTGGCATTAAAAGTGGCCTGTGTGCTATTCCAAACTGTAATTCATCTCTGTGCTGAATTTCATCCAGATCCGTTCAGCCGTTTTGGCGTGATTGGCTAACAAACGTCCATCCATCCAAACTTTCGTGTTTATAAGACTACTAGCTGTCCCGGCGAACTTCGTACCGCCACAGAATCCGTTTGTACGATTCTTGTTACCATGGCAACGCAATAAATAAAACATCCAAACATTTTGACAAACTTTCACACAACCGTTTAAACGATTCTTGTTACCATGACAACGCAGTAAATAAATATCTTAGTGTTTGGCTTCAAACAAGGTTACGGTAACAGTAACATATTATCCCACGGGAACGCATTACAGGGATATCAAGTATCCTATGTCTCAATTCAGGTCTTTGTCTATCTGTATGCCAAGTTTCATGTAACTCCGTTCAGCCGTTATTGCGTGATTGAGTAACAAACATCCGAACATCTTCACAAACTTTCACATTTAGGATAGGATTATTAGTAGTTTATTCATTTAGTAGCTTATAACAATTATTTAACTAAGATTTATTATTAAGTTTAAGTACATATTATTCGTATTTGCACCAATAGCTCTTCTCTCTTTCTCCTTCGGCAACCTTTCCGTCACAAGGTGGTGTGGAAGAAATTGTTGTTAGCAATAAGGCCGCCCATTGTACTTTTTCATTGTAACTTTCATATTTGGTGTCTCTTGTTTCTTGTGTGCAATAAAGAATATTCTTATCTTATGTTTTTAGGATTAGCAAGATTTATTTATGCTCAGCGACTAATCTCATGATTTTTTCGATGTCTCAGCTAAGAGTAACCTGCTAAGGCGAAATTTATCAACGACGCCATATTTGAGTCACATGTGATTAGTCGAAGTAATAATTAGATTGAGACTCGTCTTGCAGATACAGACTAATAAAATATTTGAACCGCTGCAGAAAGGAAACATGTACACAAAACGAAACTTTCCAGGAGACACAAAGAAGGTAACATCTGTAGGACATGTTGCCTTTTTGCAGTGAACAAAACTCTTAGCATGACGTCACACTATTAATTTTAGCGAGAGTTGTTTCTTTTTTACAGTAAACGATGTAATTACCCTCTTAAAACATATTTTTGACAGAAACTCAATTCCGCCGCTGTGCGCACATGTTTCCTTTCTGCAGGAAGCGGTTCATTTATTTATTTTTATCATACCTGCTCTGAAAATACATACTAATTATACCAATTAGAGGGAAGAAACGCCTTTATCCCGCCCTTCAAATCCTTTCATCCCAAGGTATGGAAGTTTGTATGAAAATCCTTCCGACCCAAGGGTGGGAAGTATGTATGAAATTCCATTACATACCCATTTTTTTTTTTTAATTTGTCAGCAGTCATACTGCAAAGAGAGTTTAACTGTCTACTAATTAAATTTCAAGTAAATTGTTACTGGCCACATACAGTTTTTTTTTTTACCAGTTACCAACCTCCTTGGTGTATACAGAAAATTAAAAACGAAATTATTTTTCCTCGTAGGTGTAATAAAAAGCACTATACATACCTCAGGATAAAGTACAGTTCCATACCTCAAATGGTTTGCGCCCCTCGCAAGCTCGTGGCGCAAATGCCATAATCTCGGTATGGAACTGTCACTTTCTTCCCTCTGAAGTAATGTACTATTATTTATTTATTTATTGATACTTTTATTGCACTTGCATTAAAAAAAAACCCTTCCGCGGCGGCGGACTTAATGCGGTGTAATTAAATAAACAATATACACTCTCACATATAATACAATATGCATACATACATACATAAACTCACGCCTGTATCCCAGAGGGGTAGGCAGAGACCTGGGACTGCCACTTGCCACGGATAATGACAGGTCACTTTCGCTTCCTCAACATTCATTAGTCGTTGCATGCACGCACGCCCAATATAACACAATATATGTTAAAATATAAGAATGTAACCTTATATATCAATTCAACGTTCTTATAATTTTTCCGTGATGCTATTGCGAATTGACGAACGAATTGTTTAAAACACTTGCATATATACTTCGTATGTATGAATGGTTTAACGCGTTCGTTTTCACTGTAATGTTATGCAATTTAAATAAATAGATAAATAAGTAAATAATAGTTATATATCACTATAAAATACAATTATATTTACACACTATAAGAGAGCAAGAGGATAATATAATTTACCATACACACTAAAAATTAATATGATTAATAGTAGAGGACATACAACTGAAAGACCTTTATCATGAAGAGAGAAAGTAAAATCAAATAAATTTAACTTAGCAATTGTTTCTGTGATGTATCTTGTTGGTATAATAAAAGTCTTTCTTCTTCTTCTTCAACGCGACAGAAATTGTTTTGTGCAATGCGTTTTTCGCTCAGTGACTTTTTTGGGGTTCCGTAGTCCACATGGGACCCTTCTAGTTTCGCCATGAACGTCCGTCTGTCTGTCTGTCTGTCCGCGGCTTAGCACAGAGCCTACACCATATGATAATGGTACGGAACCCTTCATGCGCGAGTCCGACTCGCACTTGTTATTATTCTGTCTCGCGTTTCTGGTCCTTATGCAAATTATGTTATGTTATTTTTGTGTGTGTGCTTTTGCGGCAATGCGAAGCGGTGGTAGCCCAGTGGTTAGAACAATAAACTCTGAAGCGGGGACCCAGGTTCGACTTCCAATGCGGGCATGTACCTGTGACTTTGTTTATTTTCAAAGTTACGTACATCTGCGAATTTGTATTGCAATACCACACGCTAACTGTGAAGGAAAACACCGTGAGGAAACCCGCGGCTTGGTTGGCTCCGCACGTATTGACTTGTCTTTCCTGTGGGCTAGGCCGACTAAGCTGTCAGGATGGTATAGGTGCTGGGCAAGCCTACCCCATCTAAGAAATAAAACATAAACAATGTCCCCGGCGTCCGAGTGGTGCCTTTACCCATACTGTGAGTGAAGGTGCCACTGGACGCTGTATAAATCATCTCATCACGAAGATGGAAAGGCCAATGTTTTGTGGTAGTCTAACCCCCGGTTTCCCGTACACTAACGAGCTATTAATCTACTGTTAACTGCTGTCAGTGGTTTTTTTTTTTTAATGCACTTTGGTCAATTGACAGCTGTTAACAGTAGATTAACAGCGTGTTAGTGTACGAGAAACTGGGGGTAAATGTATTCTTTCTTTCTTTCTTTAACCGTGCGTGCAATAAAGCAGAGTATCGATCAATGTTTCGGGCATTCTCCGGGCCAGTTTTTTTAATTGAAAATTTCGCTAAGTAAATAGTTAACTGTAGTGCTGTCTCTTCGAATTTCCCAGAAAAGAGCGTGACAGAATGTTACTTAAGCGAACGGCCTCTGAAGTCGTATAGTGTTTGGGACGGTCCTATGACTATCTAGCGCAGCGACATTTTTTTTTTTCAACCTGCTTCGAAATGAGGAGAAGATTAATTCGTCCATATATGTGTGTATGTTCGGCGGTTCTGATTTCATACGAGTACATTCTTTTGTTTTTGTTGGCAAAAAAAAATTTTGGTCTGAACATTCGTCCGCGTCTGAAAGCATCGTTCTGTAAATATGAAATTTATTTCGCTCCTCACCGGGTTTCCTTCAGTTCACAACAATGACCTACCCTATCTTGCCTTACCTTTCCTTACCTTACCTTACCCTTACCTTATCTTATTGTACAGAGACGTGGCCAAGCAGGTGATGAAAGAGCGTGGTCTGAAGAAGATACGGCTCGGGGTGGAGGGGTACCCCACCTATAAGGAGAAGGTGCGCAAGAGGCCTGGCGGAAGAGCTGAGGTTAGTGCATTAACAATATTTCGACTGTGGATGTATTAATTGCTGTAATTACATTGGGAAGGAGCGGTAGTAGCCTAGTGGGCAGAACTTTGGACTCCAGGTTCGATTACCAGTGCGGGCATGTAACTATGCCCCCTCTGGGATTCGAACCCACGACCTCCCGAGTCGCTTACGCCACTCCCTTACGGTAAACTGAAACATCGTGAAGAAACCTGGGTGCCTGAGGTGTCAGATACTTCAGCGGTGGAATTCGTCGTTTCGCGGTGAGCACGCGTGGTGATTAAGCCTTGATTAAGTATTGACTTGCAGATGTTAGTTTCTTTAAAGAAATCCCTTAACGAGTCTCTTGTAAATAAGTCGGATCGCTCTCTTCTGTAAGAGAAAGATCGTGATCCCACAGTAGTATTCCGTGGGATTATGGAAGTAACGGCGGCCCCCCAGTGCCCATAGTCTCTCTGAGAGAAGACCAGGCCCTGGGCCATAGGCTGGATTATAAAAGACCGCTCTTCCCGACCAGGTGATCTACAACTACGTGCAGCGCCCGTTCATCCATATGTCCTGGGAGAAGGAGGAGGCCAAGAGTCGCCACGTGGACTTCCAGTGCTTCAAATCTAAGTCCGTGACCAACCTGGCCGAGGCCACCGCTGACCCGGCCATTGAGCAACTGGAGCCCAACCGCCCAAGGTAATTCAAACCGTTAAAAAATTCAAACCGTTGAAAAATTCAAACCGTCTAAAAATTCACACCGTTGAAACATTCAAACCGTTGAAAAATACTAACAGTTAAAAAAATCAAACCGTTGAAAAAATTCAAACCGTCGGAAAATTCAAGCCATCGAAAAATCCAATGGCTTCCCCGGCATAGCGGGCAGTGTAGAAGTGTTTATCCAGTGGGCAGTGGCCCGTCAGAAGTGCCACTGCTTTCGGCAGATTGCATCTCATCAGACGCAGCAGGCTGCGCGAGAGGCGTTTCGCTATTTTCAGTAGAGCCAACAGTTTTCGAAGAATCTCTGCTGGCTCAAAGCAAAGAAAATAACCCCCGAAGTGACGATTCACTGTGAAAACGTAGAAAGGCAACGGCTCGTCATCAGTCGGAATCTGGGATCTCTTCAGGAGGCCTACAGTGACATCAGGCACAGTTGGCATTCAGGCTAGCTAGAGTAATCTCCGTTTCGTGTGACGCCGGATTAAGAATAGCGTCACTCCATTTCCTTCCGTGGATGTCGCAGAAGACGACTAAGGAAATCAATTACCAGGAGACGAGCAGCAGCGTCTTCCTGAGATTCCAACCTCATACTGCGATCGCCAACCCGCCTGCCAAGCGTGGCGATTATGGCAAAACTCTTCATGGTTATGAAAACCACGAGGGAGGCCTATGTCCTGCAGTGGGCGTCAAATGACTGATGATGATGATATACTTAAAAAATATGGCACAAAACCCTTAAAATATGCGCAAAACTGAAAGAAAACAGAAAAAATTAAGAATCATTAGACAAATGACATACTCACTATAATCTGTTAATTAAAGAAAAGGACTGGCAACTATTTGCCTCTCGCTCACACAATATATAATTACTATTCAGTCTCTTTCTTTAATCGACCGTACTATACATACGAGCTCCCCCCCTACTTTAGTCTTTAAATGCACTATCCACCCAGCCATTATTCACAAACCAAAGGTTGACTGGTAGAAAATGCTAATTTTAGCATTAAGTACGCCTTTGCTTTATGCAATAAGGAATCTTAATAATAATAATATTACGAGTAGATAAACAAAAGGTCCGTCTCTTCTTCATCACTTCATTTCATACAGCCGGCTCCGGGTACTCCGGCTTGACAGCCTGTAAGACTATCCATAAGTCTAAACACCATCGCCTTTCGCCGCAGGGAGCCCGAGGCCGAAGCCCCGGAGCAGCCAGCGGAGCCCCCGCCGCCCGCTGACACGGAGGAGCTGCAGTGATGGCCGCGGATGGCCCGCCGGCTCGGGCGCCTCCTCTGCTCCCTGGCCTATTGATTCTACGCAAGTTACTTGGGTTACACACCGAACTATACTGCCGTGTGTATGCTGAAAGAGTTTAACACTTCCGAGCATACAATCACAATCGATTGTACTCGTCTAAGTTACTCCTGTACAGTTTACTTGAGAGAAAAACTGAACTACGCTCCGGTCTGTATGCTGAAAGAGTTTGACACTAGTGAGCATACAATCACACAAATCACTGAATCGATTGTACTCGTATAGGTTGCGTCTATACAGCTTGCTTGAGAGAAACCCTGAACTGTAATCCGGTGTGTATGCTCAAAGAGTTTAACTTCTCCGAGCATATACTGAGTATACAATTAGACACGTAATAAAACCTAGACAGATTACTTGAGAGAAAACTGATCTATACTCCGGTGTGTATGCTCAAAGAGCTTAACACTACTGAGCATACGTATAAATATGAAGCATATACTGAGCATACAAACTGACCGACGTTAATCGATTGTACTCAAATAGGTTTCTTCTATACAGGTTACTCCGGTGTGTATGCTCAAAGAGATTAACGCTACTCGGCATACAAAAGGCATTAAATCTCAAAAATGTGTCCCAATCACTGCCCCATCTGAATGGTCATAATTACTCTGGCCCAAAGGAGTTTAGTGACTTTAGTTTCTATACACGGTGACCGTTACTAAAAAATAAGATACAAGTTTAGGAGCGCTGGTATCGTATGGGTAAAACTTGTGCCTCGCGCGAGGTCTTGGGTTCGAATCCCGGCATGGACCAATAACAATGGCACTCTAATACACGTACATGTGCATATGTAGTAGCAATACCACTCGCTGACGGTGAAGGAAAACATCGTGAAGAAACCCGATCGTCTGAGATGTTTGCTGCGTACAATGGCCTAAACTATGGGCCTTACATTAAAAAAAAAATCTACTGTTGCCAGAGTGCATACAAAAATACAAGTGACATCTGTTAACAGTAGGTTAACATTATTGTACGTGAAACCAGGGGTAAGAAAGCTCTGTTGAAAATGAAGAATACAATTTTTTTAAGGTCTTTTCTCTCGTTGGTCCAAGTAAGTTTACTTGCGTGAAAATTGTGATTGAGAGTATGAACTGGCTAGCAAGATAATTCTGGGGGTCAAAAAAGCCCCAAAGGGTCCGGGGCCGGCCGTTAAAACCGGAAAGTATAGAGCACCATTTTCACACCAATTTGTTTATCTTCAAAAGATAGTTTGAGTGAAGTTTGTTTGAAAAAGCTTATGGGCCATAATTTCTACTTAATTCAAGACAAAACCTACTCCGCTAACTCAACGTCATTGTGTTCTGAATTGCGTCCCAATTCGAATGCAGTATATCAGAAATAGCGAGCACGCTTTCGGAAAGGGCGAATTCTCCGCGAATCGTTTCGCGCGTTAGTTGTGCCGAGAGTGAGAGCGCGTTAGTAGAGTCAGTCAGCCAGTCGAATGTTTTGCTGACCGTACAAAGGACCCAAGGATTACTGTTTTTGCTGATCAAATATTCAGACGCATCTTTTGAAGATGATACAACCTTTAATTGGTGCAATCGATAGCCCGTCAACCTTCATATTTTCGTTGCAACATCGTCCTTAACGTCACTTATTAGAGTCAATCAATCACCCGAGCAGTGGTAGCCTAGTGGGTAGAACATTGGACTCGGAAGCGAGAGACCCAGGTTCGATTCCCAGTGCGGGCGTGTGCCTATGACTTTGTTTTCTAATGTACATTTGTGAAGTTATAGCAGCAATGCCACTCGCTAACTGTGAAAGAAACCATCGTGAAGAAACCATCGTGAAAAAACCTGACTGTCTGAGCTATTCACATACCTCAGCGCTTGCAATCGCCAATCCGCGGTGGGCGCGCGTGGTGATTAAGCCCATACTCTCTCCTTGAGAGAGGGCCTGTGCCCTGCAGTGGGACGTATATAGGCTGCTTATGTAATCAATCCTTACTCGTCCACTGCTGGTCATGGGCTCCAAGGCACGCGACCTCTTTCTGTCCTCGGTCATCCTCATCCAGCCGCTGAGAGCAATCTGCCTCAGATCGTCGGCCCAGTGAGCTGGTGGGCGTCCGGAGCTGCGTTTGACAGTTCGTGGTCTCCACTCGGGAACCACTCGACTGTCAGTTCTTTGGCAGATGACTGGTTAATGTGATTTCGACGGGACGTTCTTGGTCGTACACAAGTAGGGTTATCAACGGCCGGTCCGAGCCCTACAAAAGTTATGGGCCAGTTTCTGAATTGAGAATTTCGCTAAGTACCTAAATACTTAACTGTAGTGCTGTCTCTTTAAATTTCTCAGAAAAGAGCGTGACAGAACGTTACTTAAGTATTTACTTAGTGAAATTCTCAATTCAGAAACCGGCCCTATGTTAGGCAAATATTTCTTAAGCGTTGATGTTGCTTATAACTAGACGTAACTAATGTTTAATCTACAGTGCGTACCCTGTTTGTCTAAAATACCTCTCACTGTAACGGACCCATATTACAACGTGCCTCGTGCGGGCGCATCGATACAAGCCAAAATGAACCTTAAACACCTGTTAGGTTAGAGACTGTAATGCTAGCGCAAAAAAAGCCCGGCCGCGTTCGACCGACTGGCTCGTCACGGGTGCGGGCGTTTTTCGCACGTGTATTGTAGTATTAAGGATTATTTTAGATTGGCATCGTGCAGCCAGCACTTGGCCGGCCCGTCGTGATTGGATCTCCACTGCAGTAGATGATTTTTTTTATCTGTACAGCCGGATGTTTTAGTCACATTTTATATTAAGATCGTTGTTGAAACTAACAAGACCAGTGTTTGTTTGTTACACTTTATTGCACAAAATACAAAATTTAGCACTTAGAAAAACATGATTGTGTTAGACTATGATCAAGGGTGGACTGGTGAAAGGGTGAAATAATTCAAGAGAAATTTCTTCCAGCCAGCCTTGATGTTTACAGTATTAAACAGACAGCGTGAAAAAGGCATGTAAAGCACAAACAAAAAATAATTACTACTTAATAGTGTGTTTTTCAGAATAATAATAAAATAGTCGAATTTTATGCTCCTCATACGGTACAGTTTACAAAGTCACCATTGCTGTAGAAACACTCCTCGGACGCAGTTTAAATAGACCTGCGCGAAGGGTATTACCAACTTAAACTGCATTTGAGAATCGTTTTAAGAGATCGCGTTTTTCAAAAGTAAGCCTGTCAATTTTAAACACAGGATAAAAACCACGGCTACATAAAGTGGTTTCAAAAACTAGGATTTTGTCGGGCAAGCGGGCGGCTGTATTTTTTAGTTAAAGAAAGGGACTCCCTGAGAGAAGATGCCTTGATTGCCATCAATGACTTTATATGCCGAAACATTAGTGACTTTTCTTGCAAAAGTAGGAAAAACATTAATGCTGCGGCCAGACACGAACAGCACCCGTTCACGAGCATAACGCAGGGGTCAGCCATCACCAGTCTCAACCATTTTAGAGGGAGATAGGTGACCCGGCCACCACGCCACCATCCGAATGACCGTTAGGAAACCCGCAGACTAGATTAAGATTTTATTTTTTGACCTTCAGCCTTGTTTTTGAAACAGATTCACGTTCTTGTCAGTTATAAAGTGTATGATAGCAGTTATTATGCAGTGCAGTGGAATTGGTTGAGGCTTGGTTTTCCGACATTGCCCCTCAATCAGGTGTTTTAAAACACATTTTACTCTCTAATGGTTGGTATTTAAAATCTGAAAAAATATAGGTATTATTACTTTTCGATGTCCTGTCTAGGGCCGTCGGTCATTAGATTTATGATTTTTAAACTTTATAGCATCAAAAAAATCGCGAATATGAGTCTAACTTATCACTAGATATTGTTTTATTTGAGCTGTACTGAGTTTTTGACATAACATAACATAAACTCACGCCTGTATTCCAGAGGGGTAGGCAGAGACAAGGGACTGCCCCTTGCCACGGTCCTGACAGATCACTTTCGCTTCCTCAACATTCATTAGTTGTTGCATGCACGCACGCCGGTTTCGGGTACTTTTTATCTTGCCTTTTGCAAATTCGTCCCTTATTTGGTCGAAGTATGCCCGTCTAGGTCGTCCCTTACCGGCCCTTCCACCCACATTCGCTCGATATATTTGTTTCGTCAATCTTTCTTCCTTCATCCTTTCCACATGTCCAAACCAACGCAAAATTCCTTTCTCAATTCTAGTCACTACATCCTCTTTCAGTCCACAACGTTCTCTAATCACACTATTGCGTATCCTGTCATTCATAGTAACACCAGACATACTTCTCAAGGACCTCATTTCTACTACATTAATCCTACTTTCTTGCTTGTTTTGCAATACCCAAGTCTCGCTAGCATACATAAGTGTTGGGACCAGCACTCCATTATGGATAGCCAATCTAGCTCTTTTGGAGATGTTTTGGCCACTCACAAAGGAGTGCAATACCGTTTACACAATTCCCTGGTAAAGAGGCTCCCCAAATAGACAAATTCTTTAACTTATTCCACCTTTTCACCTCTAATCCTTATCTTGCACTCAGTCATTTCATCATCTTTTTCGAACACCATTACTTTTGTCTTACTCACATTAATGTTCATTACTTTCCTTTTAAACGCCTCATCCATTACTGCTACTTGTGTCTGCAGGTCTTCAACCGACGATGCTAACAAAACCTGATCCTCGGCGTATAACAAGCATTTGACCATTAGCTCGCCCATCATTATCCCAAAGTCATTCTCTTTCAAATCAGTCAGGCATAAATAAGTTGTACAACCAGGGGGAGGCGACACATCCTTGTCTCACACCCCTGCGGATGCTAAACCAGTCAGTGTACGCCCCATTAATTCTAACGCAAGCACTGGAGTCTTCATAGAGAGACTTCAGAGCTGGCAGCAAGACGCTGTCCACCCCGTACACGGACAGTACCGACCACAGGTCATTCCTCGCCACTCTATCATAAGCCTTCTCCAAATCGACGAACGCACAGAAACCCCTCTGACTTTTGGCCAGAAGTTTCTCCACCATCCGCCTCAAGGAGAAGATTTGGTCCACACATCCCATTCCCTTTCTAAAACCCGCTTGAACATCCCATATCTTTTCTTCAGTCACATCTAGTACTCTTTCAATCAAAACTTTTGCATACATACATACAATCCGATAGCGAGAATGTGCAGACTCTACAACGAAGTTGTGGCCACTAGCTCGGAAGTCGATATCTTCAACGCGCATTATGCTAAATTTAAGAGATGCTCAGCAAAAATCCTGAATTCATCGATTCGTATGGTTTTATAAAAAATGCTTATCCCTAAAATTTACTTAATACTTTATTCAGATACTCAAATTTACATGTGGCAATGTGTGTGCATGCTGTAGACCACAGCTTAGTACTCATGTCATGTTATTACTTTTATATCGTGTAGTGGTTGTGATTTGTTTTGTACACCAAATAAAATAAAATACAGTTTGCCGACAATGCTGAGAAGGCTGATACCGTGGTAGTTTTTGCACACCTGCTGGGACCCTTTGCCTTTATAAAGTGGCACTATGTAATAAAAAAAAAACCAAAACACATTACTCTCCTTTTGGTTAAAAGTTAGTGTTAGTGACGTCGGTCGTCAAAATTCTATTAATAGGATTAATATTTCTGTAATTTCAAAAACGCCTACTTTTCGCTCGCGCAGCTCTATAAGTCCCATACAAATCCGTGCGCTCGGAGAACCGATCCTTAACTGCCATCGTTCATTTAGTCGTCCATTCTATAGTAAGCTTTTTTTAGATAACGTCCTTGTTATATTTATTGTCGTCTATATTGTGTGACCGAGAGGCAGATAGTCACTCAGTCCCTTCCTTTAAATAACCGTGCTATGGACCGTGCACGCAAGTTACTCCTTTCTTCCGTTCAATGCATGAAGTGCATGCAGATTTCTACTAAAAACCACTGAACTTCAACTGAAAAAATACTTGAGAATTTTCTACCAGATTAGTGTTAGTCTCTTGTTGGTTTTTCTTAAGGTGACTGACAATAATATAACGCTTCTACTGAAAAAATAAATAGTGGGAAAATTCTACCAGTTTAGTTTTATAGAAAATCATGCGTCGACCGACCCTTTGTCTCAATATGTGAATAAATGCGTTCGATTCTATTCATCCCATTTTATTTTTTATTTTATCTGCACGCTAGGCTGGTGGCTAAGGTGTCTGGTACTAAGTTAAATGCCGGTTTTAAACAAATATATACAAAGACATAGTTTAATTATTTTTAAAGTAATGATAATGTTAACTTATCTACACGCCCTAACCTTAAAAGGGCGGGCAACCTTCGGTATTTATGATGTAATCTCAATGTGAAAGCGAAAAACATGCATGTTATATAATAATAAGCTATGCGTAATTAATGATATATTTTTATAACGAAACAGTAAAATAAAATCTGAGTTAAAAAACGTGTGGCTTACTAAATGTTATAAGCTAGGATACACTGCGCGGTTAAGTACTATATCATACACAATTATTATTGTAGAAAAGAAAATTGCTTTGTCTGATCAATTGTTTGCTTTTTACTGTGTCATTATTGATATTTTTATGCAATTCTTCGTACAATTTGTAACTTGGCAAACTTATTTGAAAGGAATGGCTTATATGAAAAAACTTGTAATCTTCATGAGCTGGTTTACAAACTTACATTCAAGAGGCGGTGAATTCCAACCCCAGCTTGTAATAATGGCTTTGTTTTCTAAGTTGTGTATTTAGTTTTCCTTCTGTGTTGTGCATATTATGTTACATATGTGCTTATTTTGTTTCTGTGATGTATCTTGTTGGTATAATAAATGTCTTTCTTCTTCTTCTTCTTTAAGTTACATACATTTGTAATGGATTATGAGTCAAAACGTACCTATCGTTGTAGCAACTTGAGACCTTTACCATCAGAAAGGTCTTTGAAAATGTATACTTTTTTTATATTACGGCAACTTTGTAGGTTGCTGAAGAAAAAAGTTATTGGACATTAAAATATGCCCATATTCTAAGTGAAAGCACCCCTCGCGTCATCAACGTTTGTGCTTTTAATTGTAACTTCTTTCTCAGATTCATTTCTGGATGGAGAATAGTTGTTTGTTATACAAGAGTGCAAAGTTGCTTTTTGACCGCGTGCTCAATTTTGATGACAGGGCAAGCGAAGGATTCTAATTAAAAATTAGAATCCTGAGCGTGAGCGAGGGAATCAAAAGAGGACGAGGTGAAAAATCTTTGCACTCGAGTGCAACACGTAACTTTTCATCCCACCTCAGCGAGGAAATTACTAAATGCAAAATAACACAAAGGAGGTTCCGGGTCTGAGTGCAGATATCGAAGAACAAAAATACTCTTTTCACCTAACTAGCTCGTAAAAGCTCTGTTTATCATTCGAAATCTGCGTGGAAAATCGCACTTTATCCGCTAGCGTGGAAAGTGTTTTTAAAATTCGAATATTTTTATTCAATAAAGGTTTCGTACAATAAATTACATATACATAGAACCTCATTGGTTTCGTAATAGTTTATATTCTCTGCAGCCAGTCCATTGATGATTGAAATGCAAATACTTATTTCATGTCATGCGCCAGCCTCATTTAAAGAATCGCACTGGCCGGCAAGAAAATTTGATTTAAAAAAAAAACTTGAAAATTTTCTTCTCTTTATTGAATTCACTTTACTTCTATTATTTTGGTTTGTTTTTTGATAAAATCGAAAGAAATCACAAAATATGAGCGAAGCTAGCAGCGACGAAGATATAAATTTAAAATAAATAAACAGTAATTTAATATTTATTAAAACTGTTTTTCTTGCACCTAACATTTTCCTCGCTTTAGTGAGGTGAAAAGTTGTGTATTGCGCTCGGCAGCAAAGTTATTTAGCGTCTCGTACCTTTGAAACCCTCGCTACGCTCAGGATTCTATATTTGAACCACTCGCTTCGCTCGTGGCTCAATCCTAGAATCCTTCGCTTGCTCAGGTTTCAACACAAGGTACTCGCGCCAAAAATTAACTTTGCAGCCTTGCATAACAAATAACTATTCCTAGATGGGGGGATGAAAATAAAGTTTATTTGTATTGTATTGTATTATTGCATTCATTAAATTGTGTGTGTTTCAAATACCACTTTTAAATGACACGGGGTCCATACAAAACTAGCCACTATTCTTTGTTGTAACAAACGCACTCGCCAACAGCGAAGGAGAACATCGTGAGGAAACTTGAGTGCCTGAGGTGATCACCTTACCGTTAAAAATTGCTAAACCGGGCACGCGTGGCGATTAAGCCGGGCAGTGGGACGTATGTTAGCTGCATTGTAACGTTATAAAATAACGGCCGAACTGAGAGACAGCTTATTTAATCTGTGGTTGCGACTTTTCCTTGTAAAATCTCTACCACAGACTATTTTAATTGGCCTCTTAAGAAATCGTGTTTTTTTTTTATAAATAAAAGCGTAAAATTTAATTGTGTCGCCTTTACTTCAAATAAGTTTGTCAATGTCAAGAAATATTTTGCATCCCCTTTTATAATATAAATAGTGATGGGAAAAAAAGATAATTTATTTATAACTTCAAGCCTTCTACAATCCCCTATAAAATGCCTCTGTCACTATCTTATAAGTAGTAGACATATTCAATAATTTATGTGATTGATTGCTATGTCTTATGATAAAAACATGTTATTATACCAAAAATGTATTCAGAAAGTTAGAAATACTTACTCTGCTTATGGATCTTTTATAAAAATAAAAACACATATCTTGATAAGTTACCGTTTATTTTTTTTCATTTAAATTTAAGTAATACTGAAAAACAATGTTTTTTAAGTACATGTCCGATCACAATTATTACAAAAAAGTTAAGGATGATAAGGGTGGCGGTGGCGGTCCGTACATACGTCATTTACTGCAATAGTATTTATATGAACGTATGCATGGACCGTCACGCCACCGCGTCGGTGTGTATCATCCAGCATCCTTTATCTTATCATAGAAATAGTTACAAAAATACAACCTTAAACATATTCTACTTTAGACCAAAATAAATCTAATATCGTGTATCAGCGCGGCCGCACACGTCAGGTTTCTCATCGGGTTCCCCGACGAAGTTCCCCGATCAGGGCACCCGAAGGCGACCATTCCATACAAAAGGTCTATGCGCCGCACACGCAGGACTCTACCCGTGCGGTTAAAAAACCTACCGGTTACCTGAATGCGCACACGGTGTATTTTCTATGTCATCATCATCAGCCATTTGACGCCCACTGCAGGACATAGGCCTCCTTCGCAGATTTCATAACCACGAGGGGTTTTGCCATAATCGCCACGCTTGGCAGGCGGGTTGGCGATCGCAGTATGCGGTTGGAATCTTAGGAAGACGCTGCTGCCCGTCTCCTGGTAATTGATTTCCTTAGTCGCCTTCTACGACATCCACGAAAGGAAATGGAGTGACGTTATTCTTAATCCGGCGCCACACGGAACTTTATTTTATTTATTTTCTGTCCAGTTCGCTCGTTCGGTTTTTCCACAGATCGCGGTGGCTTTGCTACCGTACGGTCGTGCGTATATTTGTTAATATCGCGAGATATCCATGCCTATGGAATATTAAACATGAAGACTACCATAATCGTGATCTTGCGTGGGAAAAAGTTTGCGAGGAGGTTTATGCATCGCTTGATAGAAAGTGACGGAACCGAATGAAAACAATCGTGCGTGTGCGGGGCTCATCCGATCCGCCAACCTAATGCGAGAATCTATCGTCCACGTGCGGCCACCCTTAGAGCCCGTCTATCGTGCGAGGCAAATACCTCCTCGCAAACATTTTCCGCAGACAGGTAACCGAATCGGTCATAAAACCGTTCCCGTCGCCCCGACGCACCGCCCGTGCAATCGAACCGGACGTTACGTTTTTTAACCGCACGGGTAAAGTCGTGGCTCCCATACAACAAATGTCTAAAGACAGCGCTCGCCATCTAGCGGCCATCTATGTAACCTTCACAGTGCCGATGTCATGTCGTTTAATGTCAACGTTAAACGCTTCTTGTTTGTTTCTATAGACGGCGCTGTTCTCAAATTCGATCTTTGTCTAATGTCGTATAGATAATGGTACGAAACCCTTCGTGCGTGAGTCCGACTCACACTTGGCCGGTATGTCGCCATCCGGTGCCGAGATCGGGGAACCCGATGAGAAAGTCTGACGTGTGCGGCCGCGCTTAGGATATTTCACACTGTCATTATAAAACCTTTCTTAAGGGACGAGAAATTGCGAACGCAGATATACAATGTAGGCACTGATATTTTTGCGATGCAAGAGCTTAAGGGCCTCCATAGAGAAACACTAGCGCTATCGAGTGAATAAAACATTTTTTTACGGCTCTTATTTGCAAAAAAACATCTCTCAATCGTCATCATCATCAGCCATTTGACGCCCACTGCAGGACATAGGCCTCCTCCGTAGTTTTCATAACCATGAAGGGTTTTGCCATAATCGCCACGCTTGGCAGGCGGGTTGGCGATCGCAGTATGCGGTCGTAGTCTCAGAAAAACGCTGCTGCCCGTCTCTTGGTAATTAATTTCCTTAGTCGCCTTCTACGACATCCGCGGAAGGAAACGCGAAAAACGGCCGTTTTTGACATAGATGCTATCTAGTCCTAGGTCCGTGATCCTCGGTTGTCGGTCCCAAACTCTTGATCTAGAAGAAGGCCTGTGCCCTGCCTTATAGAGACTGATTGTGTAAGTATCAACTGACAACTGGTAAAAGCCAGTTATGACGGGTTTCGGCGGTCCTAGTACGCTTGGACCGTGTGCGTACAGTTTTAGTTGATTATGATGACGATCAGTACGCTCGTACGGACCGAGTGCGTCGTCATAGTCAACTAGAACTGTACGCACACGGTCCGAGCGTACTAAGGCGGTCAAAACCCGACTTTCACCTGGGTCATGTGTTCCTAGGGCTTAGGTTCTTGATTGTGTCACTATTTGCACGATATAGGGCCGGTTTCTGAATTGAGAATTTCACTAAGCAAATAAGTAACGTTCTGTCACGCTCTTTTCTGACAAATTCGAAAAGACAGCACTACCTACAGTTAACTATTTACTTACTGAAATTCTCAATTAAGAAACTGGCCCTGAGACTGTGATTGAAAGACACATTTTGCAAAAACGATCCGTAAACGAAGATATGATTATTTTTCATTGTTGGCGCAAGAGTTACCTTATTAACTTGCTCACATTTTGCGCTGCAGCGTGGTGCAGAAAGCTTCAACGAAACTTAAGACGCTCCGTATTGTAGCACTAAAGGGAAAAAGTCATACTTATATATTTTTTTACAGATCGCATTCGCAAAAAGTGTCAGAGCAATCTCTCAATCATGTTTAAAGTGATTTTTAGGACCTATGGCCGTGAGCCTGTGGAGCCCCGAAAGTGAATTATTCTGGTCAATACAACCAACTCCTAAATCGAAAAATACTGCTGTTTCATACATTCAGTAGAGCACACACACATACATACATACATACACTCACAATATAGCTTAAAAGTTTTAGATAATTTTCTTTACTGTTAGTTTCTCTTTCGTACTTGATACTGTCATTGGCTTGCAAATAAGACACAATATTTATTTATCAAGTACCTATTTCGAGCTGGGAGGCCTGGTGACCTAAAACACAGATCTCTGATCTAGTTCAGGCTCCAGTCTTTCCACAAATTCTACTATCGCACCTATCATTTGTATCTATACAAAACTGCACTTGATTTGTGGATTGAGAAAATAAACATTCGTAGTTATCAAAATTAAGTAACAGCTGACATGGGCGCCGGCAGCAGGGTGCAACGGCACTTAAATAGAAAGTTTAAATTGAGAAAGAAAATTCATACTTAGTTGTTTTTTTAGGATTCCGTATTCGAAGTATGCCAAACGGGACCCTAATACTAGGATTTCACTGTCTGTTGTCTGTCTGTCGGTCTGCCCGTCTGCCTGTCTGTCTGTCTGTCACCAGGCTGTATCTCATGAACCGTGATAGCTAGACAGTTGAAATTTTCACAGATGTATTTGCCGCCATAGCAACAAATACTAAAAATAGAATGAAATAAATATTTAAGGGGGGCTCCCATACAACAAACGTGCTTTTTTGCCGTTTTTTCTATCGTTTTTGTATCTAATGTTGTATAGGTAATGGTACGAAATCCTTCGTGCGCGAGTCCAACTCGCACTTAGCCGGTTTTCATAAGTTACTTTTTGAATGAAAACTGAAGGCGTCTAGGTTGCTGTCCAAAGTTCATCACTGTGTCACTAAATTCAGTATTCAGTATATTTTATATTAAGTAGTGAATAGTATAAATGTAGATGCAGAAGACCTCCCTGGCAGTAATCCTGGCGGCGCCCATGACGGCTGATATTTTTTCACTTTATTAGAGTTGCTGTCAAAATAAAAGGTGCTTACATTGATTAGTAGGTGCAATATAATCTTTAGTTTTCACTTAATCTATCGTTATACAGGGTTCACTAAAATATGCGCAATTCCAGAAACCTATCAGTTAGAATGTTGATATTTTTTTCGTTTAGCTGCAATAATCTTGTGCTTTTTTACGGTTTTTTGCTTTGATTTTGTGGCGCTGTTTAATACATAATGCTTAAAACCATATCTGGTGTACCGTGGGGCTTCGTCTATGTAGGGCATTTTACCGGAGGCTGCGACACTGGCGAAGCGCGCAAAGCGAGATTTTATTATATTTACCCTGATATTTCTAAAAATATTAATTTAAATAGCTCGTAGAACAAACGTGGTTGTTAAACTTAAACTCCAATGTGAGTGTCTCAGGAATTGCACATTTTCGAGGCAATCATGATACAATGTATGTACCTAAAAACAAACCGAATTAAAGTAGCGGTCTCATTAATAAAAATAAAAAAAAACATTCGATTCCGCTAAAAACTCAAGACGGAGTTAAAGGTGGCTTATAAGAGGAAATCCTGCCAATCTACTGTTTCTAATAAGACTGCAGCGGCCTTATTTACAAACACCCAAATCCTCTAAAGCACTCCTCAGAGGCAGTTTATTTAATCTGTGGTCTTTTCCTTGTAAAATCTCCACCACAGACTATTCTAATCGGCGTTGATAATCGTGTCTTTAGAAATAAGGCTAGGGACTTTAGACAGTAAGCTACTATAAAACCAAGGAGAGTGCGCAGAGCGCCACCGCGAGTGTGCCAGACGGGGCCAGGAGCCCGGGGCTTCGCCCCCGCTGGGGTGCAAAGAGCCCCACGTCGTTGTAGTTGGAGTTCCACCCGATGAGGGGCTCGTCACGGTTCTGGACCCTCAGCCACAGCTCTAGAGGTCGGAAGTACCTGGCGTTTTGGGGAGATAAATGTGTGAAAAATTCACGATGGAAAATTGTATACGTTGAGTGGCAACTGGCACGGGCCGGGCCCTATTTGATAAAAATACAATTCGTGGCATGACAGTTTGATGTCCATTGCAAAGTCGTTTAACATTCTTCGTTTAACATTCGTCGAAATTAATTGCCGCTCCCGTCGCCGACGCACAATTAGATTGAGGTGAAATTGCAGGAACACACATTGATTAAATGGACTTACTTGACAAGAGCCTCCGGCGATATGCGGTTTGTTTTCCCCCGCGTCATGGCGCGGATTATCTCCGACGCAGTCTTTGATGCTCCAGGCTGCATTATGTCGCTGAAAATTTTGGGTTGAAGTTAGGCTAGTTTACCGTGACATTCCGAGATTCGGTCACCATCAACAATAACGTCGTCCGACGTCGGATGGCAATATTTTGGCCCGTGGATGGGTGAATCTACTCGAAATTGTCGCCGGCATTATCTCGTAATTGTCACAATTCATCGTTGTGAGCGCAACAGGTGTTAAAAATGTTTTTGTTTTCTATATTAGTTGGATTTGATGGACACTTACATATTGTAACAACAAATCGATGCGGATGGCGAGATGGTGAACAGTATAGGTACCCAACAATGGGCAGAGGTGGGCTGGAATGATGCTGATGATCCTATTTTAATATATCTCGATATCTTAAAGAGCGCTTTATCTACCTCAGTGACTCTCACAGCCGGGCACCTCGGTCCGACCAGAATCTGATGCTGAGACTCAAGTCATTCGACAAGGTTCTTAAGCAACTCAATTACTGTAGTAAAGGATGTCACACACCAACCCGGTGGCGGTGGCGGTGACGGTACAAACATACATCATTTAAAATTGTTTTATCCTTTAGGCCGCCCGGCTGTGGAACGATCTGCCGATTTCAATAAGGCGCTCTTCTTCCGCAGCTAACTTTAAAGTAGGGTTCACGACCTGTATCTATCTATCACTCGTCTCACTTTTCCTTCAGCCACTCTCCATCGTCGGGTGTCTGAAAGAAATTGCTATAAGCAATAAGGCCACCAATTGGCATCTTCGTAAATATTTTATGTACAATTCTACTAATATTATAAATGTGAACGTTTGTGAAGATGTTTGGATGTTTGTTACTGAATCACGCAATTACAGCTGAATGGATTTACATGAAACTTGGCATACAGATACACAAATATATCTCGGTAATGCGTTCCCCCCGGGAAACATTAAATAATATTTATTTTAAGTTTTAAGTTTAAAATAGACGGCGTTGCGCGAGCGAACGTTGAGTTTTAAAAATAGATGGCGTTGTGCAGGAGTCGCATAAACGGATTCTGTGGCGGTACGAAGTTCGCCGGGCCAGCTATTAAGGAATATTTTGATCTTACTTTATTCTTTAACATCCACTAACCTGAGTACCCTTCCGGCGTCCCGGCTCCGGTATATGTCGCACTCGTGCGGATGGCCCGCGTGACCAGCTGCCGCGCACAGCTGCTCGAAGACCTGGAACTCCAGGATCGTGGCCAGGAAGTACTTTATGTACTCCTGGAACAATTCGTTGCTAGCTGTAGCTGACAGCCACGCTGACTAGGTACGTGAAGTGAAATGTCTTTGAACTATTGGAGGAGAGAAACCTTTTTAAATTACAGCGCTTCCGCTGCTCTTACAGGTGTAATTTAAAAAGGATTCTGTACGTAAGCTGCTCCATATATTTTGTTTCATTCAGCTTCGGTCTGGTTGAAACACATTTTTTTTAAAGGATTATATACTTCAATTAATAAGATGACTGAATGTCCCGTATTGTAATTAGTGCTGGGCAAGCCTATTCCATGTAAAAAAACAATGTCTCAGGCACTGCAGCGCCCATCTAGTGTGAGTGAAGGTGCCATTGGACGCTGTATAACATAAGCAGCCTATATACGTCCCACTGTAGGGCACAGGCCTTCTCTCAGGGAGAGAGTATGGGCTTAATCACCACGCGTGCCCACCGCGGATTGGCGATTTCAAGCGCTGAGGTATGTGTATAGCTCAGATACTCAGGTTTCCTCACGATGGTTTCCTTCACCGTTAGCGAGTGGTATTGCTACTAAGCTGACGCTGTATAAGTGATCTCATTGCGGAGATGCAAAGGCCAACACATAATGATTGTTTGATAAGTGCACTTTTTTCACTGAAACAGCTAACTTCATAATGTTTCACGTATTACCTGGTCAGAAATCACATGGTATTTGGAGCCAGGATCGAAATCCGCTTCGGTTCTCGGCATCGGCGGTATGACACCCTGAAATAATCGCAGAAAAGGCACATTATTTCTGTACAAAGATAATTGTTCGTTCAACACACAAAACTCACGTCCGTCTGGTTGGGCAGAGACCAGGGGCTTAATTACTTTATGCACACCAAATCCTGTAGGAATCCTGACGTTTGCGATACCTACTAATTAGTATGGAATTTGACAGCAAGGCGCGGAGCCCACTGATCTGGCTTCTGGCAAGGGCATGGCGCGGACATCATTATCGTTCATTCAATTACCGTACAAAACACACGGTCATAAGGTCACACACTCAACGGCCTTTCGTCGGACGTACTATAATAGCACGCCATTTCGACGCCCGCGCCCAATTTCTGTCAGTTCCAGGTCAATTCGCTGTCACTTCCTTCGCTCCACGCCTTTTATCGTCCAGCCCTTACAGTGCCTGCGCCATTTCCGCGTCAGGTCCGTGCCATGCCCGTGCCAGATGCCAGATCAGTGGGCTCCGCGCCTTCATCATCATCATCATCAGCCATTTGAAGCTCACTGCAGGACACAGGCCTCCCTCGTGGTTTTCTAACCATGATGGGATTTGCCATAATCGCCACGCTTGGCAGGCGGTGCTGCCCGTCTCCTGGTAATTCGTTTCCTTAGTCGCCTCCTACGACATCCACGGAAGGAAGCTTCCAACATAGACCAAGCCAGCGGTGGCCTGTCTGTAGAACTGGCGCCAGCGCACTGGCTTCGCACCGGCGGAAGATTATTGCCGCGCGACACGCCTGTCAAGTGTCAGTCGCTTCAAGTAGTAATGAGTAATTTTATTCATAAAAATGATACAATAACACTAGGATCTACTTAGCTTTAATTTAGTAGAAATAATATACGATAAGATGTAGTAGAGCCTCTGCTACCCTGTAGCTTAGTATCACGTTCTTGCTGCCACGAATTTTCCCGCGCACAAAATTACATCTCATCTCATTGTTTCAATTGTTGAGGAGGAAAAGCATTCGCCTCATATCTGTTTCGCTCTGTCAATAACTTCAGTTTCGTTCGGGATTATTTACCTATGTGTTAGCAAAGGGCAAGATAAAAGTAGGTATCCAAAACCGGCGTGCGTGCATGCAACGACTAATGAATGTTGATGATTGAATTTGCCTTGCTCTCTAATAGTATTTTATAGTGTTTTTAGGTTTATCTTATATGTATACTTATTTTTTTATGTATAACATTATATTAATATCTATGTACATTTATTCAATCTTACCTTATATGTATAAGTATATTTATTGCATTTCTACTTTTTTCCCTCTCTTTTTTTTGCGCGCCTACCAATCATTCTTTCACCTCCTGCGGTTGACTGGTAGAAAATGCTTATGGCATTAAGTCCGCCGTATTGATTAGGTGCAATAAAAGTATTGAAAGAGCTGTGAGTATCTTAACAAGTGGCAAACCCTGGCCTCCGCCTACCCCTCCAGAATACAGGCGTGAGTTTTTCAAATAACCACGAACCTGATACCGCAACTTCATCTGCCACCATCTTGAATTCATGTTCTGGACTCCGTCCTCGAACACGGACCATCGCCACTGTGGAAGAAAATAAGCTTTTAATAAAATCAGACCATAAGTCTAGCAAGTTAAAGTGGCAAAGGGCTGGTCACGTCTACAGCCTATCGGTTCTCACATCTACAGGCTCTCGAGTGGAGACCACGAGCTGGCAAACGCAGCTGCGGACGCCCACCAGCTCGCTGGACCGACGATCTGGGGCATACTGCTGGCAGCGGCTGGGTGAGGATGGTTGAGGGCAGAAAGAACTGGCGTGCCTTGGGGGGGGCTATGTCCAGCAGTGGACGAGTACTGACTGATTGATTGGTAAACAGAAATATGTAAAGGTTCTTATAAATATGTATAAATGAAAAAACCGGCCAAGCGCGAGTCGGAGTCGCGCACGAAGGGTTCCGTACCATTATCTATACATCAATAGACGAAGATCGAATTTGAGAAAGGCGCCATGTATTGTATAGAAACCAACAAGAAGCGTTTAAAATGGACATTTAACGACATGACATCGGCGCTGTGAAGGCTAAATAGATGGCCGCTAGACGGCGAGCGCTGTCTTTAAACAAAATACATCATCTGTGAAAATTTCAACTGCCTAGCTATCGCGGTTCATAAGATACAGCCTGGTGATAGACAAACAGACAGACAGACAGACGGACATTGAAGTCTTAGTAATAGAGTCCCGTTTGGCACCCATCTGGTACGAAACCCTGAAAAACAGCTTACATATACGTCCCTAAGCAGGGCACAGGCCTTTTCTCAAAAAGAGAGTATACGTGCCCGGCGCGGATTGGTGGTTTAAAGCACAGATTTGAATGGAACCCTAGATTACCTTAAGCTTTTTTTCTACCTTCATCATCATCATCATCATCAGCCATTTGACGCCCACTGCAGGACACAGGCCTCCATCAAGGGTTTTAACCATGAGGGGTTTTGCCATAATCGCCACGCTCGGCAGGCGGGTTGGCGATCGCAGTATGCGGTTGGAATCTCAGGAAGACGCTGCTGTCCGTCTCCTGGTAATTGATTTCCTTAGTCGCCTTCTACGACATCCACGGACGGAAATGGGACACGGACTTTTTCTACCTTATTGATTTGTAACTCAAACTGTACCAGTTATTAGCCCTGCATTTAATAAAGACTGTCTTGACTGTGTTTTATGTATGATGTGTCATGTACTGATTAACCGCTTACCTGATCAACCATGAAAGCGAAAGGCAGGTATGCGACCTTTTCCAGGGCCATCGTCATCAGGAAATTCATGCTCACTTGATAAGGGTCGTGGGACCTGAAAGTAACATTTAACACTTTAGATCTCTCTATTTTTGGGGTTCCGTAGTCGGATAAGGAACCCATATAGTTTCGCCATGTCCGTCTGTCTGTCTGTCCATCCGCGGCCTAGCGCAAAGACCGCTGGTAAGCTGTAAAGTGAAAGCTGTAATTTGGTACGTACATATTTATCACGCCAACAAAGTTAGCATATATAATTAACTTAAAAGGAAAAGCATCACGGCTTCGTAGGCTTTACTAGTTAACACGTAATAGGCCAGCAACGTACGGAACCCTACATTGCGCTTGGCCGGTTTTATTTTCGAGCAAGTTCGATTCAAACTCCGTAGATTTCGCTCGTCGTGCTCTGGATAGACGCCGTCGAGTAATTGAGCTCCATTTGATTTTGTAAATATTTGTACCGACTGTTCGGTACAATCAAGACTGTACCCACCTACCTTTATGAGGAATAGAACAGGGACACCTAAACATAATGGAAATCACTTTGTTTGACAACTCAACATCTTGATACGGATTCTCCGCATTCAGTCCCGCATCATTTTAAAGTCCATACAAGGTTTTTTGAGTAACATATTGCAATATCCATTAAAATCATCATAAGCAGCCTATATACGTCCCACTGTAGGGCACAGGCCTTCTCTCAGAGAGAGAGTATGGGCTTAATCACCACGCGTGCCCACCGCGGATTGGCGATTTCAAGCGCTGAGGTATGTGAATAGCTCAGACACCCAGGTTTCCTCACGATGTTTTTCTTCACCGTTAGCGAGTGGTACTGCTACTATAACTTCACAAATGTACATAACTTAGAAAGAAAAGTTATAGGTACATGCCCGCACTGGGAATCGCACCTGGGTCTCCCGCTTCAGAGTCCAATGTTCTACCCACTAGGCTAGCATCGCTTCATTATTATTCATTAAAATAAAGCAAAATTATATTATTCTCCGACCTATTCTCAGACCCACCAAAATATTGTTTCGGAGGAGATCGATAACAAAAACTGTGACACGAGACTTTTATACCTATATTAGATAAAGTTGTTAGATCCAAAGTTGAAAAAACACCTAGGTATTTGTAACTCAACACCGTCATTTTAAATTAGTTCATTTTTTTATTCGTAGATTTAAATATACCCCAAGATACTTACCGATTGTTGAACAGCCCCACTCGCTGCAAATGCGGTATATTGTAGACTGACAACGTGGCGGCGTTAGCGACAGCTTCGTGGAACGCTGAGAGACACAAAAGCGGTTAGGCGTGAGACACAGATGGGACGTGGGTCGAGGGAGGGCGCGGTAAGATGTATAGAGTCACAGACCAAGAGCGACCGCGGAGGAAGGACTGTGGTCTGTGACTCTGTACATATTACCGCGCCCTCGTCCCACGTCTTATCTGTGTGTCTGGCGCCTTAGGTCATCTAAAATCACTTGGATGACACTGATACCGCGTCAAACGCTAGAAAATAATCTGCGCCACATGTTCCTAGACCTCAAACGAGCCTTTGACAGAGTGAAAGGGAGACAAATTCACTTCAGTATGCTACAACTCGGTGTACCAAGTAAGTTGGTGAGATTACACCATTTATAAACATGAACGGCTTGCCTCGTTTTGGGGTAAAACCAAGAATGTTCTACGACAAGATTCCTCAAGATATATTAGAGTTACCTGCAACGTGGTTTAAAAAATGTGTTAAGCACATTGTGTGCAAAAAAGCTTACTATTACATCAAGGATTATTTAGAAGACAAAGATGTTTGGCATTAAACAGTAGCATAGTCGATGACAGGACGATTGTGACTAGTGTTCAACACACAGAACAAACACATTCATTCATTAAGTTGAAAACTCTGTTAAGTTAAAACGTGTTTTGAAAAGAATAAATGTGGAGTTTCTTTGTTAGCTTCTTCTCCGCATAGGTAATCTATTAATTGTGAAACTAACCACTTCGACGTTCATTAAGTAAACATTCTGTGTTCATAGGGAAAAAAAAATATTTGAATTTAATTGAATAGGATACGTTCCTCTTCCAAATTCAATGACCCAACGCCTCTGTGCATCCGTTCGACGTCACGCGCGTCAGGACGTTTCCCACCTGGGTTAGCACCGTCTCTGAAAAGCTGGGGCTGCTCGGAGTACTGGAGATAGTACTGGATGTGGGCCATCTCGTGATGCGTCGAGATCAGGTCTTGCATAGTCATCTCTGTGCATTGCTTTATCCTGGGGGAAGAAAACGTTGGCGTTAGGCTTCCTGTCCTAACCTTTCTCTGAAAAAAAGGCCTGGTCCAACAGTGGGAGGTATACAAGCCGCATTATTAAACCTTCACGCCAGATTGTGAAATAAGTTAGCGCGAACAGTTGAACTCAAATAACAAGAGTCAATAATAAAGAAGATCAATGAAGAACCCTTCCTTCAAACGTCTTCAATTCAATTTAAACGGGAGGTAACTTCACAATATTTTGTCGGAAGTCCAGTCCAGCCCTTAATCGTTACCACTAAAATGCAGCTAAATCTTGATAAGACTTGTTGCTCTCAGAAAGATATTGACACAAATAGCATGAGGTCGACAAGCTACAGTGTCCACACCAGGATGTTGGATTACTGCATACCGTTTTGGAGGTCTAGGGGCTAGCGTGACCTGACGGTAGGACTGGTCCACTGATTCAAAGTGGCTCAGTTTGCTTTATCATGGGCTATGCTCGGAATCTCTTGATGGATCACATTAAAAAAAACATTGAACAAAAGACCTAAGGCGATACCATAGCCCATAATATTAGCGAGTTGAAGTAGCCTGGCTACATCTGCTGAAGACCCGGTAGGAAGTATTTAAGCAACGTACTGTCACGTTTCTTTTAGAGGAATCGGAAGATATAGAGTAATACTTAAATATTTACTTAGAGAATTGTCGCCACCAATCAGCCCGAATTCGACCAATGCTGCTGGACATAAGTCTACCCCACGTCACATGCCGAGTGACTTTCAGAAATAAGAAATCAAAAATTTATTTGAACGTAAAGAGTTCTGAGTGTTGAATGTCAATATACAATGTTATCCGCTGCCTTTAGTGGTCGAGTGGGGAATAGTACCTATACATTGTAACCGGCGTGCGTGCATGCATCCACTAATTAATGTTGATGAAGCGAAAAGGGTCAGAATCGTGGCAAATGGCAGACCCTGGTCTCTGCCTGCCCCTCCGGATTAAAGACGTGAGTTTATGTCGTCATCATCATCATCGGCCATTTGAGGCCTTCTACAGGACATAGGCCTCTCTCATGGTGTTGGTGCCGCCCGCATCCAGCGACTCCCCGCCACCGTAACCAGGTCGTCAGACCATCTGATGGGCGGCCAGCCCACGCTGAGTCGTCCGGTCCGCGGTCGCCAGGTCACAACTTTTTCACCCCAACGGCCATCAGTTCACCGAGCTATGTGCCCCGCCCACTGCCACTTCAAGTCAGCAATTCTTCGATTTACATCAGTAACTCGGGTTCTTCTGCGAGTGAGTTTATGTATGCAAATGTATTGGGTGCTGTGGTGAACTGAGCATTCGATCATGCGCCGAGATCCGGGCCTGTCTTATACCTGTAATCGATCCTATTGCAGAAGTCCCAGGCGCTGGCGGTGCATTGCACGCTGCGCTCGGCCGGCCGCGCGAGCATGGAGCCGCGCCAGAACTCGGGAGGGGCCGGCTTCAGCCCCATGGACGTGTAGAACTCCTCAGCCATCTGGAACATCCTGAAAACATTTGGCTCTTACAGCCTAGGCCTGAGAGACACAGGAACCAGTGGTTTTTTTAAATAACATAACATAAACTCAGAGACCAGGGTCTGCCACTTGCCACGAACCTGACAGATCGCTTTCGCTTCATCAACATTCGGATGCCTTTATTTTTTTCCTTTTTTTATTTGTTTGTCAATTTATTGCCAAAAGCGATGATATAGAGATACAAGTGTCAAAGTTGGTGTGCAGTCCCTAAAGTCCCTGGTGCCCAGTCTCATGACCAGCACATATATTTTGGGCACCGACTCCAAATTATACTTCCACTGAGCTTTAAAATAGAAGACTTTAAAGCCAGGCTGTCCTATCAGAATATAAGTACCGTAAGAAAATACCTCAGCGGTGTGAACCCTTGTCGCAGCATTTCGGAGGTGACGTCGAAGTTTGGCGTCTGTGGGAACGGCATCACCAGGTCCATGATTGACTTCCAGTTCTGCGCCCACATGTTGCCTGCGGGACATAGGTATTGATGTACCGATATTAATGTAGATTTGTCCAACAAATGCAAAGGAATATTAATGAAGATTAATCAAAGAAATGTGTAGGAATTTTAATGTAGGTTTACACAACAATGACGTAGGAATATTAATGTATATTGACCCAAAAAATGCGTAGAAATATTAATGAAAATTTGCGCAGAAAATTTGAGATTTACGCAACAAATGCGTAGGACTGTTAATGGAGACCGTTAATGGTTACCCAATAAGTGCATAGAAATATTAATGAAGTTAAAATTTACTCAACAAATGCATAGACATATCAATGAAGTTAAAATTTACTCAACAAATGCATTGGAATATAATGAACATAAGTATTAAGCTCGCCTTTGTGCAGATGTATCTCTTGTGCAATAAAGCATTTTGAAATCAAATCAAATCAAGATTTATCCAGCAAATGCACGGGGATAGGTCCATCGGTGTTAATTAATAACTATTTCAGTGTTTCATATTTATATTATGCCGGAAACAATTCCACATCTGACTGTACCATTTGGTTGTCACTAAATTGTACCTCATGTAAACGGTGGGAGTGTGTTTTTGTATGGTGTAAAAGTTGAAATTGTATGTAAATTGTGTGTGTGAATATCGAGGGGTGAAAGGCTAATTGCTTTAAGCGACACCATGGGCGATATTGAGTTATATATATATTCGGAATCAGCAAATTTTTCTACGTCTTTTGAGCCGGGTTTCATGCCGATCTGAGCACTTTTTTGGCGCTTGAGGCAATTAGATTTGACGCTGATTTTGACACCGCTACTGACTCAACTGACACAAAAAATGCCTTTTTTTAAAACATGGTTGACTTGAGCTATGTTAAGATACTGTAGGTAGTTGGTTAACTCATTTTGCCTTTGTCGTATTTAAACTCAAATGGTTGTTAACGCTTTTTTGCTGTTTCTATACTAAAAGAAGATAGTAGGTTGAATCATTTAGCTTGCCCCAGAATACACAAACCCTTGTTATTTAAAGCAATTAGCCCGCCACAAAAAAAATATAAGCTTGTCGCTTGAGGCAATTAGCTCTCCACAAAAACATATGGGAAGTGTCGTTTGAATCAAATAGCCCTCCCCAAAAATAAATAAAGTATGGCCTTTGAATCAATTAGATTTGCTCTATTTTATGTTAAGAGCAGTCATTTAAAGTATTTACCCTCTTCGAAAATTCAAAAGAGCAGGTCGTTTGAGATAATTATGGCCTACATTTTTTACAATAAACAGTCGCTTAATTCAAAAATTATTAATAGTGTTTGTACTTGAATCAATTATCCTGTTTTACAATTAGTAACGAACGTCTGTTCAGCAAATTCATTTTTCTATGACACTAGTTGAACGATGTCCTTTAAGACGTAGGTATAATCTTTGCATTGCGCTTAGAACTTCTCGGGAATAAAGGGGCGCACGCGCGGGGGGCGCTTCAGTCATCGCCGAACCGTGACGGAGGCCGGACGCGCGCGTTGTTTTTGAGTCACGCGCAAGAAGATTATTGGTAAGTAAGCTTTTAAACCTGTGTAACTCATGTATTTCGGTTTAATTAAGTATCCTCAATTAAGATGTTAAATTTTTGAGGCTGACTTTATGAACATTAAGCATAATTTATTGTTAAACGATATTTGTGCAAAGCATTTATCGACCTGATAGTTTTCTGTGATTTCTTATTAAGAACATAACTGACTGATTGTTACAGTATTAGTAGGTTATAATTATTAAAAATAATAGTAGTGAGTGATAACTCCAATTAGAAATGGTTAAGAAATTTCTTTAACTTCAATGTTTATCTAATTTTGATGATTTAATAAATAAACACTTTGTTCCTTTAACTTTTTGTTTTATTCTCGCCAAACATCAACGAAAACTCATAAATCTCATAATGAATGCTGCTCCAATTTTGATGCGGTTACATTTTGGTTATGGATTCAACCGCCAAATTCAACCAAAGTTCAAAATTATGATGATTTAAGTCAACGAGATTAGAATAGTGATCATTGCTTAAGTCATTTTTCCTGTTTCTAAATAAGAATGGAACTGGTATTTCAACTAATTAGATGTAATCTATTTCACCTATAGCTAGGTAGTTCAATCAATTAGCTCTACTCGAAAACCACGACTACGAGCTCCTTGACTTATTTAGTCCTCCACTAATCATGATAGTTGTTGTATCTTAAAGTATTTGGTCTTACTCCAAAAACAAGGGCAACCGTCGCTTAAATCTTTTTGCCTTACCCTAAAAAAAAAGCATACGAGCATTTTGGACTCAAGCGACATTTATTTCTGTAACCCGTTGATCTATTTGATTGAAAACTACAATATCTGATGAAAAATTTAATTTCCAAAAGAACTGTATACTTAGAATCTAAATTAAACAAAAACCTGATTTACTACGATTTTTTTTTCTTTTTTCAAAACTTTAAAACGCTCTCCTCTAAAGTTCACAAAATGTCGCTTAAAGCAATTAGCCTTTCACCCCTCGATATGTATAAAATAATGTAAGTGCATTTCAAAGTATTGGAACACTAATGAAGATTTACCCAATAAATGCGCGGGGATGGGCCCATCGGGCCTCAAAGCCCGGTCTCCGTACCGCTGCACCAGCTTCTTCCGCACATACGTGAACAGCTGCTTGTATAGCGGCGCTATCTGGTTGTATATCTCCTCCAGCGAGGCTCGGAAGGACGGGTCCTCGTAGGCGGCTCGCATCTGGTCTCCCGCGTCGGAGTAGCCTGGAGGAGGGGTCGTGTTCTACTGGATTTTCGTTGTGGAAGAGTTGTTAAAGGATTCAGTTTTTAGTGTGTCAAAGTTGCGAAGCTGTTGCAACAATTAATATTGAAGCTGTGGATTTTATTTAAGAAGGAATTATTATTTTGCTATCTGGTTGTATATATATCTCCTGAAGCGAGGCTCAAATTGAATCAAATGGTTTAATCAAAATAGCACACAAACTGTGACTTAAGGAACTTTACATGTAGAACGAGGTGTCCATCTGTCCATTTCAAAATCTAGATAATTTTAGGCGTAGGCGGCTCGCATCTGGTTTCTTTCTTTATGCACGAGTATCTTGTATTTCCTCCATCAAACGTTTATGCCATATGTATCTGTCTACCCCCATATTTTTCACCTGTACTGACAGCAGCCTGTATTGAGCGCAGGTAACCTAGTGGGTAGAACATTGGACTCGGAAGCGAGAGACCCAGGTTCGAGTCCCAGTGCGGGCATGTACATATGACTTTGTTTTCTAAGTAATGTACATTTGTGAAGTTAAAGTAGCAATACCACTCGCTAACTGTGAAGGAAAACATCGTGAGGAAACCTGACTGTCTGAGCTGTTCACATACTTCCGCGCTTGAAATCACCAACCCGCGGTTCGCGCGCGTGGTGATTAAGCCCATAGTCTCTCTCTCTGAGAGAAGGCCTGTTGCCCTACAGTGGGACGTATACTGCTTATGATGATTGACACCAGGCCTGGTTGGCCAGCTGCACGTACCGCACGGGCCGATTCTTGAGGCGCGGCCCGGTCTGCTCGCGGTAACTGCGCCACACGTGCAGTAGCTCTCTTTGGGTGTGCGAGTGTGTTTCCTCAATTTATCTATCTATCTACACAGCCCATGAAACGCCCACTCTTCACCGTCACGCTAACCTCGCCGATCTCCTGCTAGTCTCGTCCATTGTCCTCCTGCCGCCTTATTAATGTCATCAACCCATCGGGTTGCTACCCACCGAAAGACGGCCAGATCTCGGCCACCACTCTGTGACTGCCTTCGTCCACCATCTGTCTTCTCGTCTAACCAGATGTTCCACCCATCTCCACTTAAATTTCGTAAGTCGTGTGCCCACGTCTTCCACTTTGGTCTTCTGTCGAATTTCGACGTTGCGCACACGATGGACAAGAGAGATGCCTAGCATGGCTCGCTCCATGGTCGTTCGTCTGTCTTTATTTCCCTTCTTTATCCATAATATTCTTTCTCATTCTTACTAACTTTTATCAAGCGCTGGCATTCATTTTTCCTTTCCACGCGTAAGTCTCTTTCGTCTCGCCCTCTTTATTCGTTTCTTTTTCATGATGCGCGAGTATAATTCATTGAAGAAGAAGAGGAAAGACATTTATTATACCAACAAGATACATCACAGAAACAAAATAAGCAGATAAGTAACATAATATTCCCAACAACAGAAAGAAAACTAATAACACAACAGACAAAACGACTAAATAAAACAGGGCCATTCCTTCCTCCATCGCTATGCCCTATATATCTGTCTACCCCCCATATTTCCTCACCTGTATTGACAGCAGCCTGGTTCGCCAGCTGCACGTACCGCATGAACCGGTTCTTCAGCCGCGGCCCGGTCTGCTCGCGGTAACTGCGCCACACGTACAGCAGCTCGCTCTCGATGCGCGAGTGCGCCAAAATGCGCGAGATCTCGGGGTCGAGCTGCATGTCGCAGTAGTTCGGGTAGTCTGGCGACTCCTGCGGGGAGAGGCGGGGTTCACAATACCTGCGGCGAACTCTCAATTAAATTTTGTTTGGTATGATTTTGGTATAAAAAATTGCCACACGGATGCCTGTGGCGATTTTTTAGTCGAATTCGATTTTTCATTCCGTGTGGCGCCGTATTAAGAATAGCGTCACTCCATTTCCTTCCGTGGATATCGTAGAAAGCGACTGAGGAAATAAATTACCAGGAGACGGGCAGCAGCGTCTTCCTGAGATTCCAACCGCATACTGCGATCGCCAACCCGCCTGCCAAGCGTGGCGATTATGGCAAAACCCCTCGTGGTTGTGAAAACCATGAGGTGGGCGTCAAATGGCTGATGATGATGGCAAGCAGCCGAGGTCGACTCGCCTTTAGCGCCAATATACAGAAATTCAATGTCAGTTACTCACATGACCATGGGTAGTCAATTTACATAACGTGTGAAAATACGTAGGTAAAACTTGAAAGCCGTTAGGTTGGTATTGATAAAGTATAGCCTCTGATGCCACAGGGGTCAGCCTTCCTTTGTGTGGTGTTTCAGACCTCAAGGTCGGTCGGTCTTTTATATATAATAATGACGCAGTTTAATTAGAATTGTCTTTAAAAACAGAGAACCTCGGCCAGCGACTGTTTTTTTAGGTAAAAATTAGTTGACTTAGAAACTCACAACTACGTCTTAGAAATTAAATTTACTCCAGACACGAATTTACTTAAGTTAAATAAGCACCTAGCGTAAAAAATAATTCCAACTCTCATTGATTTTATTTCGAATGATCAGACTTAGAAACTCATCATTATCATCATCATTCAGCCACAAGAAGCCCACTGCTGGACATAGGCCTCCATGGATTTCCAAAAAGACCGGTTGGAAGCGGCCTGCATCCAGCGTCTTCCTGCCATTTGGATGAGGTCATCTGTCCATCATGTGGCTGGTCGTCCTACGCTGCGCTTGCCGATATGTGGTCTCCATTCGAGAACTTTTCGGCCCCATCGGCCAACTCACCGCCTTTTATTTTAACTTCCTTCCCAGACTTCCATCGTAAAAGTTTGAACTGATATGGAAGAAAACCTGTAGAAATCCTGGCCCCAACGGATGGTAGACGTCCTGACTGACGCTCTGAGACCTCATCTGATCAAACGAGGTCTCCGGGTAGCTAGCAGGATAGTACGGATGGGAACTGGCCATGTTTCTCTGCACGTGCTGGTCGTAGGGCTTCTGCCCGTAAGGACATATCTTGGCCGAGTTGTAGAGCTCTTTCATCTCGGAGATCAGCTGTTGTATCTGGAAGGGCGAGAAATTTTTGGTTGATAAATAGATATGTATGGGAACGATTACTGAGTGAGCAATCCTGTCTTAAATAAGTAATTTTATCAACCAATCTATGTATTTCTTTTTATTACACCCATAATGTGCTCTGGCACTACCCCATCGACTCTCCACATCAACGTTGGTAAGCCGGAAGAGAATACTATCTAGTATTATCTCGCCTTTGTACAAAATTGTTTTTTAGTGCAGTAAAGAATTTTTCAATTCAATTCAATCCTTTGTGTGTAAACGGGCCTGACAAGTGCTAATCTGATACTCTGTGCAGTGTCATTGTGGTCTGTCACTGTGTGTAAAAATAAAAAATAAAGTTCCGTGATCGTGAAGAACACGATTATTCATTTACGAAAAAAAAATGTTGTGTACCTCTGAAATTTACTAATTTCGTAGCTGTTCGGTGCAGCTCTATATCTAGCTCTATATAATGCACAAAAAGCTTGCTGATCACATAGATTTGAAGAAAATATTGCCATGCTACGTCCAAACTATCACCAAAATGTACTTACCCACATAAATACCCATTTCGGGTGTTAACCCGGTTTAATACCCAAAATGGTTTTGGGTATTTAACCGGGAATATACTGATTTCGTAATTACCCACGACCCAAATCTAGATTTGCCTACCTTAAACCCAAAAAGTTTACGGAACACTGTAGGTACTAGAGAACCTGTCAAAAGCGCAATGTTATATTATAGCTAGGCCGGTTATTATCATCGTTGGCAGATTAAGTACATTTTCTTAAATCGCCTAGAGACATTTTTTGTTTAGTTTTACGGTTAGACGAGGCAATAAAAAGAATGAAAACGATGAGACCAATTCAGTGCTAAGAAGTGCGATGCCTCCGAAATAAATACAATATTAATGCTCATCGCTTACACTGCACAGCGCCAAACACTCAAAAGCAAAATTCGCAAAGATACAGGAACGCTGATAGCCAAATTCGCAACTTGCCAAATATTTATATAGGTACCTAACTACCCTACAAGACACAAGTATTTTTTTTTAAATTACCTACATATTTCCTAATTTTTCTTGAAATTAGGATTCTATGATAAATGAGGAAAATTTAATTCGGGGATTGACAGGGAAGGACAATAAAGTTCTTACAGAATGAAAGGAATTAAAGTTCTTAAAAGTGTGTAATGAAATGAATTAAATTTATTGCGTGATTGAGTTACAAACATCCCTTTCACATTTATAATATTAGTAGGTTTAATTTGTAATATTAGATCAATTTAACTTACTTACGAGTATGTACTTATGTACAAAGATTTCACCTCTATAATATTAAACACGTCAAACATCACTTTGCGTCCGCACCTCAGCATACTTATCATCAGGCAGGGCGGCGCGGCTCCCCAGCACGATCTTCGCCAGCTGCCGCCTGCCCTGAGGGTCCGGCATCCGGGAGCCGTCGAAGGCCGCCGCCTTCCGCCAGGAGAGCCGCTCGAACTTGGCGTTCAGCGCCAGCTCCTCCATCATCCGGCGCCGGTTTACCTCCGTGATGTTGGTCACGAACCGCCATTGGGCCATCGTCACCCTGGGGAAGGCGTAAAGTGAAGCTTCTCCGACTCTCCAACAGAGATAAGCTCGACTTTGTACATGTTATTTCTTATGTAATGTCTTGTTAAATATTTCGTGTGCAATCATCATCATCGTCAGTAGCCATTTGACACCCACTGCAGGACATAGGCCTCTTTCGTGGTTTGCATAACCATGAGTGTTTTGAAATTATCGCCACGCGTGGCAGGCGGGTTGTGCGGTTGGAATCCCAGGAAGACGCTGCTGCCCGTCTCCTGTGCAATAAAGTAAAATATAATAATCAGGGAACGGATAAGAGCTCATAAATGACGCACTTCACATCCTGAATGGTTTCAATTCAGTCCATTATTAGCTGGGTTATCCGACATTACCCCTGAATCAGATCTTTTAAAATGCTTTTTACTCTCTAACTCGCTGAGAAAATTCGCTGCATAGTAGAAGATCTTAAGAGGATGGAGAAGGTGTCAGTCAGCGCGGGAGAAACATGAAAGGAGGACCGAGCGAAAGGAAACACACATATTGAAGTCCCACATCGGGTTGTAGTGGCACAGAAGTAAGTAAAGAAGGCGTAAAGTAGTCTATAATAAGATCTCTGAAGATATATTGAGCTTACTAGAGATGAGGTTAGAAAAATGTGTAAAGCACACTGTGCGCAAAAAGGGTTACTAGTTAAAGCATTTAGATGACTACTGGTATTAAAATATGAAAATTACTTTGCTAAATTCCGCCGAAATCCCACAAGCACCATGCGGCACCGCCCTCCTTTCCACATTTTCAAAGAGAAGCAAGACACAAAACTAACCGCATGGTGCTTGTGGGATTTTGGCGGAATTTGGCAAAGTAATTTTCACATTTTAATGCTATTATGGATTTCCGCAAAGTAACGCCTGATTCCATACAATGACTACAAGGTCTTAGTTGGAATAAGAATTTGAACTCTGTTGATGAGGGAGCAAACATCAAAACACTTACCCCCAGTTTCTCGTACACTAACACGCTGTGAATCTACTGTTAACAGCTGTCAATTTACCAAAGTACAAAAAAAAACCACTGACAGCTGTTAACACTAGATTAATACCTGTTAATAATAGCTGTTAGTGTACGAGAAACTGGGGATTAGTGTAGTTTTTTTATCCACAAGTTCTTGCTTGAAATGGAGACCTATGTTTAATCTATACCGTTCGTTCTGCCCTAATAATAATAAATAAATACTATAGTTTCACAGAAAAAAAGATATATTTTAATCCATATACGTCCCAATGCAGAGCACGTGCCTTCTCTCAGAAAGAGTACGCGCCCACCGCGGATCGGCACTCAGGTTTCCTCACGATATTTCCTTCATTGGTATTGCCACTACAACTTCACAAACCCACTTCAACTTCACTTCTTCATTTTGTCGTATAAAGCCTGAACTGAATACCTGTAACACATCCCGGAAGCCTCCCTGTCATATTCCCTAAGGAACTGAGTAGCCTCGGCCGCGTTGGTGTTCGTTCCCTGAGAAAATAAAAAGCGCATAGGTCAATTGTACATAAGGCTGCCACCTCTCCGGGTTTGATCCGGAGTTAACGGGTTTGAGTAGTGCATGTCCGGGCTCCAGGCTATATTTTTATTTACCTACATAATTACGGTAGGTAAATTAAGGTAAATTAAATATGAATGATTGAATGATTACAAAAAAAATGAATGAATAACCATTCCTAGACTAATTATAAACTAAATAAAAACTAAACTAAATATGTTAAAAATGTAAAATACACATTTTATAGGATACGAGTCTAACTTGCAGACGGTTTTATATGTTAGAGTTTTTTTTTTCATTTAATTCAATGTAAAAAATGTTTTTGCATTTAATGAAAAATGTTTTTTATATTATTATTTTTTTGTATATTTCATCCACACAATACTCGTACATACGTATATCCCTTACTGCACAGGATAGACATGCAATCTCCAGGCCTGACATTTTAGGTGGCAGCCCTAATTATACACCATGAAATTTGGGTGGTTTGTTAAGCCGCAGCAAACTGAACGTACCTTAACAAGAGCTATCGATTACGCTAATTTGTTTTTTTAAAAGGCACTTTCCGAAAATATCTCGATATATCGGTTGTGAGAACCATTAGTAGCCAGCTGGAGCGGTGCGTGCGCGAGTCATTGTTTCTATAGACCAGCGGTTCCTAACCTTTCTCAGCCGCGGACCCCCAAGGAAATCAAGCATAATGCCAAAGACCCCTGAGTGAAAAAGAGGTGCAATTTTCAGACAATATTATATTTTAGTATTCCTTCATTAAATTTAAAAAACAAAAAAGAAACTGTTTTGTAGAAAAACAATGAGAAGGTTGGTGCTGCTTTTTTGTAACTAAGTCAGAAATGTTCGGGTTGATATTATTACTCAATTGCAATCTCAAATCAGATTCCACATGTAACCTGTCAGGAACAGGATTTGTTTTTGATGTATACAAGAGTAGAGAATGCCTTTTCACATAGGTACATGGTGGAGAAAAGCAGCAAATGTTTCAGTGCTTCTTCTGAGACTTCCTTATAATCTTTTTTATTTTCACCCAGAAACTACACAAAGAGCGTTCTTTCAAATTACGTTTCAAGATTGGTTTTCTTGCACGGTTGTCAAGCCAGTTATATCAGAAACATCTGTGGTGAAAGGGTCTGCTATCCAATTTTTTTTTCAGGTTCTGAAAAATAATTCCGCCACGAAGACTTCAAAGCGCGGAGGTGATTTATTATCTCGTCTTGTACACGTGTTGGCAGCAGTGCCCTAATAATTACGAAATGTTAATGCTCTAAGTAAGATAGACGCGTATGGGACCGTGGACCCCCAAACATATGCTCGCGGACCCCCAGGGATCCGCGGACCACAGGTTAGGAAACATTGGTCCGCGGACCACAGGTTAGGAAACAGGGGTCCGCGGACCACAGGTTAGGAAACAATGTTATAGACGGAGAGACTGTACTAAATTGTTCGCAAATTTTTTTAAACAACCTTTCTCAACTCGAATCAAGATTCCTCATCTCAATTTTATTTTTATTTTACGGCTATACTTAAAAGTACCAATTACATAACCGCAGCATTAAAACTACCTAGATTTCAGCGTGTATATCATCATCATCATCAGCCATTTGACGCCCACTGCAGGACATACTCGTAAGCCTCCTTCGTGGTTTTCATAACCATGAAGGGTTTTGCCATAATCGCTACGTGGTTGGAATCTCAGGAAGGCGCTGCTGCCCGTCTCCTGGTAATTGATTTCCTTAGTCGCCTTTTACGACATCCACGGAAGGAAATGGAGCGACGCTATTCTTAATCCGGCACTTCATGAAATGCTCAAAAGTTTCATGAAATGGTCACACTGTAAAGACTGTGAGCGAGCTGCAAACGATCTGCGACTATGTTCACGTTGCCACCAAAAAGATTTATGCGGACTATACTTACATATGAGCCAAACACATTATCCTCCTTTTGGGCTCCGCCGCAGTCGGGTAAAAATATAGCAAGCGATGTGCAAACGACCTGCGACTATGTTCACGTTACCGCCAAAAAGACCTGTGCGGACTATATATCCGATTCTATGTTACTTTATGACTCCTTAACCAATGATAAGATTTTTTGTTGTTGTTACGTTTTGTTTGTAACTACCTGCTCACTTATTCAATGAGACTGTACCTACATTGTGCTTAAATGCATAGCAGTAAATTGTTTTCTGGTGACACAGAAGATCACGTGAGCAGATCCGAGATATTAGTACCTTCCCTCGTTTCGCGGGGTAATTACTTGTGACGGTCTAGTTTCGTGGAGGCATGAGATTTTTGTCGTTTTTTGAGTTCCCCAACTTAAAAGGTGTGGCGATCCGTGTGGCACCGGATTAGGAATAGTGTCACTCTATTTCCTTCCGTGGATGTCGTAGAAGGCGACTAAGGAAATCAAATTACCAGGAGACGGGCAGCAGCGTCTTCCTGAGACTCCAACCGCATACTGCGATCGCCAACCCGTCTGCCAAGCGTGGCGTTTATGGCAATACCCCTCATGATTATGAAAATTGCGAAGGAGGCCTATGTCCTGCAGTGGGCGTCGAGTGGCTGATGATGATGATGACGACCCGACCTTTTAAGTTCATCGTCATCATCATCAGCCATTATGCGAGATCGCAGTATGCGGTTGGATTCTCAGGAAGACGCTGCTGTCCGTCGCCTAGTAATTGATTTCCTTAGTCGCCTCCTACGACATCCACGGAAGGAAACGGAGTGACGTTATTCTTATTCCGGCGCTACATGGATCGTGATTAGCCCATACTTAATAGTATGCACAACCCATCTCTGTAATCATAATAAGTATGACACATTATAATATGGTTTATTAATACAAGCAAATATGAATGTCTATTGATATTCATATTTGCACCGACTCTGTTTCATCTTCAACAAATTCTCCAATATGAAGTTGCCTGGAAGAAATTGCTATAAGCAATAAGGCTGCTAATTGTATCTTTTCTTTTGTAACTGCTGTTTCAATAACTATGTGTTTTTCCGGATAAAGAATGTTCTTATCTTATCCCATGAGTACCTACACTTAAATGTATAAATGTTTAATGTATAATGTACAAATGATTGTATCTTTTCTCTTGTTATTGCTGTTTCTGTAACATTTTTCCGGTACACAATAAAGAATATTCTTATCTTATCTTACCTTAAACTATTTCTACAAAATAAAACAGTATTCCTACAAACAAGAAGACCAGCTTGAACCCTAAAAAGAACACAGGATAGTGGACCATGATGATACAAAATGGTCTGAGCTCAGCAGTAATAAATGAACAGGCTCCAGGACACGGCCACCATATGTGCCTAATTGTTGCAATTTCACAAAACAAGTAAGATATGAAGTACCTGCCTATTATTATCGTTATCATCGAGCGACCTTCGTAGATGCGCGTGTGCGTGACACATTAAATCACTGCCCGAACGACAAACCTCTGCCTGCCTTGTCGATCGTAATGCATTGTGTTTGTGCCTATTTTGAGTACAGCAAACATAGAATTGTTATGAAGTAAAACCGAGTCCGAACTTCCAAAGTGAGGCAACAAATTGGTGTCCAAATGGGCGTTCTTAACTTAGCTGGTTGTCAGTGTTGCACCTTTAATGTGAATGTGCGCGTGCCTGCAAACGTCACTTACAACGATCCGCTTAGAGCGTTTCCACATTATCCGATCCAATAGCCATTTAACGCCCACTGCAGGGCATAGGCCTTCCTCATGGTTTTCATAACCACGAGGGGTTTTGCCGTAATCGCCACGCTTGGCTTGGCGATCGCAGTATGCGGTTGGAATCTCAGGAAGACGCTGCTGCCCGTCTCCTGATAATTGATTCCCGTAGTCGCCTTCTACGACATCCACGAAAGGAAATGGAGTGACGCTAATCTTAATCCGGCGCCACACGGAAATGATATAAAACATTTAATATTTATTTGTTTTTGAGCCAACACACTTTTTCTCCTCAATGTTCATATTAACTTAAAGAAGTCGAGACTCATCGTGTCTAAGTACCTCGATAACCAAGTACATAGTCTTCTTCTTTTTTATTATAAGTAGGTATTCTCGGGAACCGCAAACGAAAGCATCGTGAGAAAACCTGAGTGTCTGAGCGATTCACATACCTCGGCGCTTCAAATTGCCAATCCGCGGTGGGCACGCGTGGTGATTAAGCCCATACTCTCTCTGAGAGAAGGCCTGTGCCCTAGAGTTGGTCGTATATAGGCTGCGTATGATGATTCTCGGGAACGATTGGTGCATCTCAGGTCTTCCACTATCGTGATTCTACGGAACCCACTTATCTAAACATTCTTCGGTATATCTCAAAAGCCTCTTTATTTTTAGTAATTTAGTCTCCTATTTTTTTTTTCACCTTGTATGTAATATGTCGCGCCGTACGTACCACATTCAAAAGACAACCTTCACGGTGGCCGAAGATGGCATGACGCCGCGCGATGACAAAATTGCCGTAGTTAACGGGCGCTATTATACTTATTTTATTTAGGTTTTTCCTTTGTGTGCCCCCTTCTAATTTAAGGTCGAACCTTGCTTCTCATGATGTTGGGTACCTGCCGACCAACTGAACAAAAGCTAACGAACAAAAATAGACCAACCAGCGTAGATAATACGATCTAAGCAAGAGAACTTCATTGCCGAATCTTCTTGTAATAACGTTCTCGTATCCTCTGCGTTACGCGTACCGTAATGAGATTTAGAAGAGAGGCTTTAAAAAGCCCATTTATAATCTAATACACACATACATACATACATAAACTCATGTCTGTATCCCAGAGGGGTAGGCAGAGACCAGGGACTGCCACTTGCCACGATCCTGACAGATCAATTTCACTTCCTCAACATTCTACTTTATACTTTATTGCACACATAAAAACAAATGAATAAAACATTAGTCATTACATGCACGCACGTCGGTTTCGGGTACTTTTTATCTTGCCCTTTGCTAAAAAATTCCCTATTTGGTCGGAGTATGTCCGCCTGGGACGTCCCTTACCGGCCCTTATATTCTAATATATAAACAAATCGTGTCACAGTGATTGTTATCGAACTTCTCCGAAACGGCTTCACCGATATTTATGAATTTTTTTGTGAATGCTTGGTAGGTCTGAGATTAGGTCGTAGGCTAATTAATATGGCAAAACAACGTTTGCCGAGTCAGCTGGTAATTCATAACTTCATTGCGGTCATGTAGTATTTAGATGTGTTACATTTAGGGTTTGTCTCATACATGATACCCACTTAGGGCATTTAGGCATTAGGACGTAGAATTGAATCGTCGTAAGGACCTTGGTGAAACGGTAGGTAGGTAGTAGGCTATATTTCTAGTCTTAAGTGGCACCCTACCAATCTACGTAAGCGTACATAGCGTCACTCCATTTCCTTCCGTGGATGTCGTAGAAGGCGACTAAGAAAATACGTTACCAGGAGATGGGCAGCAGCGTCTTCTTGAGATTCCAACCGCATACTGCGAACGCCAACCCGCCTGCAAGCGTGGCAAAACCCTTCATGCTTAGGAAAACCATGAGTGAGGCCTATGTCCTGCAGTGAGCGTCAAATGGCTGATGATGATGGGATAAATTAGGATACGTAATAGGGATAAATTGTGTCTTCAATGCAAAACTGCGCTAATGGTATGGCACCCAAAATTTATAATAGACTGCCAGCGAACACAGAAAAACTTCCAATAAGCCTTTTCAAAACAACACACGCGGCACTGTTGATAGTAAAATGCTATTATTCAGTGATTGAATTTCTTAATCACAACTTTTAATTGAAAATTGTATGGATACTATTATTTGTTTTTGAATACATTCTTGACATACTTGTAATATAATATAAATGATCTGACACGTAATATGCATAATTTGATCTGTTTTTAAATGCATGATATGAAATTACTGCTTAATAACAGTACCGTTAGATTTTAATTTGGCGTTTGAAGTGTAGCTTTTTCAATAACTTTTTGCACGAAAAATGTGTACGCCTTATGGGCAAAACATAGAGATATCTGATTTTCCTAATTGTAACACCTCAACTATGTTGTAACTATGTTTCACAAATAAATCTTATCTTATCTTAAGTTCCTATACCTAGTCCTAGGTTCAAATTTTTGTCAAAAATGGCTGTTATAAGCGGAAACCCTAGGTTCTCAGCTGTAGGTTCCAAAATACCTGTCACCATTATAGATTCATGATGTTCACGTTCTACTAAAACGTATTAAATGATAAAGAAGTTACCTGTAAGAAGACCGTAAAGGAAAACATTGTGAGGAAACCTCCGAGTGTCAGAGGTGTTCACATACCTTAGTGCTTAATTGCCAACCCGCAGTGGGCATGCGTGGCAACTAAGCCCATACTCTCTCTCTGAGAGAAGGCCTGTGCCCTGCAGTGGGGTGTAGGTATACAGGGTGTCCCAAAGTTATGGGCCATGAAGGGAAAGTACCTTAAATATCGTAGATAGGGTATTTTGCTGAAAGAAGGCTTTATGTTATTTTTAAAAGTTAGTAATTCTGCATTCAAAGATTTTCTAAAAAATACTTGCCTTGTCTGGGAATCGAACCGACTCGACTTAAATAAAAACACCCCTACTTTTATGATGCCAATCGAAATAATGGCCAAAAACTAATAACTATTCTTAAGTAACATAGTATTTTAAAAGAAAGGAACAACGTAATATGTTTGAGTCAAATTTCAAGAAATAAGAAATCTTTCCGCTGCGGAGCAAGAAAACTTAATTTTCCAACAAGATGGAGCTCCGGCTCATAATAGTCGGAGAGCAGCAGATTTTCTAAATGAATGTTTTCCTACTTGGATTGGTACGAATGGACCGAATGGCCATCTAGGCCGGCCAGATCCCCGGACCTTACACCATTACATTTCTTCTTTTGGGGATACGTGAAATATATGCTATACAAAAAGCGATATGAGAACGTGGGCGAGTTACAAACAGGATTGTGCCATATCATATCGAGTATTCACCATAAAAAGATAAGAAAATCAACAGGCAGCGGACTCATTAAAAGATTGGCGATTTGCGTAAGACAAGAGGGATCACATTTTGAGCATTTAATTAACTAATTTACAAAAAAATACCCACTTAATTGACTACGGCAGTTTCATGTATGTTTTTAATTTGATTAAAATGATTAATTTCACGCTGTTTCTTTCTTTTAAAATACTATGTAATATCTTTCACCTGGTTGTGCAATAAAGTGTTCTCTATCTCTATCTATCTCTATGTTATTTAAGAAGAGTTATTATTTTTTGGCCATTCTTTCAATTGGCATCATAAAATTAGGGGTGTTATTTTTTAAATTTAAGTCGGTTCGATTCCCAGACAAGGCAAGTAATTTTTAGAAAATCTATGAATGCAGAATTACTAACTTTTAAAAATAACATAAAGTCTTCTTTCAACAAAATACCCTATCTACGATATTTAAGGTACTTTCCCTTCATGACCCATAACTTTGGGACGCCCTGTATAGGCTAGACAAAAAAGCATTTTTTTAACCCTTCCATTCCGAATCGCGTTCTAAATTGGTTTTACATTATAATACACCTCATTGATTTAAATCAAAGGTGCCTATTACATCAGAGCATAACGGTCAGACAAACGGACGTACCCCAGAACGAACAATGGCTATTATATTGACGAAACGCTTTCACTTGAGGTTTAAGTTCTGCAAGATCAGCATGAACCGAGCAAAGTTGCAGGATCAGACAAGCTATTTTTAAGCGAACTCAAAAAATAATAATGAGGTTCATCATCATCATCAGCCATTTGACGCCCACTGCAGGACACAGGCCTCCTTCGTGGTTTTCATCACCATGAGGGGTTTTGCTATAATCGCCACGTTTGGCAGGCGGGTTGGCGATCGCAGTATGCGATTGGAATCTCAGGAAGACGCTGCTGCCCGTCTCCTGGTAATTGATTTCCTTAGTCACCTTCCACGACATCCACGGAAGGAAATGGAGTGACACTATTCTTAATCCGGCGCCACACTAATGAGGTTATCACTTTGTAAGTACATTTATTTACTAGGTAGCTGACTAGCCAAACGTTGTTTTGCCATATTAATCTGTCTACGACCTATTCTCAGACCTACCAAATATACACAAAAAAATTCATAAAAATCGGTGAAGCCGTTTCGGAGGAGTTCGATAACAAACACTCTGACGCGCGATTTTTATATATAAGACAAGCTGTTGCCCGCGACTTCGTTCGCGTGGTAATTTTGATGTGTATTTTTCCGGGATAAAATTTGCCTATGTGCTAATGCATAGTATAATCTATCTTTGTGCAAAATTTCATCCGGATCCGTTCAGCCGTTTTTGCGTGAAAGAGTAACAAACATCCATCCATACATACAAACTTTTGCGTTCATAATATTACTAAGGATATATTGTCAAACGTGATGATTAGATTAGAGAAACTGGAGTAGAAACAAAAATTGGAAAAAGGATTTTGGTCACCGATTTCCTACTGATCTTACAACTACAGCGACGTTGCTGAACTAAACTTACAAATAGCAGTGACAAAAAAAAACCTTTTTAGGGTTCCGTACCCGAAGGGTGCCAAACGGGACCCTATTACTAAGACTTTACTGTCCTTCTATCTGTCTGTCAGTCTGTCTGTGTGTCTCAATGTCCGTCTGTCTATCACCAGGCTGAATCTCATGAACCGTGATAGCTAGGCAGTTGAAATTTTCACAGGCGATATATTTCTGTTGTTGCTTAGCAACAAATACTACAAACAGAATAAAATAAATATTTAAGGGGGGCTCCCATACAACAAACGTAATTTTTTGCCGTTTTTTGCTCGATATTAATAACGGTAACAGGTAGACGCTCGAGATATTCACAGAATGTTTAGTTCTATATTCGCTTCAAAAATAAATAATTGAATGAAAATAAAATAAATACAAGCTACAACGTTCGCCAGAAAAAATCAAGCTTCTAAGTCAACGTAAAAAAAAGATTAAGGCCGTTCAGAATATTTAGTTCTATATTCGCTTCAAAAATAAATAATTATATGAAAACAACATAAATACAAGCTACAACGTTCACCAGAAAAAATTGAACTTCTAAGACAACGTAAAAAAAAGAATACGGCCGTTTATGCCGGAAGAAAATCATACATTACGACACTCAAGGGAATCAAAATTTATAGGGTATTTTCCGTTGACCTGGACAGATGAAATTCAGCAAATAGTATCGCCTTATACTACAAGAACAGCGAAAAATTTGAAAACTATACATTTGTAATTAAATCATTAAAAAATGTCTTTGAAGTTCGGGTAAAACTCGGAATCGGAAACACTGCGAAACTCGATCCTTAAACTATTTATAATAACTACAAATTTGTACGGAACCCTCAGTGGACGAGTCTGACTCGCACTTTTCCGGTTTTTTTTTATGTAACCTACACGTCCTACTGCAGGGGACGCGCCTTCTCTCAGACAAAGAACATAGAGTTAGGTATGATATTAGGTAATTACCACGCGTGCCCACCGCGGATTGACAATTTCAAGCACACTTCAGAGACCCTCAGGTTTACTCGCGATGTTTTTTTTTTCACGCTATGGAGTTATATTGCTACTACACTTTACAAATGAACGTAACTTAGAAAAAAAAGTGATCGGTACACGCCGGAATTCGAACTCACGACCTCCCGTATATGAAGCCGGCGTTCAACGGCTACCACCTTTCTACGCTCTGCTGTTATTCAAATCGGCAATCGGCGTACAATTCCCGGTTTGTGACGTCATAGTTGGTTGGTCAACATAAGGCGCAGTGCTTCCGATCAAGGGGTTCCGGGTTCGGTTCCCGTTGAAGCGGAACGAGAGCGTTGGTTTCGGCTCGCAGGTAAACGAACCATGTAAATCGCTTTCGGATATTTTATAGTTCGATTGAATCCAAGAACGTTCCAAGCATTCTTGGCTGAATCTACATTTGGATCTGGAGTTTTAGCGTGTTTATTTGGTAAAACTTTCAAAAGATGAAGCGAACAGCGTCATAAGAAAAGCGGAATCTTCTTATATATAAAAATTAACTACTGTTCGTTAGTCTCGCAAAAACTCGGGAACGACTGGACCAATATGGCCGAATATTTTTATTATATTTGTGGAAGTCCAGGACAAGTTAAAATGGTGAGAACAAAAAAAACTAGATATAGGTGACACAAAAAGAACTAGATATAGGTGATAGCCTAGTGGGTAGAACATTGCGTATGTAAATACCTCAGATACTAGGGATACCTCACGACGTTTTCCTTCACAGTTAGCGAGTGGTATTGCTACTATAACTGCACAAATGTACGTAACTTAGAAAACAAGGTCACTGGTACATGCCGGGATTCGAAGCCACGACCACCCGAATGAGAAGCCGGCGTTCTACCGCTTCGCTACCACCGCTGTTATGGAATGGCATGGGCGTTATCTGCTTCCAAATTATAGCATATCTGAATACTTACGCTGTAAGAAAAAACATAATAAAACTCAAACCCGTATTTCGGAGGGGTAGTTTTAGAAGTAGTGCAAGGATATTGATAGCATAAGACCATTGCTATGAACACTATGGGCAGTACCTGAAATATCTAAATAAATACATAACATTACCTACGTTAATAGCCGTGTTTATCTCGAGTTAAGCATCGCTTATAATTACCGCGTGCATGCAAAGATAGAATCAATCACATAGCAGATAATTTAACACTTACCATTCGCAAGTACTCCTCAGCAAACGCATACCGTGTGGTGAAAGTCAACGCGGTGAAGAGCACTAGAGACTCCATCTTGAAAAGTCTAACTGTCATTTTGTCACTCAAGAGAAGTCGCCGGTTTTAAATTCGCCGCCGGAGTGTTTCAGGTTTTCAACGGGGAAATGGTTAAACTCTGAGACATTATTGTGATGTTTTGGGTAAATTTTCTTTGCAGGCGAGATTAAAAAATGTTTTAGCTGGTTCTGTAACGTGTAAATTAAAAAAGAAACTGTATTGGTGGCAAAATAGATCACAGTTTTGTTTTGAAAAGAAAAGACACGGACTTGAGAGTTAGTAACTTTTTTTACGTTACTTTTACCGATGGTATATGTATCTATACGCGTTAAGAGAAATCTTTTTTTGTAGTAGAAATCCTTTATATCATTTTTCGATTTAAACGAAAAACCGACTCCTAACCTCACTTTTTCCGCCAATCCAAATTTAAATATATTTTTCGCCCAGAATAGCGTTTATTCTTTTTAGAAAACTATCTCGGGCTGTTTCTTGTCGCCGACTGGAGGGATACACCCGCCGCTTTTGTTTTCTACATGGTTTGATGAGCACGGTTGGGCCCACGCGGTTGTGGCACGAGCCAAGATGGCCGCCATCTCAAGATACGTCTCGGGATCATGTTAAACCACTAGATGAGTCTTGGAGAGAGATTCTTGGAGAGATAGAGAAAGATCAATTCAATCTTTAAGAATAAATACAAACAAATATATTGTGATGTGTTTTTTTTTTATTAATGTGAGTCATCTTGTCTTATTCTTTATAATTTATGGTGTGCTACAAAGAGTATTAATCTAATCTGATCTATAGATAGTGCTAGGTCCCCAAACTAAAAAACTCTGTATTATTTATTTATTTATTTAAGGAGAAAAAACAGAATTGACAAACTTATAGGATAAAAAATATTAGTCAATATGGTACCTACATTTTGCTAATTCCTCAGCATTTCCCACAGATAGGTATTATGGGTAACCAGACTTCCACTCAAAAGTGACAATGTTTTTATTTTAACATTCCATTATTCTACTACTTTGACATTAAAAAAACAGAATATAAATTCTTGGGTTGAAATTAAGTTTAGTTTTCTGATTATAAAAATTATAATTCACTGCATACACTAACTTATGTTAAAATGCTACATAAACTACGGAAAAATAACTACAAAATTATGTAAATAAACAAGTTGATTTGATTTAATATGAACACTTTTTAATTTTTTATTTTAATTGAAATCAACAAGTCGCTCGGTGTCATAAGAGAGTTTAATTAACCAGACATTTAATGTTTATTTTTTGTAATTTAGAAAGGTGAAAAAAAATTGTTCTATATTTAATTTGGTATAAAAAATGAGCGCACTTTAGGGCCTTATTTATGAAAACACAATTCCTCTATAACAAATCTAAAACTCTGTTTATTTAATCTGTGGCTACATCTTTCCCTTGTAAAGTCTCCACCACAGACTATTTTAATCGGCGTTTTTGACGTGTTTTAAGGAATCTAGTTTTTATAAATAAGACCGTCAGTGTCTTGGTAAAGTTGGACAACTTGGTAAAGCTAAATCTCGGCGAACGCTTTCAATGCGTTTTACGAGGGTAATTATTCAATGCGATGTAAAAGTGTAAACACGACGATCGGGCGCATTTTTCAATGTTCAGTGCTTTCCAACGGCATTGCTTCAATGTGAAAGTGAAAGTGAACTACATATATTGCCAAAAAGACACCGCGTCCAATGTCTAATGTTCAATGCCTTTCAATGGCATTGCTTCAATGTGATTGAAACGTGTAATATCGCCTTCAGTAGTATTTACAGAGTTATAGACCTCGCCGAGACGACGTGCTGTCGTTGCATGCGGTCTTAGCAAGTGACCCCCTACCACAGAACTAAAAAACGTTTCACGTCAAAATACTTTGGAAGTCTCAGGACTACAATCACCGTGTGCATCCGACACGGTTCGGCCATCGCGTGCCATACTAGTAGATACATTAGCTCATTTATTTTATATTCTACTCTATACTGCGACAGAGCAATGACGGTATCAGTCACTCCATGGACACTGCTTGAGGCAAAGATTAAGTCCGGCCGCCATGAGTTACGTCCAGTTCCTCGAGCGCTAACAATATGTTTATATAGGTACTGCTGACAGCTGTCAGTATTTTTCGGTATGACTTTGGCCAACTGACAGCTGTTAACGGAAATAGAATAACAGATTGTCAGTAGCTACACGAGAAACCCGGGGGTGAGCTTTAATCTGACACGCGAAACTTGATGGCCTGAACGAAACTGACAGAGTGCATCTCATTTCTCTCGTTAAAACTTACAAAGCGCGTTTAGGTTAAGATTAATTTTTTAAGCTATAAATATTATTTTTTTATAGTTTATTAATGACGCAAATGTTTTTTAGTCTGATAGATTTTTAGACAATTTTACTGATTTCCATTATTTTTAAAGTGCATTTAAATAGGTCCCAGAAGAAAATCCTATTTGCAATTTAGACTGTTACCATTTGATAACTGATCTCCATTATTTTAAGGTCCTAGAAAAAAAAAACCTAATTGCAATGTTTTATTAGGTTACAGTCAATGACCTTCTAACAGTTTCTACCATTTGATACATAAAACATAAAGGTAATTTTAAAAGGGGCCTCTTAATAGACTCATTTTCATTACATCTATTGTGAACTTTATAAATTATAGGCCTATCTGTATAAATTATTCTATGACATCATTTTCAAGAACGCAGGAGAGAGTCTCTAACTATTAAATGAGTTTGTTCAATAGTACAATAGTTATAAGAGCTATATTTCCACTGCAAGCGGGCCGGTGCATCACAGAAAGATGTATTATGTATGTACGCAAGACATGTGCACAAAAACATGCTTAAGCCTTATGAAATATTGCCAAATGGATGGACACACTTTAGTGTGAAATTACACCTGACAATCAGGCCTTAGCTTATTTTGTTTTAGTCAGAATAAATGGAGAGCCGATGAATGAATACCTACCCTGAATAATGAAGATGGTCGATGGGGTGCAAAGGTTCTCTATTGCAGAGCACGAACTGGCAAACGCAGCATGGGACGCCCACCAGCTCGCTGGACCGACGATCTGAGGCAGATCACTGGCAGCGGCTGGATGAAGATAGCCGAGGATGGAAAGAAGTGGCGTGCCTCAGGGGGGCCTATCCAGCAGTGGTTGAATACGCACTGATTAATTGAAATGGGTAACTTGCAAAAAAAATGTGATCAAGAATATAATAATTGTCTACCACAAAATATTACTTTTCGAAAAGTAATTCTAGTCACACGGTACAAAACCGTTGCGTACCAGTATCTATACAACATTTGAATATTTTAAGCGTCTACCTGTTGCCGTTATTAATATCGAGTAAAAAACAGCAAAAAAATCACGTTTCATGTATGGGAGCCCCCTTTAAATATTTATTTTATTCTGTTTTTAGTATTTTTTCTTATAGCGGCAACAGAATTACATAATCTGTGAAAATTTCCACTGTCTAACTATCACGATTCATGAGATACAGCCTGGTGACAGACGGATGGACGGACAGCGGAGTCTTTGTAATACGAACTCATAACCGATGGGGTAGACGAGTTCTTGTCTACCCCATCGGTTATGAGTTCTTCGGATAATATGGCCGACCCACTGCCACTTCAGCATGCTAATTCGGTGGGCTATGTCGGTGACTTTGTTTCTCTGTCGGATCACCTCGATTCGAATTCGATCTTTCAGAGAAACCCCTAGCATAGCCCTTTCCATAGCACGCTGAGCGACTTTAAATTTGTGGACCAGCCCCACCGTGAGTGTCCACGTTTCGGCACCATATGTCGTGACGGGTAGGACGCACTGATTGAAGACTTTCGTCTTGAGACTCTGTGGGATTGGCGATGTGAATACTCGACGTAATTTCCCATGATTCCCAACGTTCCCCAATGATTGTATTATTCAACGGTACGACCTCACTTTTGCACGCATACCTACCTAATTATTCTGCTCCCAAACTAGGATTCCCTGTGCTGTGGTAACCAGGCAAGGATATCACAGACATGGACACATAGACTGCAGCCAACAACGTACGGCGACCCCCAGCGAGAATCGAACCCATGACCTCCGGCATGGTAATCAGGCGTGATATCGCTAGACCAACGACGCAGTCGAGCATCAGTAAAGCTTCGGTCAAAAAGCGACTAGTCGCGGTGAGTGCACACGCCACGAGCACTAGTCGCAGCGACAATTCGCTGCCTCCCTATCACACACAGCGAATGCTCGCGGCGAGTACGCACTCGCAGCGATTGTAAGCTGTAGTGCCAAGACTCGCCGCGGGCGCTGTCACACACAGTGAATGCTCGCGGCGAGTAGGCACTCGTGGCGATTAGTCGCTGTCACACACGGCGAATACTTGCGGATTCCCTGCGACTAGTCGCTGTCACACGCAGCGAATATTTGTGGCGGGTAGGTATACGCAGCGATTAGTCGCTGCGTGTGACCGAAGCATAACACAGTCACTGTATGTACTGTACAAAGTCGCAGTCATCCTAATCAAATCCTTCGAGTCGGATGTTCATAGAATTTTCTTGGACGTAGAATTATTTTCAGACACTTTCAAAATGAGGTGGACAATGCGAAGAAACGCGATCCTGGCAGAGAGCTGTTACGCTCCGAATGTGAAATACAAACAGACAGGCTGGTTGACTGTCCCGTGTTATGTTACGACCAGGGCCGGATAATCCATGTAGAGGGCCCAGATAGCAACTTGTCGTGTAGACTCCCCAATTTAGAACTCTGTGCCAAGAGCCGAAAAACGGTTCATTTATGTACAAGTTTTATTTACACTGAATAAATGTTCACTGGCACGGTAGAATTATTAATGTACAGAAGGAGTTAGCCTGACTAACCGAAATAACTTAACTACAGCATCTGCTTGAAAAATAACATTTTAATCAAAATCCTAATTTTCCAGACGGACAGGAAAAATCTATTTTATATAACACCTGCTCGTCAATGGCATATTATGTGTCATGCAAACTCAACTTAAAGCAAGTCATTTGTGTCCTATGGTCTAGCCGGGTCATTATAAATGTACTGAATTTCATAATCCCCTAGGGAATTATGACATTTGAATTTGGAATGCAATCAACATTGAATATACGAGCTCCTTGCAATCCATGACCAAACGTCAAAATTAGAATATAAACTTTTCATAGAGCCCTACACCAAGAAGAATTTATTCAAAATTAGAATGAAAACTTTTCATAGAGCCCTAAATCAAGGAGAATGTATTCAAAATTAGAATGAAACTTTTCATAGAAACCTGCATGAAGAAGAATTTGCCACTACAAAAAAAAAACAAATAGAACGAAAAGGCGCTAAACTGCAAATCTTTGTGTTTTAACAAAAATGTCAACTGACAGTGACGAAAGTGATGTGATAGGTACCTTTTAATTTTCTATATTTATCTTCTTTCATTATTGTAAAATTAATAAAGTAGGTAAGTACTTTCTTTTTAATTGTATTATGTTTTAATGCCTCGCAGTGTTTATATAAAGTAGAGTATGCATTTTGGGGATAAAGCAGTATATTTGTCTCGGGCGTTTTTGAACCCCCTCGGCCTCGGGGTTCTAGCTTTAACTCCCTCGCTTCGCTCGGCAGTTAACTCTGTAACTCCCTCGCTTCGCTCGTGAGTTAACCCTAGGATCCCTCGTCCTTGGGGTTCAAAATATCGCCAGAGACATAATACGCTGCTTTATCCCCTTAATGCATAATCTACTATTATGCCACATCAGGCCTACATACGTCAGTCAGTGCTACGCGCACGGGAAAACCCATTTTGAGGCCAAGTGACGACATAAAATTGTGTACACAACACAGACTGTAAAATAGAAAGCCCTCTATCGCATATTTATGACCCTCGCCTGCGGCTCGGGTCTTATGTAATGTACTATTATTATTATTAGTACTACTATTATAAATCTAAACTTTTCCTTCCCGGTTACTCCACCATGTTACGCTTGGCGTTCGCTGGTTCGAACAATGTGGATCGACCCTGCGCGCGCCTGACTGCCGTCTGTGAATGTGGTGTAGAGTCAACCCCACAAACTCATGTACCAGGTCCGACACGCACTGTTTTTTATAAATACGACCGTTATGTAGGAAAAATTAAATTAACTTTATTAAACATTATTTGAAGCGTTAAACCACTTCTTCGTTACTGAAGACTGTTTTAATGTTTTTCGGTATTTAATAACGCGTAATTTAATATATATGTATTTAATATAGGCTACTCCTCGGTTTCTCGTATGCCGTTAGTCTCCTGTTAACAGCTGTCAGTTGGCCAAAGTGCATACAAAAATTTTAGCGTATGTGAAACCGAGAGTGTGTCTCTTTTAGGAATAGGAGTGGGTTATTAATGGATCTATGTATTTCTATTAATAAAAACATCAATTATTGCAAAATATCACTTATATTCAAAATTATATAATTTTGTAATCTATAGTATATTATCAGCGTAAAGACACTTGTAATTTAAAATTATAAGATAAGAATATTCTTTATAGTACCTACTAGGAAAAACAAAACATAAAATATTTACAGAGATCCAGTACAATTGTATTGCACGGCAACTGTGTTGGTGGTTTTGCTATAATAATGAATACAAATACTAACGTAAATATCATACCTACCTACATAGTTTACAATGTATGCAATGAATCTCTTACTGTAAAAACCAGAAGTATACTTTTAAATTTACAATCATTTAAATTAAATATTAGATTACCTAATAATTATCTATCTCCATATACAGGTTTTGATTAGATCCACCGTTTTATAATAGACACTATGGATATCGGTCTGAAATCATAAGCACCCTATATACGTCCCACTGTAGGGCACATGCCTTCTCTCAGAGAGAGAGTTGGGCTTAATCACCACGCGTGCCCACCGCGTATTGGCGATTTCAAGCGCTGAGGTATGTGAATAGCTCACACTCCGGTTTCCTCACGATGTTTTCCTTCACAGTTAGCGAGTGGTATTGCTACTACTTATTACTTCACAAATGTACATAACTTAGAAAACAAAGTCATAGGTACATGCCCGCACTGGGAATCGAACCCGGGTCTCCCCCTTCCGAGTCAAATGTTCTACCCACTAGGCTACCACCTACCACGCCGGTCGGAAATAAATTAATTTAATAATTAAGCTCTCGATTTACCATGTAATGTCGGAAGCCAAAGTGTTATATTAACTCAAACAACCCATTAAGTATTTTATTAGTGTTATTGTCCGTACAAACAATTTAGGGCAAAAGAACGCACGGGTTTTCAGACCGGACGGTGAAAGAACAGGATGACATTTTTTACAGAAGTAAAAATATTTTCAAACTGTAACATTTTTGTATTAAATACAAAAATATGCATATTATTCATTACTTGTGGTTAGTAATTGTCTTCATTGGGGTCGTTATGTAGTTTGTAAATTGAAACCTCGAACTTGTAACGGGGATTGCGAATGGGATGCGTTGATTGATTGATTTGATTCACGTGAGGATTCTCCCACGCGCTGGGACCTACAAATCATATATTTTAAAACTAATCCAATGTAATGAAAATAGACAAGACTTGAGATCTGTACATTCGTGCTTCATGCATGAGCCGTGTTCATCAACACAAAAATATTTACCCACACCAACAGTCATTTTACCATGACGTTAACATGATTTTAACTGCTATTCTGGAAGTCGAAAGGGCTCAGCGTTCGGTCATAAAGGTAATATTTAAAAAGAAACCAACCTGCTGCATCAACATTCAATCGTTGAGTATTCGTGGATTATTTATCGAAAAAGTGGTCCTCGCGGTCCACACAGCCTTACTAAACTTACCTAGCTATAATAAAATTTCAAAGAAAAGAGTCTTCAGGGCCACTGTCAAGCAGGTGAACAGCAAATTTGCAAGCAAATTCAGTGAATTCTTGCACCCATTCACTTACAATGACGTCCACAAGTTTTACGATTTCTGGAACTGACTATTTTGCAGCCAAAAATAAGTCCATGACGCGTTGCTTAAAATGACCTATGATCAGACCGGGGGATATTATCAGGGTTGTATTCTGAAAACGCACTGTTGCTGTTATAATATATTGTATTGTATTGTATTGTATTGTATTGTATTGTATTGTATTGTATTGTATTGTATTGTATTGTATTGTATTGTATTGTATTGTATTGTATTGTATTGTATTGTATTGTATTGTATTGTATTGTATTGTATTGTATTGTATTGTATTGTATTGTATTGTATTGTATTGTATTGTATTGTATTTTTTGTATTGTATTGTATTGTATTGTATTGTATGGTACGGTATTACACCACTACACTACCACCCTCAATGAAATCTTGTTGCATGCTTTTAATTAATTAATATTATTTATTAATTTAATTCTCACGTCATTCAATTTGTTAATTAGTCTGCCTTACCACTGTGAAATAATTAAATTGGAAATTCTATTTTTGCTACCGACGATACAAGCTTGCTTAGTGTGGGGCCACAGAAAAACTCGTGAAAAACAATGTCAATCTGCTATGTAAAAAATGTTTGCTGAAATAAATAGTTCTGTATTTGTATTTTGTAATAATTTTGTACTTTATTGTCCGCTATTGTCACCCTGAATGGATCACTGTGCCCCAAGATACAATTTAATTTAGTTTGGGGTTCAGAGTTACTTTATTATATATTGTTAATTTTTGTTCAGCTCATTAAACATTTTTAATTTTTTTCATTCATGATTGTACTTAAAACATCCGTCGATAGGTAAGTCTACTTTTGACTTCACATTTGACTGTTCTGCCACAGATATTATTATACAAATCAACTTTCGGCTGAGTTCTAAATCGAAGAGATTGACGTACAGTCGACTGGTTGGCTGGTCAAACTTTACATTTTAGTTGCAGTCGTTTGTAACGAAACCGATCAGAGTACACGTGTGTAAAGGTTGATGTGTCATCAACTACAAGTGAGGTTCATGAACCGCCGTTTTTAAATTCATGATAGTAGTGTTTTTAGGGACTTTGGATCGTATACAAAGGTTCACCGACAATGGAAAAAATATATGTTCTTTTACCGATTGTTTTTGCAAAAGTATCTCAGTCATGTACCTATATAGTGATTTTAAGACCCACGATCTGGGACTAGATATACATAGAAGTATCTCAAGTTGATAATAATTCATGCAAAAACCTGTGTGTTTAGTTTAGCGTTGCTATGCTACATTTTTCGCTTCTGGTTCTCGGTCGCGGATCCTACAAAACAATGTTTACATGATTGGTAAAATAGAAAAACACTATTTTGCAAAAAAAAGTCGATGATTTTTTTAGCTCTACGAATAAGAGCGGAACCTGGTGGGACTCTGCCGACAAAAATTCTTTTAAATCTAAAAATCTTTTGCAAAAGATACGTTTATTTTCATTACGACGCACCTTATAGACCCCTTAAACATCATAGGACTGTGACGAAACGCAGGTACAATACCAATCAGGCAAAAAACAGAGAAACTAATTCTAGAAACTAAACTAGACAATATAATAATATTGCTAAGTAGTTACGTAGACACTTAAACTAGTCGTAAAAATGTGTTGTCTAACGTGTTCAGAGTAGAATCGAATATACGCAGGTAGTGTAATGACCGACAATCAACTTGAACAAAAATCTAGCGGTCGAGACGAGTTTGCGATGGACGCGTAGGAAAACTTTTTTTTACTATTTGCTCTTAAATTCTTCGAACTTTAGTGACTAAAGTTCGAAGAATTTATTCTAAATCACATCCCGCCGATGAGATCCGAAATACGTTGATGCAAAGTCACAGTAATTTTCAAGTTATTTGACGGACATTATATTGTATTTGGAATGTAAAGCTTCTTAAAGATAATTAGAAGTTTTGCTCCTTAAAAGGTTTCGTTACCAAAACCGAGACTGTGAAACTAACAATAAGCATATTATAGTACATATTGTAAGAGTTTGAGATCGTGTTTGTATGATGATTTATTTTATTTGCGAAGGTAAAACATGGTGTATGTATTTCCTTTCGGAAAAAATTGTCAAGTACTTGGATAAGACATACATAACTTAAACAGTGTCACATCGTACAGAAATAAATGTGACATAATGGCCAGAAATCAGAAATAGTGTCATATTAAACAACAATACAAGTGTTAAATTGGGCAGCAATAAAATTGATATATATTATAAATTGACAGCAATAAATTTGACAGTAATGAGTGTGAAATTGGACAGGAATAAGTATCATATTAACATGTGTATTGTTGTTTAAACAATACAAGTGTTGAATTGGGCAGCAATAAAATTGATAATATAACAGCAATAAATTTGACAGAAATGAGTGTGATATTGGACAGGAATAAGTGTCATATTACAGTTATAAGTGCCAAATTGGACAGAAATAAAATTGTCATATAATGCATTAGAAATAAAGGGCAGCAAAGCCAACCATAATTTGTATCCCTCGGTGGAATATAAGAACACGTAGGAAGAGATATAGAACTAAAAATGGTAAAGAGGAAGGGTAAAAGGGATAGAACTGACAAGGCTATGGAGCTTATCGATACATTATAGCACATTTTTTTCAATTCGCCAGGCATTTCAATATCTTAGACATAAAAACAATATGGCTAATGATATTGGCCAATCGCAATTGGCCATTGTAATTTTAGCCAGAAGGAAAATAATATTTACTTTTCATAACTAAGTCATAGTTTTCAATTGTCACTGTTTAATTTTCCCATGCACATACGTACATGCATACAAACATAAACTCACGCCTGTACCCCGGAGGGTAGACAGAGACTAGGGACTGCCACTTGCCACGATCTTGACAGATCACTTTCGCTTCCTCAACATTCATTAGTCGTTGCATGTATCCCATGTTTAATTTGTATAATAATGATAAACAAACTGTTACATGTCCATTTTCTTATTTTTTGATCAACTATTTCTGCCCAATGAATTCAACTACTGGCTAAAATGTCATTACTGTATGCATAACTTTATACTTTAAATGAAGTTGAAGAAAAAACCGGCCAAGCGCGAGTCGGACTCGCGCACGAAGGGTTCCGTGCCGTTATCTAAACAACATTTGAATATTTCAAGCGTCTACCGGTTTCCGTTATTAATATCTATCTAATATAAAATGGCAAAAACTAACTCGTTTGTTATATGGGAGCCCTCCTTAAATATTTATTTTATTGTTTTCAGTATTTGTTGTTATAGCGGCAACAGAAATACATAGATAATCAGTGAAAATTTCAACACCACCTATCACGGTTCATGACATACAGCCTGGTGACAGACAGACAGACAGATAGTGGAGTCTTAGTAATAGGGTACCCTTACCTTACGGGTATGGAACTCTAGAAACGAATTCGCATGTTCCACCTTTGCATCAGCTCTATCTAGCCCAGAATAAAAGTGGTATCCTAACTGATAACTGTTGTTGATTGACTATCAATGTTATTAACATTATTTAATATCTCTAAATTCACTGCAGCATTGTTTGGCAAACTATTGTAAATCTTTTTCCTGATGGATGTGTCAATATTATGTCTACGCTGCATGTGTTTCTTATAGTTTGACCCATTTGTAAAGTCTCTACGGCAGTAAATACACGTGTACGGTTTAGCTCCTGTGTGCTGACGTACATGTAAATTCAGACGCGTCTTAAAACGGAACGACTTGTTGCAGTACTCACAAATATACGGCATCAAGTCAGTGTGCACTATGGAATGGGATTTTAAATGCCTTTTTACCCGGAAACTCTTCCCGCACTGTTCGCAGACAAAAGGTTTAGCACCAGAGTGCAGGCTTATGTGGGAGGTCAGGTTACCTCGGGCCCTGAAGGCCATCGGACAGAACTGGCATTTAAAAGGCTTGTTGTCTTCATGTGTAGCCATGTGGGTGCTCAGAGCACCTTTCGTATAGAACATTTTCCCACACATATGGCATGAGAAGTCCCTGGAACGTTCCATGTGAGTTTGTCGATGCGCTTGAAGGTTGCTGCGCGATTTAAACTCGCGACCACACACGTCACATTTCATGTCTGTGTCCAGCTTTTCTTGCTTCAATATCTGCTGTTTTTTGTAACTCTTGGCGAAGAGAATTAAGTGTTGTTGCAGCATGTCTTCAGTCTCAAAACTAGCTCCACAGTTCCTGCAGCTGTGGATGTATGTTTCTCTGTGGGCCATGTTCCGGTGCCTCTTGAGCACAGCGGACCACTTAAAGTACTTATTGCACATGTCGCAGTTACGTCTCAATGACTTGTAGTGCAGTCTTATGTGAGTTACGAATGCAGTGTATGTGGAAATGGCTTTGCCACAGTCTGAGCACTTGAATGATGGGCAGCAGCGGTGAATCTCTTGAGAATGGAGGCGTAGCAGATCTACAGTCTTGCACTGAGCATCACAGTTGGCGCAACACCATGTGTAATCCTCCCAGGTCATTGTGTAGAGCGACATATCTAATTGAATGACCTCTGCAGTTGGGTTTGGTAATAATTCTTCAGTCAAGATCTCTTCGTCATACTTTTTCTTGGGCTTACGCTTCGATTTGACTTTCTTCTTCTTGGAGGAGCGTTTGAGAGGTCTGTCGCTGTCTGATGAGCCTAAGGAGTCGTGGATATCTACGCCTTCGTGGTCGCTATCACAAGGCTCGTATTTTATCTCTTTGAGCAGACTGTCTGTACCTGACACCTCAACAGAGTCATTAGCTTTCGGCTCACTCTTAACCTCCGGCTTTGGATCGCAGAATTTCTCCCAGTCTTTGTCTACAGGCCTGCCAATATTCTCCGCATCTTCCAAGTCTATTTTGACAGAGTAAATTTGGTTCAGCTTCGCTTGTGCGGTCCGGACATTGTGCAGGAATTTCCAGGCTCGCTCCAAAAGGTCGAAGCATGAGAAGCAGATAGTTTTCGGCAGGACTTGAGTGTTTGAAATATCTATGTTTATCCACAACATTTTGCTGGTTATCTTAGAGTTTTGTCCAACATCGTCGTCGCATGAAATTAGTTGTTCTAGGGGAGTAGGTTCGGCACAAAGCCTACAATATGTGTCTTCAGCCTCCGACATGGTTGTGTTCGATTACCTATCTTCACATTTCGCAGTAATTATCAAGTATTTTAGTGAAATTTCTGCACGATCAAAATAAAAATCCCCGAGCAAGCATTGAATTGCGAGCAAGCGTCGATTGATTGACGTTTGTTTTTTTTTCTTTAATGTTGCTATACAATTAAATTGTTTTTTCTAAGTCGATCGATTATGTTCACAATATTATATATTATTCGAATGAAAACATCGAACAATTCACCGTGGACTTTACGGAAATCTATTTAGCCCATAATTTAATGCCGTTGGCTGAAGAGGTCATTTGAGTTTGTTTTATAAATACCTATCTAAGTAAGTAAAAATTAAACAAAACAGAAATAAATCAACCTCTTAAGACCACTTTATTGTTAGTGCTGAAGCGGCCGCGCAGCGGTTCTGCCTTTTAAAATATTTCCACAAAATGGCGCCCGTTCCATGAGTTTCAAGTACCTACGCATACTATATGATCTGTGATGTGGTTATATTCTCTTTGTGTGATAGTACGTGTCGGCGCGAACTTTCAAACATAGGTAATTTATTAATTTACTTAATTTATATCGCGGATCGTGTTAATTATTTGTGGAATACCATAAGATCGTGACTCGTAGTTACTGAGGTATTATGTAGAATATGGGGTTGCTGTTGGGTAGATAAAAAAATACCAGTGTCTGTAATATTTATGGATATGACAAAAGCCTTTGATTTTGTATGTCACAAAAGGCTCCTCGCAAAGCTTTATAAATATGGTATACGTGGCTCCGCAATGGCATGGATTAATAGAACACAGCGTGTTGATAATTTAAGATACTGCACGAAAACTAAAACTATTGTGAAATATCAGTCGTCATCCCTCAAAAATAATTTCGGAGTGCCACAGGGGGGAATATTAGCCCCCTTAATATTCTTGGCTTATATTAATGACCTGCCAAGCCATATTTCCCCGGGAATGTATATTATTTGCTGACGATACAACTCTGATTGTCGAGGGTAATGATAAGGCGACATACAATAAAGAAGTAAATGAGACGTTAGGACATGCTATCTCGTGGCTTTTGGCTAATAATCTAAAGGTCAATATTAACAAACCTAAATTCATGCAATTCTGTAGTATTAAGGGTACAAAACAAAATCACTGTATTGAGTATAATGGGGAGAAAATACAAGAAGTAGATGAAATAAAGTTTCTGGGTCTAATGATAGATAGCCATTGCAGCTGGAAAACACATGCACATAGTGTCTTTAACAAAATTAATAAATTTGTATATGCACTCAGAAAAATAAGCCAACATGTATCACTAGAAGCAGCAAAAGTTGCCTATAATGGATACATAGATTCCACGTTGCGTTATGGCATCATTCTCTGGGGCAACTCTACAGAAATTATTTAAATTACAAAAACGCTGCATTCGGGCAATATTTGGCCTAAGACAAACTGATTCATGCCGTTCATACTTTAAAGAAAATAATATTTTGCCCTTACCTTGTCTGTACATATTAGAAGTCTGTGTTTTTGTGTATAAAAACAAATATTTATTTCAACACAAACAGGATATATCTGAACGTGCGTTACGCTCACAATATCAAAATAAACTACACCGACCCCATGCAAGCCTAAGCGTTACCTCCAAAAACTGCTATATTATGTGTATAGATATATATAACAAGTTACCTCATTTATATAGAGAAAATCCAACCAATTGTTTTAAAAACCGCCTATTTAAATATCTTATAGACAATTGTTTCTATTCCATTAAAGAATATTTAGACTTCAAGTAACAAGTTCTTAATTACTGTGATAATAAATTTAAGATTCACTTTATAGTTAAAAATAGTAATAGTAATAAATAGTAGTAATAATTAATCGTTATGCATGCTAATTATAAATGCCAAAATATGTGTTTACACCTGAGAAGGTAGAACATGGAGATCTATATGTAAGCAACTACAACCGCTAAATGTAACCTATGTTTTTAGCACAATAAATTCATTCATTCATTCAAAAATCTAGCTTGTCGGGAATTAATGCAAACTCAAAATAATACAAATTCGTTTCTCGTCTATTTTGACTGGACTGGACTATTAGTTTTCGAGCTTAGAGGCCGTTCAAGTACCTATTAGAAGTTCCGTTTCCTTACCTTTATCCTGTCCTTCAAAAACTTGACACTGGCGCAGGCACAAACCGCGTAGAGCCATAATCAAAAAAAAAAGAGCACTGGCACTACAGGGGAACGGGAGGGCACTTGGCAAAGCTGTATTTGGCAAATTAGTTATGTATTAGCTTCATTAGCTGTATTTGCCATATTAATTTGAGGCGAGTTTAGTTCAGAGTCGCTCTATTAGTCCCTCCAGGTAATCCGGTAAGGTTCGAATGCTCAAGGCTATCGGCACAGGGAAAGTTCTTAATGGGGATCTTGCCTGCCTCAAACTTACACTCGAGTGTAGTTCTTATGGCACAGGCGGCATTGAAAATCTGAATAAAACCATAAAAATACTGTTTGTTTTTGGCCTTACCTCTCCAATGAGATTAAAACATTTCGTTGTGCAAGTGCAATTAGAATAAATATTGCCTGCACTACAAACTTATGTATTAGATTAAGATAATTTCAGAAGATTGGTCAGAGTGGAGTTTTCGGCCCGAAAGCAGCGGCTAACATTATACATTGGCATTCAACAAATACAATGTAAATTCTTTACATTGAAATTAATTTCTGATTTCTTGGAAAAAACATACAGATGAAAAGATAAGATTTTTCTCATACTGTTTTTTTCTTTGATAATTGATTAATGATGAGTTACAAAAAAAAAGATTGCCATTTCATAAAAAAAATGTCTTACTTATACTCCAACTTAAATAGAAGATATTGGCAGATCTATTTCAGTAAAATTATTAGTTTGGTTTCACCTTCGAATCTGTACAGAAACTCTCGAATTTCGACTTCTAATTCAATTGAACTTATAATAAAATTTTAGGAGGCAAACATTTCGAATGATTTTTCCTACAATGTTCCTAACCTAAAACCAATTTGAGGAGACTGTCAGAATGACCAATGCAAAATAAACCAACTTTCAGTACCTAGGTATAGTCCGCACAGATCTGTTTGTCGGTAACGTGAACATAGTCACAGATCGTTTGCACATCGCTTACTGTCTTTACAGTGTATGTGTGATTAATTGATTACATTAGTAATTTACTACGCATCACACTACGTCAATTACCTACTCCCACATACACTGTAAAGACAAACGACGTGCGATGTGCAAACGATCTGTGACTATGTTCACGTTACCGCCAAAACGATTTGTGCGGACTATACATTATAATATTTTCAATTTCTCGAGAGGTTGGTAAATCAGACATAGGTATAGAAAAAAAACTTCAAATAACACAAAAAGAATGCAAAATATTTTAGCCGGTTTACAACACTATATTTATTCAGTTTTACAAGATTACCATTTTCAATCAAGTAGGGTTACATCGTCAGACGTCAGCTTACAATATTTTACAATATTTAGCAAGTTTGTGCTAAGCTGTAAGACAAAAGTAATTGAAAAACTAATAAAATAGTTTGAATGCTTTTACTTATGTTTACAAATTTATTTAAATAATAAAAACACTACTTAGATATCAACGAGCACGCTAACTGTGTACAATATTTTTTTTTAGTCAAACCTCCAGAATTTTCGAAACACTTTTCTATGTAGGTAGTTTAAAATTTCCATTACCGTCGCCAGTTTCATTTTACTGCCGTGTTTTTTTGCCAAGTTTTCCTTTTAACGTATATTTTTGCCTTGTACTTGTAACAGACTTCAGCTTCGTCGCCTCGACAGGAGGTTCTGAAACAAAAAGGGTACTCAATTGTACAATACAGTATCTTAGATTAGATTAGATCTATTTATCTGTAAAACATATGTATACAAGGTGTTATAAAATAACAATTTGCCATCAGAATTTTTTGGCCCTGTGATTTTTAGGGTTTCGTTCCCAAAGGGTAAGGGACCACCCTATTACTAAGACTTCACTGTCCGTCCGACCGTCCGTCTGTCACCAGGCTGTATCTCATGAACCATGATGGTTAGACAGTTGAAATTTTCACAGATGATGTATTTCTGTTGCCGCTATAACAACCAATACTAAAAACAGAATAAAATAAATATTTAAGGGGCGCTCCCATACAACAAACGTGATGTTTTGCCGTTTTTTGCTCGATATACCGACAACAAGTAGACGCTTGAAATATTCAAATGTTGTATAGATAATGGTACGGAACCCTTCGTGCGAGAGTCCGACTCGTACTTGGCCGTTTTTTTTTTCTTGCTGACTACTGTCAACAGGTAACGGCACGTCAAGTGGATCTGAGTAATGGTTACTGTGCTCTACTCAACGACATACAAATGAATTGCACAAGGCACGTAGTTACTCGATGCATGGTTTTAGCAGGTGACCCCCTACTAATAAACTGTGCTACGTCAAAAATCTTTGAACTCGAATCACGCCACTCATACTTATGCTGCAATGGTTCGACCCTTTGAGAATAAAATGTCGTAAAAGCCAATTATAGTGAAAATGGACCTTGAATGCAGTCCGACTCAGTTTTTCGAGCTCTTTCAATCTGTTTATTTTATTTCCTCAAAATCGCAAAAAAATTGCTTTTACTACCTTGATTTTTTCTTCACAGTTTTTTAATTAAAATTTGCTGTATAAAACGCTGCTGCTACTTAGTTTTTGTCGTAAAAGACATAATTTTTACCGTAGGTTATTATGGCTTACACTGCAATTATTTTAGTTTATTTTTGCTGTACAAGCCATTGAATGCAGGTTTTTTTTTTAAGTATAAGCTATGCTAACTTCTAAACTACCAAAGATATTGAATTTAAAGTCGAATATTTACAAAAACTCGTTACATTTTTAGCACATCTGTCATCATTCCATTAACGAATTTTACAGGAGCGAAAACAAAAAAAAAATAATGCAAAAAAAGTTTTAAATCGTTTTTCTTTTAAATGTCAAAAAGAAAAACGATTTAAAACTTTTTTTGCATTATTTTTTTTTTTTTGTTTTCGCTCCTGTAAAATTCGTCAAATGGGCTTTCCCATATTTCTTCCCCAAAGGGTCGCTATTTACCGGGGCGCCAATGTCTAGGCGGGCGCGGGCGCCGGCCCAGTGAGCAGGCCCTGCGTGGGCGCCAGTGGCTCCTTGTCCTTGTCGCGGGAGTCCGGCGCCTTCTTCTGTCGGTCCACCTTCACCTTTTCGCCGGCCATTATAGCCTTTATGTCCTCGGCGTCAAGGGTCTCGTATCTGCAGGAAAAGTGTGGCAGAAGACAGGAGTTAAAACGGAGGACTCAAGGAGCAATTCCCATACAAACGTAGATTAGATTATTATTCTTTCTTGCACACCATACATTATAAAGATACATAAAACAATCTTAAATATCTAAGCTACATAGAAGTTATAGTGGCAATACCACTCGCTAACTGTCAAGGAAAACATCGTGAGGAAACCTGAGTGTCTGAACTATTCACATACCTCAGTGCTTGAAATCGCCAATCCGCGGTGGGCACGCGTGGTGATTAAGCACATACCCTCTCCCTGAGAGAAGGCCTGTGCCCTATAGTGGGACGTACAAAGGCTGCTTATGTAAGCTACATAGTATACAACTGGCGGTCTTACCGCAAGAAGCGATCTCTTCCAGACAACCGAAGTTTGGTTTTAATTCACAAACGACATGCCAGACCTCAATGACACTACCAGTGTTTTAGAGGACACAAATCAAGGTTCGCTCGTGCTTACAGCTACGAATAACAGAATAAAAAAGAAATTACAGCCTCATAATTCTCATATCGGGACGATCTCTCAACCCTTTTGCCCGGATGGCAGAAGATGCCTCAGGACAGGGAGGAGTGAAAGATAATCGGGCGGAACTTTGACCGGCAAACCGGGTTTTTATTAACACAACGGTTAACAAAACAAAAAGTTTGTAACAAAAAAAATTTTACCCACTAAGCCAATATACATATACCCGTATTTAGGGTTCCGCACCCAAAGGGTAAGGCCGGTTTTTTTTTTTTTGCTTGCGTATTCGTACTAGCGTATTCGGTAGCTATGGTTAGGACACTTCAATTTTTGCTTTCATACCATCTTCACGGTGTCATCATCATCATCAGCCATTTGACGCCCACTGCAGGACATAGGCCTCCCTCATGGTTTTACAATCCATGAAGGGTTTTGCCATAATCGCCACGCTCGGCAGGCGGGTTGGCGATCGCAGTATGCGGTTGGAATCTCAGGAAGACGCTGCTGCCCGTCTCCTGGTAATTTAATACCTTAGTCGCCTTCTACGACATCCACGGAAGGAAATGGAGTGACGCTATTCTTAATCCGCCGCCACACGGTGTATATGAACGAAAACCAATATCATGAACAGCATAACATAGAATTCATAGAACATCAATATACATACATACATAAACCCCTGTACCCTAGAGGGGTAGGCAGAGACCAGGTTCTGCCACTTGCCGCGATCCTGACAGATCACTTTCGCTTCCTAAACATTCATTAGTCGTTGCATGCACGCACGCCGGTTTCTGCTATTTTTTATCTTGCGCGTCCCCTATTTGATCGAAGACCTCCTTTGCCGGCCCTTCCGCCCACATTCGCTCGATATATTTGTTTCGTCAATTTTTCCCCCTTCATCCTCACCACGTGTCCCAACCAACGCAGCATTCCTTTCTCGTTTCTAGTCACTACATCCGTCGAACATCAATATGAAGCCCACAATCCAGCACTCACTTGAGCAGCGCCTCGGCCAAAGCCTTGTGTTCCTTGGCATGAGTTCTCAGGATGGTCTTCGCCCGCTCGTAGCTGTCGGCGAGGATCTTCCGTATTTCGCCGTCCACCTGGATAGAGAAACATTAGAAAACATATGATTTAAAAACATTGGCAGCCACGATGAAAGGTAATAGACACGATAAACATTTTTCGAAGTCTAATAAGATATTTCGAGATTTCCACAAAGAGAAAATTATAGTTTTAGATAGATAGAATATTCTTTAGCGTCACTCCATTTCCTTCCGTGGATGTCGTAGAAGGCGACTAAGGAAATCAATTGCCAGGAGACGGGCAGCAGCGACTTCCTGAGATTCCAACCGCATACTGCGATTGCCAACCCGCCTGCCAAGCGTGGCGATAATTTCAAAACACTCATGGTTATGAAAACCGTGAGGGAGGCCTATGTCCTGCAGTGGGCGCCATATGGCTGATGATGATGATGATGAGAATATTCTTTATTGTATGTACACCAGGAATTACATATGAGAATTTAACAATAATATAGTACAGTAGAACTGGCGGCCTTTTAGCTTTTTTTTTCAGAGCTTTTCTACGTTAATTAAAGTAAAAATGGGCTTATTGCGGCCAAAATGTCTTGTGTTTGTAGTATAACATCAATGTCAATATAATCTATGTTTGAAGGGAGTTACACATTGGAAAAGACATGACAGAGACATGGCAAAATACGGTCACCGGTTTGACGGTTAGATGACGTCATCGGGGGGCGGGGCGGGCTAGGCTATAAATACGGAGTGCTGTTGGGGTGACAGTCACTTGTCAGTCGACCACCGGAGCCCGAGGATGCCTCGTGTTAGAGGCGAAACGCGTTAACGCATTTTTTAAACAAGTATTGGTGTCGGTGGTGGTGTGTTTGTGTCTTGCTTCTGCTTGAAAAAGTGGGAGGGAGCGCGGTGCATTAACTAACCGCATGATGCTTGGATTGTGGGATTTTGGCGGAATTTAGCAAAGTAATTTTCACATTTTAATGCCAAATTATGACGTCACAACTTGCACGTAACGCCTTATAATGTATGAGGCGTTTATCAATATTTGAGTTACCTCGTAAAATAATCTTTTTATACATCTACACCCTTATTAGAAAACATAAGTTTTTATTATTGCAGTAACTGAGGACCGTGCTCAGTGGCGTGCAATAGGAGAGGCCTATGTCCAGCAGTGGACAAGCATAGGCTGATGATGATGATGATGATGATTGCAGTAACTTGATTTTTCGCAATTTTTGGGACCATATTTTTTTGGTCTTATTTTGAAATTTTTCCTGTGCTTTTGTGTCTTCTATGGTGTAAAAGCAATGACAC